>SJYX01005995.1:60269-73585 GCA_006410675.1 Oreotragus oreotragus
AAAAAAAAAAAAAAAAAAACAAGAACAACAGCAAAAGCAAAAAGAAAATTTCTCACGTGACACTTAAAAAAAAAAAAAACAAAATTAGAGGCAATGAGAATTTATGATCCATGGAGCACTGCAATGAGGACTTGAAGGCATACTTTTAATGCTCTAAATATCTTCTTTGCTTCTTTTACTAGTCATGTCCTTGGGCTCCTTAAGTCTTGTTGTAGATTGGGTGTTGTAAACATGTATCAGCATTTCCTTCCTGTTTAGGGCTGAATAACTCTTCATCATATGGGAGGCATCATGTTTTGTTTATCTGTTTATCTATAGATGGACACTTAGGTTGCTTCCACCTTTTGAATATTGTGAATAATCCTGCTATGAACCCAGATAGGCAAGTAGATATTATTCTTTAAAAAACAAAACAAAACAAAACTACTTTTTAAGTTTTGTAGAGATATTCTATTGGCCAAAATTCGTTTGGTTCGGTTTTTCCATAATATGGTACAAAAATCCAAACACACTTTTTGGCCAACTCAATATAATTGCTGTATAATATCGTGTAAATTTAAAGGATACAGCATGTTGATTTGATATGTCTGTGTACTGCCAAGTCATGACTATTGTGGCATCAGTTAACACCTTCGTCCTGTGACGTAATTACCATTTCTTTTGTGTAGTGAGAACATTTACTCGGATAATATGATGCTATTCACTCTCGTTACCTTGTGCACTAGATCCCCAGAACTGTGAGTCTTATAAGTGGAAGTTTGTACCCTCTGACCGGTATCTTCCCATTTCCCCCACCCAGCCTAGCTTCCAGTGACTACCATTCTACTCTGTCTCTCCCAGGTCAGCTTGGTGAGCTTTCCTGTTTTTCCGTATAAGTGATATCCTACAGTTTTTTCTCTGACTTTCTCCACTTAGCATAGTGCTCTCAAGGTTCATCCAAGCTGTTATAAAGCAGCAGGCTCTCCTTCTTTCTTGCGGGTGAAAAGCCTTCCATTCCATCCATGTCCACGCCGCAGCCTCTTCACTCATTCATCTGTTGGTGGACACAATTGTTTCCATATCTTGGCTCTTGTGAATGACACTTCAGCCATTGTGCAGATTTCTCTTTGAAATTGAGGCAGATGCTGTCTTTAATCCCATTTTCTAGATAAGAAGACTCAGCTCCAGCAGATCAAGGGACAGGACTGGTAACCAAGCTCGGATCTGTCTAGCCTGGAGTCTTCACTCTTGACTGCTGCTGTGTCTGTCACATTCCTGCTTTGACAGCGATGGTGGGGTATCCTGAACAAGGCTCTGTCATGTCCGAGGCTCTGGGGAGTGACAGCTCTTTCATGGAAAAGTTGCTCTAGCTTCTCCCTTCAGCACAGGGAATTATCAAGGCTCCGCGGCCCTCTTTTGATTTGAACCCTCTCTGTTTGTGCCTCTTTCTCCTCTGATTTCTGTCCATTGCTCTATGTCTAGCTCCTTGTTGAATTCCTTCGAGTTGAGGCAGCCTATCATGCCCAGCATTGCCCTTAACTCTTCTAAATCCTTAATCCACATAAATGTCCTACTAAACAGACGGGCAGGTTTGTTATTAATGCCGTCCTGGGTCGTGTGTGAGATGATGAAGTTGTACATGTGTGCATGCTAAGTTGCTTCAGTCGGTCTGACTCTGTGGGACCCTATGAACTGTAGCCCTCCAGGCTCCTCTGTCCATGGGAGTCTCCAGGCAAGGATACTGAAGTGGGTCACCACGCCTTCCTTCAGGGGATCTTCCCGACCCAGGAATTGAACCTGTGTCTCTCGTATCTCCTGCATTGGCAAGTGGGTTCTTTACCACTGAGCTACCTGGGAAGCCCCACGCAGTTGCACAGAAGCTAGAAATCTGCCTAGGTTCACACAGTGGCAGAACTGAACCCAGAGTCTGTGCTCTACACCACGATCCATGCTGCCTCCCGGACCGAGACAGGGCTCAGACCCACCTGTAGATGCTGCGTCGCTCCAGCCAAGCCTGGACCGGCCTAGCTGAGGCGATGCTGTCATCCTGAGTCTGCTCTTGCCATCTCCACCCACTTGCTCTAGCGGGGCTTAGGTCTTTGCTGTTCACAGCATGCCAAGTAGCAACCCTGGAGGCCACTGCAGCTGCTTCGGTATTCTACAGCCCTCTTGGGTCTGGAAGCTGTTGGAGGCAGACACTGCAGACCATTTGTCTAATAATATGGCTGCTCTTTCCTCCACCTAGCTAGAGCCAAGGCAGGGGGTGGAGGAGGAGAAAGAAGGAGAGGGGAGGGAGAGAGAGGCTGCCTACCATCTCTGTATTTATCCCAAAGCCATATATTATTTTGGAACATTCAGTATTGCAGAAATATGCGAAGGGATAAATCACTCCTTTTACCATCTGGTCTCCGAGAACCCTCCCAAGAACTGCAGCTTCCTTTAATTTTGTTGTGTTCCTTTCTCAACCTTTTTGTGCTTTCCATTTCTTGGCTGCATTTTGGGGGTTTGTTTTGCCTTCAGTTGCTTGCTCCTTTAGCTGTTTCTGCATTTTACTTTCTGAAAAAGAAATACCAGCTCTCGCTCATCAGCGTTCTGCCAGCTTCTTTATTTGGCATGACGCTGCCTCGTGCCTATTTTCTTTACCTTCATCTGGACTCCTGGAGTGATGTGTGGGTATTTTTCAATGCCCCAACCAGATGCACCAACTGGCTTGATGGTCGGTAATGAGGAAGCAGTAGTATCCCTTAGTCTTTGAATTTCTTGGCAGTGCCTTCATGGCAAATGTTTCTATGAGATGAGCATGGTGGACCAAGCCCAGGCATTGCTACATGGTTCCAAAGTCCTTTTAAGTGAACAAATGGGTTGGCACTCATCTAATGGGAATACAAGTCCAGTGAGGTTACTTAGCATGTACTGGTTTCTCACTGTCTGAGTAGGAGATTACAGATAAGCAAAGCTTGATTTATTTAGATAATAGATGTGAGTTGGACAACAGTATGCACTCATATTTAGCTTCTTATAGACACAGATGGTTAATTATAGAAATATCTATAGAAATGTCTGTATGCATGGAATGTGTGTGCTTTGCTCAGCCATGTTCAACTCTTTGTCACCCCTTGGACTGTGTAGCCTGCCAGGCTCCTCTGTCCATAGCATTTTCCAGGCAAGAATACTGGAGCGGGTTGCCATTTCCCCCTCCAGGGGATCTTTCTGACCCAGGGATGGAACTCATGTCTCCTGCATTAGCAGACAGATTCTTTACCACTGAGCCGCCTCGGAGGTATACACGGAATAGTATACGCACCTCTTTCTGCTCTGTCAGCTCAGAGACGCTAGAAGCAATGATACCCCAGCAGCATGAGCACACTTGGCACCCAGATCTTGGTTTCTAATTCCATTCTCTATGAAAAGTGACAAGGAATGACTGCTTTTAGGACTGGGGCATGAAATATACAGGACAAGCCTAGTACTGAGCACTTCAGAGTTCAATAAAATAAAGAAATGCTCAAAACAAGTACCATGGTGGAATACGCCTTGTAAGTGAGAAATGGAAGGCTTCTTAACAGGAGTTAGATGAATAGTCACTGCCTACCCCTCTTCACTCATTGACAACGTGGGCTCTTGCAACTAATGGCTAACTTAAATACTCTCTCTTGTGAAGAGCTTTGGGCTACATCTCTTTCTGTCTCTCCTGTGAGCAGGTGAGAGCTGAATTCTGTTCCTTGGGTTCACAACCACAGTAACTTCCCTGGGCTCTCACAGCCCAGTTTTGAAGATCAGGGCAACTTGAAACAGGGAGAGTGAAGAATAAATCACATTTCCAAGGAGAAAAATCAAGTCGTTGCAACTCAATTATTAATGCGCAGAACTGTTATGTAATGTAGCAGCCCAATTAACAGGTGTCTCTTGGGGAATAATCAAGGCTTAATTTGGCATGATAATTAGTAACCTCCCCTCCCAGCTTTGGCTGGAGGCCCCTGCAGGACAGCCTGATGGCTGGTAATGAGGCAGTATCACTTACTTTGCAGCCGTGTTAATTGTGTCTTTCGGTGCATGGGGACAAGACAGATTTACCTGTTTCTAGATGCTGAGATGTGCCACTGGTCTGATAGAGCTGTGCTCATTTTCTAATCTTGCGAACCCTGGCCTTGCTGAAAGGCAGCATTCTTAGACTTTTGAGATTTCTTTAATTGGCAGAGTTGTTGTAATGGCTACACTTCAGTCTGGTTTTTTGTTTTTTGTTTTTTTTTTTAATAGACTGGGTGGCAGAATTCCAGTTTTATAAGACATATGGCCAGGGTTGACATATTCAAATCAAGAAATTGTCCTGTTTTGTGTGTCTGTAATAATGGGTGACCACAGTCACCATGTCATAGCTGTCTATCCCCTCTGTGTGTCCCAGGGCATACCTGTTTGTTACAATAAAATACTAGAGGTGAGTATAGTCACAGAGAGCAAAAACATGGACAATTACAAGTGTTTTATTTTTACCAGAAAAAGAAACAAACAAAACGCAGAGAAAGCACAGAGAAAAAGAGAAATAAAACTACCACAGATCACCCATCAACTGAGAGATATTAACATTCTGGTATGATATCTTTTCAGTTTTACACACGCATACACAGGTCTACATAATTATAGCTATTGATCTAATATGATTTCATTGCAAAATTGGATTTGTAATGTGCATATTATTCTGTTAACATGTTTGCTCTTGTTATGTGTGTTCGCCAGCCTCCTTTGTCCATGGAATTCTCCAGTCAAGAATACTGGAGTGGCTTGCCATTTCCTACTCCAGGGGATCTTCCCGACCCAGGGATTGAACCCACATCTCTTATGTCTCTGCATTGGCAGGTGAATTCTTTACCACAGATTTTGAACAGGGTCCACCCTGCGTTTTCTTAAGCTGTCTGTTTCTGAAGTTTGGGAGCCACTGATCTACTTGGGAAAAGTTTTGAGCGTCTAGATAGCTTTCCTGTTTTTGTTTTGTCCAATTTTGTTTCACTATTATAGACATCACAACAGTGAACATCCTTACATATGGATCTTTGCTATATCTTGTCCCTGGGTTTTCCTGGTGGCTCAATAGTAAAGAATCTGCCTGCCAATGCAGGAGACACAGGTTCGATCCCTGGTTGGGAAGATCCCCTGAAGAAGGAAATGGCAACCCAGTCCAGTATTCTTGCCTGGGAAATGCCATGGACAGAGGAGCCTGGTGGGTTTACAGTCCATGGGGTTGCAAGGAGTTGCACGTGACTGAGTGGCTAAGCACTCACACATGCCCTCACACAGCTCACCCATAGAAGAGGCCAAAGGGTATGGCTATTTGAAGGTTTTGGACTGACTTTGGGGAACTTCTCTTTCCTGAAGGTCTGTGTATCTACAATCCCACAGGTACGTCTGAGTTCCCTCCTCCCGTTGCTGCTCTGAAGTACATTTTTTAAAATTCCAGGTTCTGCAACTTTAGTGGTGAGGCAGGAAGCCAATAGAGAAAGTTTATTAAATTCTTATTTATGATTTCAATTTGTATCAGCCTTTGTCTTCCCCAAGCTCAAGGCAATCCTTGGAGAATATCAAGCTTGTAACTCTTAGCTGTGATGATCTGAGAAGGGTAGGGGTAGACAAGATGGGTAAAGAGTGCTGGATGGAAGGAACATGCTACCCCACAAAGTAAAGTCTAGAAACAGAAGCAGTTTGGGTGGTTGAGGATCATTTGAGGTACTTTCTGAAAAGCCTAGGTTCAGAAGGAAAGCTCTTTTTCTATCTTCTTCTTGATTCCTTCTTATATGGGTAGAAGAGAAGATCACAGTGAATTTACATGTGTGTGTTTAATTTTTTTGGCATGCCATGGCAGTGTGTTCAGTTCAGTTCAGTCACTCAGTCATGTCCGACTCTTTGCAACCCCATGGACTGCAGCACACCAGGCTTCCCTGTCCATCACCATTTCCTGAAGATTGCTCAAACTCATTTCCATCGAGTCGGTGATGCCATCCAACCATCTCATCCTCTGTTGTCCCCTTCTCCTCCTGCCTTCAATCTTTCCCAGCATCAGGGTCTTTTCAAATGAGTCAGTTCTTCACATCAGGTGGCCAAAGTATTGGAGTTTCAGCTTCAGCATCAGTCCTTCCAATGAATATTCAGGACTGATTTTCTTTAGCATTGACTAGTTGGATCTCCTTGCTGTCCAAGGGATGCTCAAGAGTCTTCTCCAACACCACAGTTCAAAAGCATCAATTCTTTGGCACTCAGCTTTCTTTATAGTCCAACTGTCACATTCATACATGATTACTAGAAAAACCATAGCTTTGACTAGACAGACCTTTGTTGGCAAAGTAATGTCTCTGTTTTTCAATATGCTGTCTAGGCTAGTTATAACTTTTCTTCCAAGGAGCAAGCGTCTTTTAATTTCATGACTGCAGTCACCATCTGCAGTGATTTTGGAGCCCAAAAAAATGTAGCAAACTTATCTCTAAAAGCAAAAAGAGAAAAAAGGAAAAACTTAAGGCCCAGTAAAACAATGGGATAATTATAAGTATAGTCATAACATAATGGAACATATCAAACAATGGAAAGCATTATAATAAAATACAGAGAAAAAATATGCAACAGAGAAGGAATATTAGGATTATTGTTAATTATGGAGTGATAGGGCTGGAATGCCCAGGGAGCTTTTAATCAGCTTTATGAAGGTGAAGGTGAAGTCGCTCAGTCGTGTCCGACTCTTTGCAACCCCGTGGACTGTAACCTACTAGGCTTCTCTGTCCATGGGATTCTCCAGGCAAGAGTACTGGAGTGGATTGCCATTTCCTTCTCCAGGGGATCTTCTTGACCCAGGGATCGAACCTGGGTCTCCGCATTGGAGGCAGACGCTTTAACCTCTGAGCCACCAGGGAAAACATTACTTTGCCAACAAAGGTCTGTCTCCAATGTGGGAGACCCGGGTTCGATCCCTGGGTCAGGAAGATCCCCTGGAGAAGGAAATGGCAATCCACTCCAGTACTCTTGCCTGGAGAATCCCATGGACAGAGAAGCCTAGTAGGTTACAGTCCACGGGGTTGCAAAGAGTCGGACACGACTGAGCGACTTCACCTTCACCTTCATAAAGCTGATTAAAAGCTCCCTGGGCATTCCAGCCCTATCACTCCATAATTAACAATAATCCTAATATTCCTTCTCTGTTGCATATTTTTTCTCTGTATTTTATTATAATGCTTTCCATTGTTTGATATGTTCCATTATGTTATGACTATACTTATAATTATCCCATTGTTTTACTGGGCCTTAAGTTTTTCCTTTTTTCTCTTTTTGCTTTTAGAGATAAGTTTGCTACATTTTTTTGGGCTCCAAAATCACTGCAGATGGTGACTGCAGTCATGAAATTAAAAGACGCTTGCTCCTTGGAAGAAAAGTTATAACTAGCCTAGACAGCATATTGAAAAACAGAGATATTACTTTGCCAACAAAGGTCTGTCTAGTCAAAGCTATGGTTTTTCTAGTAATCATGTATGAATGTGACAGTTGGACTATAAAGAAAGCTGAGTGCCAAAGAATTGATGCTTTTGAACTGTGGTGTTGGAGAAGACTCTTGAGCATCCCTTGGACAGCAAGGAGATCCAACTAGTCAATGCTAAAGAAAATCAGTTCTGAATATTCATTGGAAGGACTGATGCTGAAGCTGAAACTCCAATACTTTGGCCACCTGATGTGAAGAACTGACTCATTTGAAAAGACCCTGATGCTGGGAAAGATTGAAGGCAGGAGGAGAAGGGAACAACAAAGGATGAGATGGCTGGATGGCAATCACTGACTTTATGGATATGAGTTTGAGCAAGCTCTAGGAGTTGGTGATGGACAGGGAAGTCTGGTGTGCTGCAGTCCATGGGGTCACAAAGAGTCGGACATGACCGAGCAACTGAACTGACTACATATGGCTTTTATTTCCCCATGAGGCATTGTCTTGAAATAGGTTCTGGGAGTTGAATTGTTAGGTCGTAAGTTTGTGGGCACTTTCATCACTCCTTTCTATGTGTTGCCAAATTTCTTTCTGGAGGTAGTGAACACAGGTCTAACATCAGCAGCAACAAATAAGTACAACCCTCAAGCACATGATTTTCAAGTCTTTCTTTATTGTACCTTGTTTTCAAAGTACATAATAGCACTCATTATTGTTTAAATTAGTTTTTCTTTGGTTCCTGGGAGGCGAGGGGTGGGGGTTAAAGATTCTTTCATATGGAACTGGGCAAATTTAGCCTGGAGAAACATGAGGAGGCCCATTGGATATAGAAAAGCTCCTCAGATGACTTTCAGATAGATGCAAATGCAAAATATTCAGTGGGTTCTTAACCCAAGTGCCACGGGGTGAGGTGGGCTGACTCCCTGACATTATATGTAAAGTGTTGTATCCATATGCACTTCAGCAAAGGGAGCTGGGTGGGTCCTTGGCTTTCGTCACAAGGCCCTTAAAAGGCTTAGTTGTTTGGTCGGAGAGTTCTACCCTGAGTGAACAAAAGGCAATACAGGAAGACTCTACACTGAGACTTCCTTGGTCTGAAATCTTGTTCTGCCAACTGCTAGCTCTGTGACTGTGGGCAAGCTATTAACTTCTCTGTTCTGGGAAGTGGGAAGGATAACAGTAGCAGCTATTTCATAGGGTTGCGGTGGTGATTAAATGAGTTCACACAGGAAAAGCACTTTTATATAAAGATTCATTATGGCTGTGCTGGGCCTCTGTTGCTGGGCATGGACTTTCTCTAGTTGCAGTGAATGGGGGCTACTCTTCATTTCGGTGGCTTCTCTTGTCTGGATGCTTCTCTTGTTAGGGAGCACAGGCCCTAGGGTGCGTGGGTTTAGGTTGCCTTGTGGCACGAGGGATCTTCCTGGAGCAGGGATCAAATCTGTGTCGCTTGCATTGGCAGCTGGATTCCTAACACTGGACCACCAGGGAAGTCCCAGTAAAGCGCTTTTAGTAGTGCCTGGTATATAGTAAATAGATAGTACGTGCTTATTATTCAAAACCATTAGACTCTTCCAACAAAAGGACAGTCTACTTCGTGTAGCCCTATCAGGTCAAAAGCTTGTAGGTAGTGAGTTCCCTGTCGCTTGAAGTACTCATGAAATAGCTAGAAGACAATGGTCAGGGAGGCTCTTGGGAGGACCCCTGAATTGAGAGACACTCTAAGTTTCTGGGAATTAAAATTTCCCTCTGGGCAGGTGGCAGGGCAAGACCAGCAGGCCCCCAGCAGGAGCGACAGCTGCGCTTGCTAAAATGGAAATGTACTTATGAACACGCTGGCTCTTTTGTCCCTCGCACACAGTTCTGAAGATGCAGAAGGATAGTTTGAAAAACCAAGTGCAGTTTCTGCACCATCGTGTGTGGAGAGAGTAGGGATGGGGGAAGCATTCTTGGTGCCCAGAGAGATGATACAATGGGGGGCTTGGGGGTGCAGTGTTGTGTAGCAGAGGGGCTGCCCACTTTCAATTGCTTCTCTGATTACCAGATATTTGATGAGATATTTATTCTCCAAGTTCTGTGCACTTTATATGATGATGGCTGGAGGGTGGCATTAAACAGATGAATGAAATCCACTACCACCATGCCCTCATTGTTCTGGTTTCCTTTAATTTACTGATCTCTGGGCTATTCGTGGAGGACAGTAGAGCCCAGCTAAAAGGCTGAAGTGCATGGATGTCTTTGGGAGGACTAATCCAGGGGGAAGTTGGGCATTTCTACATATAAATGTGTGTGCATGCTCACGTGGAGAAGGACATGGCAACCCACTCCAGTATTCTTGCCTGCAGAATCCCAGGGATGGGGGAGCCTGGTGGGCTGCCGTCTATGGGGTCACACAGAGTCGGACACGACTGAAGTGACTTAGCAGCAGCAGCAGCAGCATGCTCACGAGCACTGGGGATCCATTCAAGCCTCAGATTCATTAACTTTGGATCAAATAAAATCTGAATGGGATAGTGTGGAAGGAGGTTTACTTTTACTTCTGGTTGGTTTATCCAGAAGCAGATGCTGAGCTAAGGATTTGAGTATCCTTCTGTATTTGGAGGTGAAGGAACCCCAGGTAGGGGAATGGAGAGTGAGTCGGGGTGGGAAAGTGACTACTGTTGAGGCAACTGGAGCTTCATCGTGTGGGGTGGCAGAGAATCCACACCTCAGGGGCATCCCCCCAAGGTAAGGGACTGGTTGGAGCTTGTTCCTGGGGCTCTTAATTCCCTGCACTCCCAGGCTACCACAGGGGTAGAAAAAGTGGTCTTAACACCAGAGAACGCTCTGAAACAACAAGCTGCATGTGCTGGCAGTCTGACATGGTTGAGTGAGGGGTCCTGAGAGAAGTGGATGCTAAACATACCTGCTTCAGTGTGTTTCAGTCAAAATATAAGTTCTCCTGATGTCAGCAAGGCCAAGAGTGTTTTGGGAAGCAAGATGGATCCTAGGGAGCTCCTTCTGAAGCCTGAGGTTGACCAGGACCTCTGCACAGTTGACTTGGAACAACATGAGGGATGCAAATGCAGACCCTCTCACACGATGGGAAATCCAGTATTACTTTACAGTCGACCTTATGTGTTGTGTGGTTCTTATCTGTGCATCCAACCAACCACAGATTGTGTAGCACTGTGGTACATGTTTATAAAAAAATAACACATGTATAAGTGGGTGTGCACAGTTTAAACACGTGTTTTTCAAGGGTCAGCCGTGTAGATGTGCTGGTTTTGTGTGCTTCATAACGGCAGCTGGCTAAGGTGGCACGGGGGGAGCTCAAGTCCAGTCTGGGTCCTCCTCAACATGCACCATATGGGTCAGAGGCCCTCCCGGTGCCTCAGGGTCAAACTCCAAGGCTAGATGAAGGCATGGAGTCTGCTGAGGGTGGAGAAGAAAAGCTAGAGCCTTCAAAGTCCCAGGACGTGCCCACCTTCCACTGCTGGGTCTTTGCCATCAAAACAGGAGGTGGGGAGGCCTCCCAGGAGACCCCTGGAATTTTGTGACGTAGATCCTATTCACATTTTCTGTTGGAGTGCTCCAGAAGAGAGCAACTGATCATACTTGAGATCTGGTGTAGCTGAGGTGGTTCTCACAGCAGGAGAAGTCTGAGCCTGTGGGTATTCACACAGAGGAACTAATTCCAGCTCTGGTTCTAATTAGCCATAAGACCCAATCAGCGATGACTGGGCCTCAGTTTCTCCAACTGTAAAATGAGATGGAAAAAGCTGGTCCCCAATGACCATTCAGATATAAAATCTGGTGATTTTATAGTTTTGGATATATAACTTTATAAACACTTGCCCATCCTGAATATCTTCTGAATTAAGGAGAATTAAATTCAATGGGAATAACAGAAAAGCCTTAAACAGATTTTAAAATGCTCATTTTCAAAAAGCCCAGATGTAGACATTTTAGGGCCAGTGTTTGACTTCACAGTGTCAATTCTATCTTGTTCTCTGCTATGACACTTCCATTCCCAAAGTTTTCTCCTCAGTTGAAGATGGCTTCTGGAGCCTTGGCTGTTATATCCACATTCCAGAGTAGGAGGGAGAAAAGGATAAAAAGGGAACATCAGCTGTCTTTAAAAGAAGATTCCCAGGTCTACCATAATTGTTTGCTTACATGCCATTAGTCAAAACTTCCTCATATGACCACACCCAAGTATAAGGAAATCTGGGAATAGTCTTATTCTGGGCATTGATGTTCGGGATAAAATTGTGGGCTCTATGCCTAGGAAGGAAAGAGCAGATATTGGGAGTTGTAGCCTAAACCTTAAATTTCTCTGGATGCCGAAACTACTCAAATAAGCCACACCATTTAGTCTCTGCCCCTTGCCATGTGTGTTTAATCTTAGTGGTCTCCATTTGCGTCTGCTCCAGGGCTACAGACAATTGTGGTTATTATTTTTTAATATTTGTTTAGTTGTTTAACTGTGCCCAGTCTTAGCTGCAGCATGCAGGATCTTTAGTTGTGACATGTGGTATCCAGTTCCCCGATCAGGGTTCGAGCTTGGACACCTGCATGGGGAGCATGGAATCTTAACCACCTGGGAAGTCCCCAGCTTTTACCTTTGGGTCTCTCTTTCTTGTTATTTCCTCACAAATGAGGCAGATCTAGCACTTCCTTAAATCTGTGCACTTTGCAAAGCCCCGCGGCCTCCCTCACCTGCTGGTGAGGGGTAACTGATGTTCCAGGGTGCTCCAGAGCACCCCTCATTCAGTGACTTGCTAGGGGACTCACAGGACTCAACATGTAGTTGAGTTATAGTGATAATTTATCCCAGCAAAGGATAACAAAGCAGAATCAGCAAAGGAAAAAGGTCCATGGGCCAACATCTTGAGGAAACCAGGTGCGAGCTTCCAAGATTCCTCTTCCAGCGGAGTCACAGAAGATGTGTTTAATTCCTTCCAGCAAGTAGTTTGCCACACCACATGTGTAATGCCCACCAGGGAAACTCAGTGATTCTGTACCCCGATTTTTAGTTGGGGCTGGGCATGTAAGCACACCCTGCCTAGCTTGTGCCAAAGTTCCAGATGCCCAGAGGAAAGCAGGTGTTCAGCATAAGCCACGTTGGACAGTATGGGTACACTTATCAGTTCTGAAATGGGGCTGCCTTCCCCAAACCCAAGCTCGCAGGTGCCAGCCAGTGGCTAACCTGGCCAGCAAGGTTTTTTGTTTTTGTTTTTTAATATTTATTTTGCTGCCCTGGGTCTTAGTTGCAAAATGCAAACTCTTTGTTGTGACATGGGGGATCTAGTTCCCTGATTAGGATTGAACCTGGGTCCCCTGCATTGAGAGCACAGTCTTAACCACTGGACCACCTGGGAAGTCCCAGCAAGCTTTCTTTTTTTTAAGGAATGGTTTAATATTATGTGAGAGTTGAACTATAAAGAAAACTGAGCACCAAAGAATTGATGCCTTTGAACTGTGGTGTTGGAGAAGACTCTTGAGAGTCCCTTGGACTGCAAGGAGATCCAGCCAGTCCATCCTAAAGGAGATCAGTCCCGGGTATTCATTGGAAGGACTGATGCTGAAGCTGAAACTCCAATACTTTGGCCATCCAATGCGAAGGGCTGACTTATTTGAAAAGACCCTGATGCTGGGAAAGATTGAGGGCAGGAGGAGAAGGGGACAACAGAGGGTGAGATGGTTGCATGGCATCACCGACTCAATGGACAGGAGTTTGGGTAGACTCCAGGAGTTGGTGATGGACAGGGAGGCCTGGTATGCCGCAGTTCATGGGGTCACAAAGAGTCGGACACGACTGAGCAACTGAACTGAACTGAAACCTATAAATATAATTCACTGTATTAACAGAGTAAAGCAGAATAACCAAATAGTCCTTGTA
>SJYX01005995.1:85136-133399 GCA_006410675.1 Oreotragus oreotragus
TTGGGGCTGGGCATGTAAGCACACCCTGCCTAGCTTGTGCCAAAGTTCCAGATGCCCAGAGGAAAGCAGGTGTTCAGCATAAGCCACGTTGGACAGTATGGGTACACTTATCAGTTCTGAAATGGGGCTGCCTTCCCCAAACCCAAGCTCGCAGGTGCCAGCCAGTGGCTAACCTGGCCAGCAAGGTTTTTTGTTTTTTTTTTTTAATATTTATTTTGCTGCACTGGGTCTTAGTTGCAAAATGCAAACTCTTTGTTGTGACATGGGGGATCTAGTTCCCTGATTAGGATTGAACCTGGGTCCCCTGCATTGAGAGCACAGTCTTAACCACTGGACCACCTGGGAAGTCCCAGCAAGCTTTCTTTTTTTTAAGGAATGGTTTAATATTATGTGAGAGTTGAACTATAAAGAAAACTGAGCACCAAAGAATTGATGCCTTTGAACTGTGGTGTTGGAGAAGACTCTTGAGAGTCCCTTGGACTGCAAGGAGATCCAGCCAGTCCATCCTAAAGGAGATCAGTCCCGGGTATTCATTGGAAGGACTGATGCTGAAGCTGAAACTCCAATACTTTGGCCATCCAATGCGAAGGGCTGACTTATTTGAAAAGACCCTGATGCTGGGAAAGATTGAGGGCAGGAGGAGAAGGGGACAACAGAGGGTGAGATGGTTGCATGGCATCACCGACTCAATGGACAGGAGTTTGGGTAGACTCCAGGAGTTGGTGATGGACAGGGAGGCCTGGTATGCCGCAGTTCATGGGGTCACAAAGAGTCGGACACGACTGAGCAACTGAACTGAACTGAAACCTATAAATATAATTCACTGTATTAACAGAGTAAAGCAGAATAACCAAATAGTCCTTGTAGTAGATGTAGAAAAAACAATTTTATCATTCACATCAATTCATGTCAAAACTGCAAGCAGGCTTTTAGGATAGCAATCCCAGGCCCTCTCTGTTAACTCTTTTCTGCATCATTGATGAATATTTTCCATAACTATATGATAATTTGAGATTATGGAGCCAGTGACACTAGGTTTGAATATTCCCTCTGCCATTTATAAAGTAGGTATCTGTTTACCAAGTCCCTTTAGCATTCTGTGCCTCAGTTTCTTCAGTTACAAAAAGGAATCCTTTCCCTGCCCCAAACTTTCCCTCCCCCTTCTCCTCCCTTGCGGGTTGTTGTCAGGATTAGAGGTCATGTGTACAAGGTGTCTGGAATGCTCTCTAAGTCAAGCTGCTACTGTTATTCTTAGTCTTTTTCCTCCTTGTCTTTGTTGGGGTGTGATATTTCAGTCTGATGCCTGGGGCAGACAGCAGTGTGGTGGAGCTGAGTGAAGGCGAGGTACGAGTAGGGGGCCTTTTCTTTGTCCTGGGGCAAAGTGGGGCCCACTCCCCACCTGCCCTTTCTCTGCTTTCTGTCTGGAGGGGCTGGCATGAGCACTCTGCATCAGTGGACCCCTTGGCACATCGGCTCTGGCCAAGTCAGAGTAGTCGGGGCGGGAGAGGAGATGGAGGGTGGGCTGCTTATCTCCTTGCTCCTGTGTGGGGTTGCGAAGGATGGCCGCGCCCTTCTACCCAAGGTCCTGTTGGCTGGCACTCACTGTGCCCCACCCTTTCCAGAAGTGGTGACCACTCTTCCCACTTGCTCTGTCAAGGGTCGTGGGAACAGCACCCCTCTCTTGCTTGGTGGGTGGAGCGGGGCAGGGAGCAGAGGAAGGAAGGGGATACTCTCAGTTTCCTGGCTGCTATCTTCTTTGAAATAGCTCTTTCATTAATTTCTTCTCAATTATGAATTTGAGCACCTTCTGTGTCTTGTGGAGCAGTGCTGGGACAAGGAGTTAGGACCCCTGGATTAGAATCCAGGCCAAGCCATTCAGTAGCTATGGGACTGGGTAGGGGTCAGTCGGAGGGCTGTAGTCTGACCCTCTGTAATCCCAGCCAGCCTTGCAGACTAGCGTGGACATCGCAAGCCGAGGGTCTCAGACTGGGTCACCTTTAGGGGCCAGGCAGGAGCCTAATTAGTGAAGAGGGTTGAACGGGGTCCAGGGGTGCCCGGAGGACATGGCCCTTGCCGAGGTTCCTGGGCAGGGATGTAGATGGTGTGGCCAGAGCTTTTGAATTTTTTGAGGGAAGCTGGAAATGTGAATTTTTCTGTGAACTCTTCCATGTTTTAAATGTTTTCTCAGGTTAACAAAACCAACAAAGAACCATGCAACAGTGTAAACACTGCAGGCTGAATAGTTATTTACTCCATTCCTGCCAAGCCACCTGTCCTGGCTTGGGACACTGCCTTCTGCTCCCTGGAAAATTCTTTCTGGGAGAATTTAGGACATTTAGGACAAGGCTCTCTTGACCCAGCTAAGAACTCTCAGGATTCAGTAAATACGGGTTCTTCCAATAGCCAAATATGTTACAGATCATCTAAGAGCAAGGGAATCTAGAGAGTGGCTTTAAGGTTTGTCTAATCCTAAAAGAAATTGTTTTGGCAATCACAATCAGTACTAGAATGAAAATGGTTTTCACTCATACAGAGGCCTGGACTGAAGCCAACTGGATTTGTGTACTTTTTTGTAGCCCTCATAGTGCCTGGCACGTGGTTAATTGCTCACTGGGTGTTTGGTGAATGAATGAGTAAGTGAGTGAGTGTATAATGAACAGATGGAGAATGGCTCTTTGCTTGATTCACAGAAAGCTGTCCTGTGAACTTAGGTTGAGGGACGTGGATAAAGGCTTCTCCAGGCAGCTCCTGAAAGAAACCAAAGATAATGAAGCTTCAGTGTTCATTCAGAGCCTAACTGCAGATTCAAATTTAGGTTGTTTTATGTCTGGTGCTTGTGTTTTGGTGAGTTGCATGTTTTGGTAAATGAGAATTTAGGCACTGAACTGTTCACAGTTAGCATAGTGCTATGGGCAGAGCACTATTTATAAGTTTTTAATAAATTGCAGTTATTTTACTCTTTTGTTGTTGCTGTTGTTATTTGACTTTTAATGAACTTTAGGAGATGTCTCTTATTAATAGGTTAACTAAAAAGGGCAGTTTTTTTTTCCCCGAATTTTTAGAGGATTTCTGCCACCTCGTGGATTCTTTGGAGAAAGACAGGAATTTGAAGCAGATAGCAACTGGATTTGATGTCGTAGGCTTTTCCAATTCAGCAAACACTTTAGGAGGTGGTAAGGAGAGTATGGAGAGGAATATTACACAGTCCTCATTCTGGACTGAGAGTCCAGGAGCTCTCAGTAGCCACGGGGTGAGAAGGGACTTTCGAGATGTTCTCAAACCCTGATCCTCAGCATGGTGGTGGAAGGGTATGGCCTCTGAAGATAACTCATTGCTGTGCCAAGTCGCTCAGTGGTGTCTGACTCTTCGCGGCCTTATGGACTGAAGCCTGCCAAGCTCCTCTGTCCATGGGATCTTCCAGGCAAGAATACTGGAATGGTATACCCATGCCCTCCTCCAGAGGATCTTCCTGACCCAGGGATCGAACCCGCATCTCGTATATATCCTGCATTAACATACAGGTTCTTTACCACTAGTGCCACCATACATTAATGGAGAAATTTTCAATGAGAATTTTTGTTCTATAAATTTTTCTTAGATTTTAGGTATCTGCTACGGTTTACTCCTAGTCAAAACTATAAAATAAGCATTAAATGAGATTTCCCTCTGGTCCAGTGGTTAAGACACTGTGTTTCCAATGCAGAAGTTGCAGGTTCTATCCCTGGTTGGGAAACTAAGATCCCACATGCCATGAGATAAGGCCAAAAATAAAATAAAAAAAAATAAGCACTGATGAACAAATATTTAGATAAAAACCTGAAACATGACAACAGTGGTTCACACTTAGTTGGACAAGTCTTTTTTTGTGGACACATGCTCCCAACAGTAATTCCTGTTGTATTTTATTGTTTATAATTTGATAGTACTTAACAAGTTAAACTTCATGGGGAAAAACTTGTGTGCTAGTTCACGGCTTGGATCAAGCACTGAAGTGAATCCTTTTCTCAGAGTATCTTGAGGTGAAGCTGTGACTTATGTCATAGCCAGCCACCCACCTGGAGCACTCGGCTCAGGAGCTCTTTTGTGAAATTTCTAAGGTGAAGGATGGGGCCTGGTCTAAACCTAGGCATCTTATAACTTTAAGAAAAAATTTAATTAGTAGGAGCTGCATAATTCAAGACTGATTTGTAGTGGCTTAAGAAACTAAGTTGGGGTCAAAATCAAGGCTGGTTGTTTTGTTTCTATTTTAATTGCTCTCATTTATATCCTTTAATCACCTAGGCTTCTCTTAGACAGTATTCTGCTGAACCCCTTTAAACTGTTCATTGGTTTGCTTGACACTTAAAGTTTGTATCCTATTCCTTCTTATAGAAACAATACGTGTGCAGCGGTGTAATTTTAATTGGTACGTACGCTTCGCAGGTTCCCATTTCTGCATGTGGCTCTGGGGTTGCCTGCTTCTGCCTCTGGCGTGGAGCTGGATGGACAGGGTCGCCAGAAGCACCTTCTGGGGCCGGGAGTGCAGGTCGTCGAGTGGCCCTGCTCGCCCTGTGGCCCCTTCTCGCCTCTGAGCGCACATTGCTTTGGCCCTGCCCTTCGTTTCCTTTCTTCCTTGACGCGTCTTCTGTCTGCTCCGCTCTGCTGGGACTGAGGAGATGCCCCTGCTCTCACTCTGTCCCTCTGCCCTCTCACCCAGCTGACCTCCACCATCATGCTTCTCTTAGACAGTATTCTGCTGAACCCCTTTAAACTGTTCACTGGTTTGCTTGACACTTAAAGTTTGTATCCTATTCCTTCTTATAGAAACAATACGTGTGCAGCAGTGTAATTTTAATTAGTACATACGCTTTGCAGGTTCCCATTTCTGCATGTGGCTCTGGGGTTGCCTGCTTCTGCCTCTGGCGCGTGGAGCTGGATGGACAGGGTCGCCAGAAGCACCTTCTGGAGTCAGGAGTGCAGGTCGTCGAGTGGCCCTGCTCGCCCTGTGGCCCCTTCTCGCCTCTGAGTGCACATTGCTTTGGCCCTGCCCTTCGTTTCCTTTCTTCCTTGACGCGTCTTCTGTCTGCTCTGCTCTGTTGGGACTGAGGAGATGCCCCTGCTCTCACTCTGTCCCTCTGCCCTCTCACCCAGCTGACCTCCACCATCGGTTCCTCCTAGGGCTCCTTCCTCACCCCTGCCCCCTGCACAGGATCCCTGGGCTTCCATGGCTCCAGAATGTGAGACCTGGGGCTTTATCTTTGGTGGTCACCTGCTCCACCTGGGCTTCCCCGATGATTCAGTTGGTTAAGCATCTGCCTGCAATGCAGGAGATCTGGGTTCAATCCCTGGTTTGGGAAGATCCCTTGGGGAAGGGAATGGCTACACACTCAAGTATTCTTGCCTGGGGAATTCCATGAACAGAGGAATCTGGTGGGCTACAGTCCATGGGGTCAGAAGGAGTTGGATACAACTGAGAGACTAACACGTTTACATACTTCCACTGCCCCTGGCTTGGCTACCTGGAGGCCTCACCTCTGATCTCAGGCTGTGGGCTAAGTGTCTAGTCCTCGGTCACAACAGGTGCCCCATCAGAGGCTCTTCCACCTCCGCATGGGAGCGGGCAGACCCCACCTCCCCAGAGATCACCTCCCCATACCCCACTATGCCTCTGCTTGACCAACCTTGGGGAATCCCTTTTTTTTCCTAGCCACCCTGCTCTGTCCCTAGAGCAACTTGTTTCTTTCCTTAAGTCAGACTTTTCCAGACAGTATCACTGGAGGCTATTTTGTTTTTTCAGGTGTGCCCCAGACATCCAAAGGTGATTGTATCCTTTAGATCGCCAACATTTGAGGTCATTCAGAATGTGGTGGGGGTAGCATTTGACCTACCTCCTGCTCATATTTCTCTTTCCCTCAGTCCCTTTGTTCAGGAAGAGTGGACCCTGAGCTTATTATCTCAGAGGGGCTGTGGAGGATCGCCTGGTGATGCCCCTTCTGTGTGGTGAGGGCACTGGAGCCAGGGAGAGTTGCACCAAGGTAGTGCAGAAATGGGCTCTGTAGAACTGGGCTGTGCTCTAGAACACTTGTCAGCGACTTACTGGCACTGAGGATGCATTTCCCAGACTCCTCCAAAATTAAAGAAAAAATCTAAGTGTTGTCATTGGGCTATTTTTGTTGGTCTTGTTTTTTCCTTATAAGGAAGGCTTTGTACACAGAAAACACAATTTATGGCTTCTTTAGGTTCTTGCAACAATGAAAAAGAATCTGGTCTAGAGGTGAGGAGACTTAAGAACTAGGTCATTTATACATGAATCTAGGGGAGTGGGATATAAGACACCCCTGTCTGGAGAGCATACGCTTGGGGTACCTTATAACACTGGGACTATAGGAGGGCTCAACTTCCCTCGCAGGATCATGAAAAACATCTCCCTCAGGAAATCCCCTGGCTTTCACTGCTGGGGGCCTGGGTTCAGTCCCTGGTCAGGGAGCTAAGATCCTGCAAGCCTGTGCTGTGGCCACACCCCACCCCAAACCTACACAGCACCCCCAAAACCAAGCAGACAACCCCCACCCCCAAAGAAATGAAGAATAAAAATCCACTTCAGTGTCCAGAGCTCCAAATCTTCAGCTAATAAACCACCTCAGCCCACTGAGTTCACCCCGTTTCTTGAAGCAGCGTAGTTTCATTAGTGTGCTGTCAGGGAATGTTTCACAGTGGGGTAGGACTCCTGTGTGCTGCTCCCTATCTCTCTTGAGCCCTCTGTTCCCTATCAGTTCCTGTCAGGGGCGAGAGGAGTGGCACGCCACTCCCAGGACTGAGCTCACAGAGATGGGATGCTTGCCTAGGATTTCCTTCATTAGCCTTTCCATATGGTGAAGGGATTATCTACGACCTTCTTTCAACACGGATTGCCTTTTGGCCTTATGGCCTCTTAGTTCAGTTCAGTTCAGTCGCTCAGTCGTGTCCGACTCTTTGCGACCCCATGAATCGCAGCACTCCAGGCCTCCCTGTCCATCACCATCTCCCAGAGCTCACTCAGACTCACGTCCATCGAATCTATGATGCTATCCAGCCATCTCATCCTCGGTCGTCCCCTTCTCTTCCTGCCCCCAATCCCTCCCAGCATCAGAGTCTTTGCCAATGAGTCAACTCTTCGCATGAAGTGGCCAAAGTACTGGAGTTTCAGCTTTAGCATCATTCCTTCCAAAGAAAATTATGGCCTCTATTACTTCTTGTTTCCTTGCTAACTTGTAAAGTTTGGTCTTTTGATCTTTATCTGAAGAAGCTACCTTGTAATACGGTATATATACTCACAAAGAATTCAGTAAAGCACCTTTGTTCCACCAGAGACTTGGGTCCCCCTGTCCTTCTTTCTCTCTCTCTCTCTCATTTCTATTTCTGGCTGATTCCCTGGAGCACGAAGGCCAGCTGTATAACCCAGGGAATATTAGCCTCTTTCCTTCTTTCACTTTCTTATCGTTGACTCCAGACCACCAGGTTCCAGTCCATTAAAGGACCCCAACAGTGTGTAAGGGTCTTTTATTCCTGAGAAATCTTAAGATTAAATACAGAATTGCTGAACCCATTGTCTTAGTATTTTTGTGTGGTGTTTTGGAAGAGCATGAAGTGGCCAAAGTACTGGAGTTTCAGCTTTAGCATCATTCCTTCCAAAGAAAATTATGGCCTCTATTACTTCTTGTTTCCTTGGTAACTTGTAAAGTTTGGTCTTTTGATCTTTATCTGAAGAAGCTACCTTGTAATACGGTATATATACTCACAAAGAATTCAGTAAAGCACCTTTGTTCCACCAGAGACTTGGGTCCCCCTGTCCTTCTTTCTCTCTCTCTCTCTCATTTCTATTTCTGGCTGATTCCCTGGAGCACGAAGGCCAGCTGTATAACCCAGGGAATATTAGCCTCTTTCCTTCTTTCACTTTCTTATCGTTGACTCCAGACCACCAGGTTCCAGTCCATTAAAGGACCCCAACAGTGTGTAAGGGTCTTTTATTCCTGAGAAATCTTAAGATTAAATACAGAATTGCTGAACCCATTGTCTTAGTATTTTTGTGTGGTGTTTTGGAAGTATCTTTGACTATGTGGAATCGATTGCTGGGAGAAATATCAATAACCTCAGATATGCAGATGACAACACCCTTATAGCAGAAAGTGAAGAACTAAAGAGCCTCTTGATGAAAGTGAAAGAGGAGAGTGAAAAAGTTGGCTTAAAGCTCAACATTCAGAAAACTAAGATCATGGCATCCGGTCCCATCACTTCATGACAAATAGATGGGGAAACAGTGGCTGGCTTTTTTTTTTTGTGGGGGGGGCTCCAAAATCACTGCAGATGGTGATTGCAGCCATGAAATTAAAAGACACTTACTCCTTGGAAGGAAAGTTATGACCAACCTAGATAGCATATTCAAAATCAGAGACATTACTTTGCCAACAAAGGTCCGTCAAGGCTATGGTTTTTCCAGCAGTCATGTATGGATATGAGAGTTGGACTATAAAGAAAGCTGAGCACAGAAAAATCGATGATCTTGAACTGTGGTGTTGAAGAAGACTCTTGAGAGTCCCTTGAACTGCAAGAAGATCCAACCAGTCCATCCTAAGGGAGATCAGTCCTAACGGAGATCAGGGTGTTCATTGGAAGGACTGATGTTGAAGCTGAAACTCCAATACTTTGGCCACCTGATGCAAAGGGCTGACTCATTTGAAAAGACCCTGATGCTGGGAAAGATGGGGGGCAGGAGGAGAAGGGGACAAAAGAGGATGAGATAGTTGGATGGCATTACTGACTCAACGGACAGGATTTTGGGTAGACTCTGGGAGTTGGTGATGGACAGGGAGGCCTGGTGTGCTGCAGTTAATGGGGTTGCAAAGAGTCGGACATGACTGAGTGACTGAACTGAACTGAACTGATGTGGTATTTAAAGTACTTGAAATATTTAAGATAATTTGGTATATTAGAAAATTTAATAAATTGAACTTGTGATTACAATGAAGAATGTATAATTGAGTATTTAATTTTAGCCTTGTAATTTTAAGCCAAAAAGTATAGAAAATTTGGTTGAATATATAAAAGGCAGGTGTTAAGATAACTTATAGTACACAATATTCATGTAATATTTATGAGTTAATTAGGTAGGTTTTATCAGACAAATGACAGAAAAATTTATAATTAAATTTGTAAACATTGTAGATTTATAGTATATTAAAAATGTGGTATTATACATTAATGTATAATATAAAATTTATAAATGCAATTTTAAATGCTTCAGGAAATTTAATTAAGTTTGCAGATAGGACTGAACAATCAAGCTTAAAGGTGACTATGAATTTTGCTATAGAGGACTAAGTAGATTTGCATATTTATAAGTATAGAAGAGTAGTAAATTTTTTTTAAAAAACCGAAGTATAGCTGATTTACAACGTGGTGTTAGTTTCTCAATTACACATGCATTCTTTTTCAGATTCTTTTCTAGGCAGGTGTTAAGATAACTTATAGTACACAATATTCATGTAATATTTATGAGTTAATTAGGTAGGTTTTGTCAGACAAATGACAGAAAAAATTATAATTAAAATTGTAAACATTGTAGATTTATAGTATATTAAAAATGTGGTATTATACATTAATGTATAGTATAAAATTTATAAATGCAATTTTAAATGCTCAAGGAAATTTAATTAAGTTTGCAGATAGGACTAAACAATCAAGCTTAAAGGTGACTATGAATTTTGCTATAGAGGACTAAGTAGATTTGCATATTTATAAGTATAGAAGAGTAGTAAATTAAAAAAAAAAACCCGAAGTATAGCTGATTTACAACGTGGTGTTAGTTTCAGGTGTACAGCACAGTAACTCAATTACACATGTATTCTTTTCTCTTATAGGTTATTACAGAATAGGACCTACTGTGCTATACAGTAAGTCCTTGTTGGTCATCCATTTTATACATAGTAGTGTATGTTAATTCAGTCTCCTAATTTCTCTCTCCTCTCTCTTTCCCTGAGTAGTAAGACTTTTAAGCTGAACTTAGACATTTAAGATTTGGCAATTTGCATCTTTAATTAATTCTAAGATACAGGAGTAATAACGTGGGGGGAAGAGGGAGGAGCTTCCATTCTTTCTTGGGTGGAGATTGAACGTGCTCCCCTCCCTCTCTGCCCCTGCCCCCAAACCTGGGGCTGTCTCCCGATGCTCGATGCTCGCGTGCCCTTCCTCTGCCCTGGGAAGTCTCCCCACTCTGGTGGGAGTCTGCCTAGGCACAGCCTTTTTCCCACAGTGGCTCACCTCTTCTCTCTCCCAGGCATACCTCCCATGACGCAGGACCTTTGATCTCAGTCAGAAGTCAGGGGGTGGACAAGCAGAGGAATGAATTTATACTCATTGGTGAGTGAGTGATAGCTGCTCAGACTCCTAGGGTTGTTAATGAAATTCAGTTCCTTACTAAATGGAACTCTAATAGAAATTTGGGTCACTCCACTACCAACTGAGCTATCAGGGAAGCCTAAACTTGAGTATAAACATTCAAGAGTCCCAGGTTGCGACTTGTGGAAGAGGCACCTGCTAGTCTGTTCCTCCGGTTTGTATCTGGCATTTGACTGGCCTCTCTCAAGTGCTTCCTGATTTTCATAGCTTTCGCACTTCTTTGCTGTTTTAAATTGAATCTGTTTGACATGTAACGTGTGAATTTTAGGTGTACAATGTGTTAATTTGATTCATTTGTATGTTGTAATTGCTGTTACAGTGGAATTTGGCACCTCTGTCATATTATGTAATTATCATTTCTTTTTAGCGGTTGGGATAATTAAGTTTTAGTCTCAGTTGGTTTGATGGCTGGAGTACAATATTTTCATGTATATTTACTGTACCGTGCATGGGATCTCTATGACTTATTTACTTCTCACTGCAAACTTGTATCCTTAAACAACAGCAGTCTTATCCCCTCAATCCCCATCCACTGGTAACTACCATTTTACTCTGTTTTCAAAAGTTTTAACTTTTTTAGATAGACATATAAGTGATATCACAGTATTTGTCTTTCTGTGTCTGACTTTGCATAATGCTCAAAGTCCATCCATGTTGTTACTAATGGCAGGAGATCCTTTCTTGTGCATGAAAAATATTCCATTGTCTATATACCACATCTTTTTTTATCCATTCATCCACTGGACATTTAAGTTCTTTCCATATCTTGGCTATTGTGAATAATGCTGCAATAAACATGGGAGTGCGTATATTGCTTTGATGTACTATTTTCATTCCTCTTAATATATACTGAGAACTGGAACTGGTGAATCTTATGGTTCAGTTCAGTCACTCAGTCACGTCCAACTCTTTGCGACCCCATGAATCGCAGCACGCCAGGCCTCCCTGTCCATCACACCAACTCCTGTTGTTCACTCAGACCCACGTCCATCAAGTCACTGATGCCATCCAGCCATCTCATCCTCTGTCGTCCCCTTTTCCTCCTGCCCTCAATCCCTCCCAGCATTAGAGTCTTTTCCAATGAGTCAACTCTTCACATGAGGTGGCCAAAGTACTGGAGTTTCAGCTTTAGC
The DNA here is from genome assembly GCA_006410675.1 of Oreotragus oreotragus. NCBI lineage: Eukaryota > Metazoa > Chordata > Mammalia > Artiodactyla > Bovidae > Oreotragus > Oreotragus oreotragus. The sequence continues at coordinate 96,683 of SJYX01005995.1, forward strand.
ATCATTCCTTCCAAAGAAATCCCAGGGCTGATCTTATGGTAGATCTATTTTTAATTTTTTGAGGAAACTCCATACTGCTTTCCACAGTGGCTGGACCAATTTCCATTCAAATAGTATATAAGGGTTCTCTTTTCACCACATCCTGGCCAGCATCTCTTGTCTTTTTGATGATTGCCATTCTAATAGGTGGAATGAATCTCACTGTGGTTTTGATTTGCATTTCTCTCATGCTTGCTGATGTGGAACATCTTTTCCTGTATCTGTTGGCCATTTTTATGTCTTTTTGGAAAACCGTCGATTTAGTTCTCTGCTCATTTAAAAACGAGATTGTTTTCATTGTTATTGAGTTGTATGGTTTTTCAATATATGTATTTTTGGATATTAATCCCTTATCCAATATACAGTTTACAAAATTTTCCCCCCATTCTCCCAAAGGCTGTCTTTTTCATTTTGTTAACTGTTTCTTTTCTGGTGCAGAACTTTTGAGCTTGATATAGTCCCGTGTGTCGATTTTTGCTTTTGTTGTTTGCGCTTTCAGTATCACACCCCCCAAAAAAGTTGTTGCCAAGATCAAAGAGCTTCTTTCCTAAGTTTTCTTTTAGGAGTACTTCTCTACTTCTTAAACAAGAAGTTTTCTGAACATTTCAAAGATTGTTTTCATTGTTATTGAGTTGTATGGTTTTTCAATATATGTATTTTTGGATATTAATCCCTTATGCAATATACAGTTTACAAAATTTTCCCCCCATTCTCCCAAAGGCTGTCTTTTTCATTTTGCTAACTGTTTCTTTTCTGGTGCAGAACTTTTGAGTTTGATATAGTCCCATGGGTCGATTTTTGCTTTTGTTGTTTGCGCTTTCAGTATCACACTCCCCAAAAAAGTTGTTGCCAAGATCAAAGAGCTTCTTTCCTAAGTTTTCTTTTAGGAGTACTTCTCTACTTCTTAAACAAGAAGTTTTCTGAACATTTCACGCTTTGTACACCAGCTTCCAATGATGAAGAGTCGATTTTTGCTTTTGTTGTTTGCGCTTTCAGTATCACACTCCCCAAAAAAGTTGTTGCCAAGATCAAAGAGCTTCTTTCCTAAGTTTTCTTTTAGGAGTACTTCTCTACTTCTTAAACAAGAAGTTTTCTGAACATTTCACGCTTTGTACACCAGCTTCCAATGATGAAGAATGACTAGGAAGAAGGTAAGAGTACCCAGTCATGTGTTGATGAATGCTTGGCAGTCAGCAATCTGGAGATCTACTTTGTAGTGTTTGCCAATTTCTGTGGTGTAAATACTATGATGGCTAATTTCAGATTTTCCACAGATTTAACAGCTGGCTCACAAAATTTCCAAGACTAGCTCTCAAGAACTGGCACGCTCTGGTTTAAACACACCACTAGGGCTACGGGCCCTCTAATCGGCGGGAAGACAAAAGTCACATACACAATGTGATGGGCTTCTGAGGTCTGGAATTATGTTCTAAATGTCCTGTGAGCCCACAGAACTGTCATGTTCATAGACACAAAAGTGTTGATTATCTAGAGATATTCCTGTGGACTACTGCTTTTAGGGAGGAATGCCCAGCTAATAGCAGGGAGGCTGCCTCCTCATCCTGCCAGCCTCAGGGAGGAAGTGTAGGGGAAACCCAGGAGCACAGGACAGATCTGATAAGTATACCAGTGTCACTGAAAGACCAAGATACCATAAGACTTCAGCTCAAATTAACATCCATATCTGATCAACTAACACATTTTCCTCTTACAAATGAGTGTATTAATATCCCAAGGTAGAGGGTTTGGCATGCAATTCAGTGATTAGTGTGAAGTCCCCCGAGAGTCTTTGGCCTTCATCACATATCGCCTGGTAAAGTGCCAAGGCCTCCAGAGAAAGGGCACTAAGATGTTATGATATAAAATAGCTTTTGTACCTATAAAGGCATACTCTATACCATAGAGTGGGTGGAGGACCAGGAGGGCCAGAGGGCTCCTGAAGGCCTTAAGGGCTCCGGAAATAACCTTTCAGTGAGACACAAAAAGCAAGGGAAAGGGGGGAGGATTGAGAGATGACGTTCTCCAACCGTAGGAATTTGCTTCTCCTTCCCGGGCTCTTTTGAATTGGGATCGATCTGTAGATGCATCACAATAGCAGCCCAGCCCTGAGACCCTGGGAGGCGGCTCCTGTAGCAGGGTCTTTCTGCTCCATTAGACAGTGTCAGCAAGCGGGAAGAGGGGGGTCGGGGGTTGGTTGGTGGACAGGCCTAAGCTGTGTTCTGTCACTGAAGACTGTGATCGAAGACCCTAGTTCTGATTTTTGAAGCAACCTACACCTGTAGGCTTTACAAGTGAGGTGGACCGAAATCCTCCATGTCTTGTATCGGTCATGCATATGCCACTGTAGTTTCTACTGAAATCAATAAAATGATGGTGACAGTGTTTATCCTTTACTTATGATTTAAGGTATTTTCAGGAATTCTGGAATAGGAGAATATATTGCTGCCCAGCAATATTCCTTGAAACAGAAATCTAAGGGAATTTATTTTTAAAATTTGCCTGGATCATTTGCCTTACAAATGCAATGGGAGAAGAACAAATGCAAAAACCAGGCAAGTTTCTGTCCTGAACATACAGTGAGGCTGCTGATACCACCATAGATAGTGTATGTTGTGAGCAGCTTTCTCAGTTGTAGGAGGGCTCATATTCATATACATTATTGTCCTTATTACTTAAGAGTCAGCCATCTAGCAAAAAATGGACTGGAAATCTCCATACCAGGTATTCAGAGTATATAGATTGTAGTAAGACGTGGTCCTTTAATTCTCAATTAGCTGACATTCCACTAGGGGGAGCCAAATATATAAAAAAGGCACAGTTGAAAGTGCTGGTAGAGGTCTGGGTGGAAGGCATGTTGGGTGGAGATGGAGAGGGTTTAAGAATTGGACAAACTTGCCCCAGGATTGGTCAGGAAAAGTCTTCATAGGAAAAGTGTCCCTGAGCAGTGTTTTTGAGGTTCCTTACCCCAAATAAAGAGGCTGCTGAGGTGAGCATGGACCTGTCAGGCTTCTCTGTGAAAGACACGGAAGGTGAGACCTTTGGCCTGAGCCTTCTGACTGATGCACATGGTCAACCTCACGACTGAGGAAGAAAGATCCCCTGGCGATTGTCTGTGGATTCCACAGAGAACAGCAGAGTCCCTGTCAAAGCCTGAGCCACGTGGAAGGATGTCTGGGTAACATGGTTTTTAGAAATCATCTCTTCTTTATTACCACATTCATATAAGAAGTTTGGTATATCTGGGTGGGCAAAAAGAAAGCCACACTGTATACAAAGAAAGTTGTAGAAAGTTTAAAAACATATGACTTTAGTGTTTGGAAAAACAATTACGGATTGCGTCCTCCATTTATTTATCCAGGTGATCAAAATTCTGGGTCTGAAATTCTTGGAAGTCCTCTGGGATGGTGTCTGCAAAGGAGGACAGGCACAGGGGCATTAGGAAGGCTCCCTTCAGCCCTAGTGCATCTCAAGCTGGGAGGCATCCTGTAGGGGTCGCTGTCAGCCCACCCAGCAAACCCCCAAAGAAGCACTCCCCTCTACCCCCCAACCCCGCAGCCATTTTCTACCTCAGGCAGCTTTGCAAACTGTTGGCTTAAAGCCCAGGAGCGTCATTCACAGGCCAAAAGAAAATGAGCAGGCAGAATGGGTTTTGAGTTTATGATTGTGTTTGAGCTATATGGAAATGAAGGCTGCCTCTCAATTAAATCTGCCTCCATCTCTCACAGAACCCTATGTCCCAAGCCAAGCAGTTTAATAGTTTAATTTGCTAGGGTTCCATCTCCTCATCTATCAAATAGGAAACGTGAGATCTGCCTTTTGCTTGGATCACAAAGGGACCCTCAGATTTCAGGAATACGTGACATGACTTTCGGCTTCTGGGAGAGATGTGTGCTATGCAATAAGGTGGCATTGTTTGATTTTTTTTCTAGTAGTAATACTATTCAGTAACAAGAAGGTACATTACCGTTGCAGCGATATTTGAGGTTAGACCAAATGATGTTTTCCTGGGAGAAGCAGAACACGCCGAGCCGGCCTCCACGCATGGTGGTGTCTATAGTGACCCCAGAATCAGCCACCAACTCAGAGCCTTCATAAAATCGCACCCTGAGGACACAGCCGGAGTGGGTTTCAAACCAAGGTCAGGGGGAACCACCCATCACAAGCCAGGGGGTCCCACTTCTTGACCACCTATGTCTTTGTTCTCTTTCATCTTCCACTTTCCTCAGACCTGGGCTGTGCTTCCGGCTGCTCTTTTCCCCTTTCCCTGCTAGCCTGGGAGATCCATGAGGTCAGGGACCACCTGTCCACATCTGCCTTTCCTCTGTCCCTTGAAAGGCCTAGAGGAGGTTGGGCACCGAGTCCAACTCAATGGATCCTCCCTGATGAGTCAGAAAGCACAATACGACCCAGGACCAAGAAGCTTTGTGACTTCACTGTGCAGTGAGTTACCCTGTCCAGACATCATGCTTAAAAACCACTGCCCTTCCCTAGGTCTGACTGATACTATTCAATTGGTGGGATCCAGGAGCAATGATTTTCCTTGGGAGGGACAGCATTCCCTAAGCAGGATTTTAGAAATGTGGGGGGGCATTTTGGGCTGTCACCATGGCATTTAGTGGCAGAAGGCAGGGATGTTGGGTGGCTTACAAGGCTCTGGAGAGAACAATGAAAACCTGTCCTGCATCCAGACACCTTTGGGGTGCTCCTCCAGACCCTTGGGTAGGCACAGACCCTTGGCCTGTTTCTAGTTATCTGGGCTTAAAACCCAACTCAGTTATGAATATCAAGTATTTTTGCACTAGTATCACCTGATTTTTTTCCAGGGTAAACTGACAAACTGTTGAGTACATTTGACTCTCAAACAACGTAGGTTTGCATGGGCCCACTAATATGTGGATTTTTTTCTCCCCATAAATACTATTTCACTACATGATCTGCGAGTCGCTGAATCTGCAGATATGGACCACAGATACAGACGACCATGGGACTTGAGCATCTGTGGATTTTTGTCCATTGCAGGTCTGGGAACCATCCCCGAATTGTTCAAGTCAGCTGTACTTCATTGTCTTGTTTAAAAATTAAGCTGTCACTATCCATCTTATTCGGAGAAGGCAGTGGCACCCCACTCCAGTACTCTTGCCTGGAAAATCCCATGGATGGCAGAGCCTGGTGGGCTGCAGTCCATGGGGTCGCTGAGTCAGACACGACTGAGCGACTTCACTTTCACTTTTCACTTTCATGCACTGGAGAAGGCAGTGGCACCCCACTCCAGGACTCTTGCCTGGAAAATCCCATGGACGGAGGAGCCTGGTGGGCTGCAGTCCGTGGGGTCGCTAAGAGTCGGACACGACTGAGTGACTTCACTTACACTTTTCTCTTTCATGCATTGGAGAAGGCAATGGCACTCCACTCCAGGACTCTTGCCTGGAAAATCCCATGGATGGAAGAGCCTGGTGGGCTACAGTCCATGGGCTGGCTAAGAGTCGGATACGACTGAGCGACTTCACTTATGCTTTTCTCTTTCATACATTGGAGAAGGAAATGGCAACCCGCTCCAGTGTTCTTGCCTGGAGAATCCCAGGGACAGTGGAGCCTGGTAGGCTGCCGTCTATGGGGTCGCACAGAGTCGGACACGACTGAAGTGACTTCGCAGCAGCAGTATTCATCTTATTGGACTATGGTTGGTTTACAAGGTTGTCTTACTTTCTGCTGCACAGCAAAGTAGGTCAGTTATACATATATCCACTCTTTTTAGATTCTTTTCCCATAAAGGACATTACAGAGTACTGAGTAGAGTTCCCTGTGCTGTACGGTAGGTCCTTATTATCTGCTTTATAAATACTAGTGTGCATAGTTGTTTTCTACATCTACTGCTTCTGTTTTGTAAAAAAGTTCACTTGTACCCTTTTATTAGATTCCACACATAAGAGGTATCATACGATATTTGTCCTTCTCTGTAGCTGTTCATTATTTTAGAAATTCACAACACTGCAACACACGAGCTGTAGCAGGACATCACCTCTGCAGTGATTCTAGGTACATGGGCCAGAGGCAACCTCACTGTGTGTTCTGCTACGGTTGTGCCCAAGCACTTACACGATTTTGTTATAAATCTTATTTCTCCATTAGGGATCAGATTGATCCCTAACATCATGCAGGTAGGTAATATTTTCTATGACTTCATTTGGGATGGAAGAGGCGGCATTTCAAAATATTTGTTATAAAAAAAGGGGCATGCAGCTCAGTAGGGCTGAGAATATGACAACCTCCCTCTAGACAGGTATCACATTTGGTGTAAAGTCTCAAAGAAAGATAAAGTATGAATTAGCTTTCATGATTTCCTTTGTTCCACTCGGCAGCTTCCCTGCCCCAGTCAGGAAAATGCAATCAGCACCTCTTCCTAAAGAAGTGCGACATAAGCTGGTGTGGATCTGTAAGTCTGAGGAATGAGAAAGTAAGTACATTGCTGCTGCTGCTGCTGCTAAGTCGCTTCAGTCANCACATCTGCCTTTCCTCTGTCCCTTGAAAGGCCTAGAGGAGGTTGGGCACCGAGTCCAACTCAATGGATCCTCCCTGATGAGTCAGAAAGCACAATACGACCCAGGACCAAGAAGCTTTGTGACTTCACTGTGCAGTGAGTTACCCTGTCCAGACATCATGCTTAAAAACCACTGCCCTTCCCTAGGTCTGACTGATACTATTCAATTGGTGGGATCCAGGAGCAATGATTTTCCTTGGGAGGGACAGCATTCCCTAAGCAGGATTTTAGAAATGTGGGGGGGCATTTTGGGCTGTCACCATGGCATTTAGTGGCAGAAGGCAGGGATGTTGGGTGGCTTACAAGGCTCTGGAGAGAACAATGAAAACCTGTCCTGCATCCAGACACCTTTGGGGTGCTCCTCCAGACCCTTGGGTAGGCACAGACCCTTGGCCTGTTTCTAGTTATCTGGGCTTAAAACCCAACTCAGTTATGAATATCAAGTATTTTTGCACTAGTATCACCTGATTTTTTTCCAGGGTAAACTGATAAACTGTTGAGTACATTTGACTCTCAAACAACGTAGGTTTGCATGGGCCCACTAATATGTGGATTTTTTTCTCCCCATAAATACTATTTCACTACATGATCTGCGAGTCGCTGAATCTGCAGATATGGACCACAGATACAGACGACCATGGGACTTGAGCATCTGTGGATTTTTGTCCATTGCAGGTCTGGGAACCATCCCCGAATTGTTCAAGTCAGCTGTACTTCATTGTCTTGTTTAAAAATTAAGCTGTCACTATCCATCTTATTCGGAGAAGGCAGTGGCACCCCACTCCAGTACTCTTGCCTGGAAAATCCCATGGATGGCAGAGCCTGGTGGGCTGCAGTCCATGGGGTCGCTGAGTCAGACACGACTGAGCGACTTCACTTTCACTTTTCACTTTCATGCACTGGAGAAGGCAGTGGCACCCCACTCCAGGACTCTTGCCTGGAAAATCCCATGGACGGAGGAGCCTGGTGGGCTGCAGTCCGTGGGGTCGCTAAGAGTCGGACACGACTGAGTGACTTCACTTACACTTTTCTCTTTCATGCATTGGAGAAGGCAATGGCACTCCACTCCAGGACTCTTGCCTGGAAAATCCCATGGATGGAAGAGCCTGGTGGGCTACAGTCCATGGGGTCGCTAAGAGTCGGATACGACTGAGCGACTTCACTTATGCTTTTCTCTTTCATACATTGGAGAAGGAAATGGCAACCCGCTCCAGTGTTCTTGCCTGGAGAATCCCAGGGACAGTGGAGCCTGGTAGGCTGCCGTCTATGGGGTCGCACAGAGTCGGACACGACTGAAGTGACTTCGCAGCAGCAGTATTCATCTTATTGGACTATGGTTGGTTTACAAGGTTGTCTTACTTTCTGCTGCACAGCAAAGTAGGTCAGTTATACATATATCCACTCTTTTTAGATTCTTTTCCCATAAAGGACATTACAGAGTACTGAGTAGAGTTCCCTGTGCTGTACGGTAGGTCCTTATTATCTGCTTTATAAATACTAGTGTGCATAGTTGTTTTCTACATCTACTGCTTCTGTTTTGTAAAAAAGTTCACTTGTACCCTTTTATTAGATTCCACACATAAGAGGTATCATACGATATTTGTCCTTCTCTGTAGCTGTTCATTATTTTAGAAATTCACAACACTGCAACACACGAGCTGTAGCAGGACATCACCTCTGCAGTGATTCTAGGTACATGGGCCAGAGGCAACCTCACTGTGTGTTCTGCTACGGTTGTGCCCAAGCACTTACACGATTTTGTTATAAATCTTATTTCTCCATTAGGGATCAGATTGATCCCTAACATCATGCAGGTAGGTAATATTTTCTATGACTTCATTTGGGATGGAAGAGGCGGCATTTCAAAATATTTGTTATAAAAAAAGGGGCATGCAGCTCAGTAGGGCTGAGAATATGACAACCTCCCTCTAGACAGGTATCACATTTGGTGTAAAGTCTCAAAGAAAGATAAAGTATGAATTAGCTTTCATGATTTCCTTTGTTCCACTCGGCAGCTTCCCTGCCCCAGTCAGGAAAATGCAATCAGCACCTCTTCCTAAAGAAGTGCGACATAAGCTGGTGTGGATCTGTAAGTCTGAGGAATGAGAAAGTAAGTACATTGCTGCTGCTGCTGCTGCTAAGTCGCTTCAGTCATGTCCGACTCTGTGCGACCCCATAGATGGCAGCCCACTAGGCTCCGCTGTCCCTGGATTCTCCAGGCAAGAATATCGGAGTGGGTTGCCACTTCCTTCTCCAAAATATATTGACTGTATGTCAAAGATGTGGTTCTAAGATGTCCTAGCTTCTGAGAATAGGTGTTTGTTTTTTTAAACAGTCCTACAGGGAAGTTCCAAGGGCTTCCCTTGTGACTCAGACGGTAAAGAATTCGCCTGCAATGTGGGAGACCCACGTTCGATCCCTGGGTGGGGAAGATTCACTGGGAGAGGGCATGGCAACCCACTCCAGTATTCTTGCTGGAGAATCCCATGCACAGAGGAGTCCAGTGGGCTACAGTCCATGGGGTTGCAAAGAGTTGGACTTCACTGAGCAACTAACACTTTCACAGGGACATAAGGCAGAACATGGGCTCACAAGAGGGTCAGTTCATGCCGAGGGTAGTATGTGCCATTGCTATGTCAGGCGCAGGGGAGACCAAGATAAAATGAGACACTGGTGCTGCTCTCGTGGAGTTTATCAGACCATGAGGGACTCACGGCAGCATGAAATGTTGAGGTAAGTGATGATGATGATGATACAGGGTCCAGAGGGACCACACAGGAGGGCGGAGGAGAAGTGACGATACAGGGTCCAGAGGGACCACACAGGAGGGCGGACGAGAAGTGACGAGTCAGTCTCGTCTCACACAGGTCAGAGGGGCAGACTGTTCTGGAGCCAGGCCACCCCCACAGAGGGTCCTTCTACCCCCCAGTGTGGCCCTCCCATCCTGGTGGTCAGTCTGAGCGGGTGTCCTCCTCCTACCTCTTTCCTGGGAGCCTGAGGTCCTCGCTCGCCCTAGGGAGCTGTCTGCTCAGGGAAGCGAAGGCTCTGAGATGTGGGAGTTGGGGGTGCAGGACCTACCTGATGTAGCCCACCTGCGGCCGGTGCTGCAGGAACCAGCGGTAGGACACCTTGTCCTTCCAGCCCACGTTCCTGGAGTCCTTCCACAGCAGCCTGACCTGGTCACTGGTGTCCCCTGTGTGCCACAGCGAGTTGCGGAGATGCTCCCCTGGACCCGTCTTGGACTTCACGGCCTGGACAACAGCAGGAGCAGGGTCTTAGATCCACAGACTGCACTTCCTGCATCCCGTATCCCTGGGGCAGTGATGGGGTCGGGATTCACGGGTGCAGCCTGACGGCCTTGAATCTGGACACAAGGCGTAAACACGTCAGTGCCATTGCTGCTGTGGTTATCCCCAGCCTTCAGTGATCAGCCCTGGCCGGCATTCCACTAACTCGGTCCGTGGTTTCCCTGCTGTCAGACCCATTGCTCCCCACATTTGGCCAAGGAGGGCTCTGAGCTCTGCCTTTCCTCCTAGCAGGAGTGACGGACGTAGTTTCCCAGCCCTCCTGTACGAAGTTGGCCACCCGAGGAAACACATTAGTCGGTTTCCAAGGGGAGTGTGCCTGAAGATGTACCCCTAAATCTTCCCCACCTCTGGGGTCAGACATTCTCACCCAGAGGGGAGCATGCAGCTCATACAGAGAAGCGAAGGCATGGCCCCCTGGATGGATTCCAGAGTTCCCGGATTTGAGCACAAATGCATCAATTTCTTAATGAATAAATGCCATATGGGAGAACACAGAATTTAAAAGGAGGGTGAAGGGCCCAGAAGAAAGGGAGATGAGTACTTTGAGCTGAATGCCAGGCTCCGCGACTGCTCGGAACGGGGTGGCCTGCCAGTATGTCTGTTCTGTCTGCTTCCACATGACCACGTAGAAGCTGGAGCTATCCTGGTAACCGAAGATGAAGCCGGCGTAGTCGTCGTCCGTCTGGGTGTTGACGTGGAAGGTCCCTTCGAAGTCAACTCCGTTAAACGCCGTGTACCCTGTCAAGATCAAAGCAGATGAGAAAACCAGACAAGCCACGCATGCAGCTGGAAAGAGTGAATTCCACACAAGGGCTGACTGAGGCCCTGGACATACCCACTGCCAGGCCAGGATCGCTGTTCATGGTCTGCACAATCTCCATGCCCTGCAGAGAGAAATGCAGGAGTTAAGACTAACCTCAGAGGGGATGGAATACGCTCGAGGAAGCTCAGATTCTCAGGCATCACCGGTGAGGAGTCAGTGATGTCTGAGCTCCATGTAAAGATTTCATTACCTAAAGAACTGCCCTACCTTGTTAGGTGCTCAAAGAAAGCATACACTTTTCAACAAAACAAAAGCTCAGTGCTGAGTAGAAAGAGTTTTGCTAAAACTGTCACTTAGGGTGATTCATTAGAGAACATACGCTTAAAATTTTTTTAACTTTTAATTGGAGAATAATTGCTCTACAATACTGTGCTGGTTTCTGCCACGTTGCTGTTGTTTAGTCGCTAAGTCGTGGCCGACTCTCTGCAACCCCACGGACTGTAGCCCGCCACCCTCCTCTGTCCCTGAGATCTTCCAGGCAGGAATACTGGCATGGATGCCATTTCCTTCTCCAGGTTTCTGCCATACAACACGAATCAGCTGTAAGTATGCATAGGTCCCCTCCCTCTTGAACCTCCCTCCCACCCCTCTGGGCTGCCGGAACACGGGGTTGAGCTGTGTTACGCAGCATCGTCCCCCTAGCCATCTATTTTGCATGTGGTAATTTACATGTCTCAGTGCTATTCTCCCACTTTGTCCCACCTTCTCCCTCCCTCGCTGTGTCCATAAGTCTGTTCTCTATGTCTGTGTCTCTGCTCCTGCCCTGCAAATAGGTTCACCAGTAACCATTTTTTTAGCCACAAAAAGGAGCAAATTTGAGTCAGCTGAACTGAGGTAGATGAACCTAGAGCCTGTTATACAGAGTGAAGTAAGTCAGAAANCATAAGTCTGTTCTCTATGTCTGTGTCTCTGCTCCTGCCCTGCAAATAGGTTCACCAGTAACCATTTTTTTAGCCACAAAAAGGAGCAAATTTGAGTCAGCTGAACTGAGGTAGATGAACCTAGAGCCTGTTATACAGAGTGAAGTAAGTCAGAAAGAGAAAAATGAATGTCATATATTAATGCATACATATGCTTTTAATGAATGTGGCCTGCTGGGTGACACTGGAAAATCTACTAAGCCTCTCTGTGCCTGCCTTTAGTTCCACAAGGAGGTGAACACACAGCCGCACCTGCTGCAGAGACTGGGAGCATGGGTCTAGGGAGACTGCCCAGGCCCCAAATCCAGCAGTCTCAGCTGCTTACCTGCCATGCTACCATGAGGAGTCATTCAAGTTTTGTAAGACTCGAGCTCAACATCTGTAAAATGAGGCTACTTAAAGTGCTCCATCAACAGCACTGTTGATGGGGAATAAATGTGACGTGGGAGAGCGCCTGGCTCACGGTCGGCACCCTCCAAATAACCCACTTCTCTCAGAAAGGCCTGTGCTGGGGGGAGGAACTGGGAGACTGGGATTGACGCCTACACACTAGTGATACTGTGTCTGAAACGGATACCTAGTGAACTGTTGATGGGGAATAAATGTGACGTGGGAGAGCGCCTGGCTCACGGTCGGCACCCTCCAAATAACCCACTTCTCTCAGAAAGGCCTGTGCTGGGGGGAGGAACTGGGAGACTGGGATTGACGCCTACACACTAGTGATACTGTGTCTGAAACGGATACCTAGTGAGAACCTACTCGGGGAACTCTGCTCACACCTGAATGGGAAGGAGGGCCAAAGGGAGGCGATATGTGTGTCTGGATGACCCACTTTGCTGTATAGCAGAAACTAACACATTATAAAGCTATACGCCAATAGGATTAGTTTTTTTAAAAAGCCTGTGTTGAGAGGCAAAGCTGAGCCATCGCCAGCCCCGTGGCACTCACCTGGTTCAGGACCACCCAGTTGGGGTCGATCTGGGCATCCCCTTCGGGGTCCAGGACCACGGTCTGATAGGCCCTGAAGTCGGTCAGGGTGACCTCTGCGTTCTCTGGGCACACGTCTATCCGNGCCAGCCCCGTGGCACTCACCTGGTTCAGGACCACCCAGTTGGGGTCGATCTGGGCATCCCCTTCGGGGTCCAGGACCACGGTCTGATAGGCCCTGAAGTCGGTCAGGGTGACCTCTGCGTTCTCTGGGCACACGTCTATCCGATCAATGACCTGGTCCTGGTCAAAGTCTGCCTCACAGATGTCTCCCACTCCGTCGCCTGAGGGAATGGAGGAGGGGAGCTGGGTAACGCCCGCCACCCCCATGCCACCCCCTCTGGGACAGGAGCCAAAGAGAGCCCAGTGTTGGGGCTAGGTCTTCAGCCTGCGTGGAGAGAGACGTCCTGGAGTCAGCTGTGGCTGAGCCGGCCCCGGGGACCTCGTGGTGGGTGGGTGAACCCCACTGCAGGTGGTCAGAAGGACTTCCCAGGGGCAGCGTGAGGGTAACAGTTCAAAGCTGACCTGACAAGAAACCCTGGGTGTCCTCTAGGATCACATCTCACCGACAGGTGGATCTGAAGTCTAACCTTACGTAAGCAAATGTCTGCAGTACTTTCTGGACTATGACACATAAAAAGCAGGGAAATTATGGCCACCAGACACTCTCTCAGAATGATTTACAGTGACCCTTAGGCTGAATCTAGCCCAAACTGTCCTTTGTCCAGCTAACAGGGTGGTATTAGTACCAAGACTTGAATTTACCTCGTGGTGGGTGGGTGAACCCCACTGCAGGTGGTCAGAAGGACTTCCCAGGGGCAGCGTGAGGGTAACAGTTCAAAGCTGACCTGACAAGAAACCCTGGGTGTCCTCTAGGATCACATCTCACCGACAGGTGGATCTGAAGTCTAACCTTACGTAAGCAAATGTCTGCAGTACTTTCTGGACTATGACACATAAAAAGCAGGGAAATTATGGCCACCAGACACTCTCTCAGAATGATTTACAGTGACCCTTAGGCTGAATCTAGCCCAAACTGTCCTTTGTCCAGCTAACAGGGTGGTATTAGTACCAAGACTTGAATTTGCGTACGCGGCATGGGCACGCTTACCACCGTGCTCACAGCTCTGACATCTCATTTCTGGCCCTGTGCACACCTCTTCCCTGCAGGCATCGGAGCCTGTGAACCCCACCCCCGCCTGTGCTGCCCTGGCCTCCTCTCCCTCCTGCTCCCGCTGGGACTCTGGTGAAAGGGCTGGGCAAGCCCCAGGGCGGAGCGCGTGGTGGCCTCCCTGCCCCGCGTGGTCTCAGCCCAGGGCTGCGCCCGCCTCTGACAGCTGGAGACGCATGGCTCCCAGGGCTCCCCTGTCCACACGAGCTGTGGCCGCTCGGAGGAGCCGGGCCCCGACAGAGGTGGGCCGCCGTGAGCCTGGCTGAGGGCGGCCCTGGGCCGAGCCCGCTTACTGTTGCTGTCCTCCTGGGCGGGGTTGGGGACCAGCCGGCAGTTGTCCGGGCCAGGGGGTACCGAGTCTGGGATGCCATCGTTGTCATCGTCGTCGTCACACTCGTCACCGATCCCATCCTTGTCAGTGTCCAGCTGGGCACTGTTGATGACGGTGGGGCAGTTGTCTGTGCTGTCCTGGTGCCCGTCTCCGTCGCTGTGGGAGAGGGGAGGGGGGGCTACGTCACAGCTCGGCAGGGGACACGCGGCGGCCAGTTCTCAGGAGGGGGAGTTTGGGTTTGGGGTCTTTTATCAAGCTTCCCTGGTGGCTCAGGTGGGAAAGAATCTGCCTGCAATGCAAGAAACCCAGGTTCGCTCCCTGGGTCGGGAAGATCCCCTGGAGGGCGTGGCAACCCACTCCAGTATTCTTGCCTGGAGAATCCCATGGACAGAGGAGCCTGGCGGGCTGCGGTCCTTGGGGTCGCAGAGTCGGACACGACTGAGCGACTTTCACAGGTCCTTAGATAAGGCTGCCTTATGGGCCCTCGGAGACCATTTCCTACTTCCCTAACCTGTTGAAACAAGTAGATCTTTTCTATTCAAAATAAGGGTCAATTTCTGTGATTCTGTGACCAGATGCTCCTTTCAGTCCCTGGCGCGACTATGATCCCCGCAGAGACTCTGGGAGTGGAACAGAAGGAGGGGTAGGGGCGCCAAAGTGCTGGCTGAGAGCCCTGGCTCAGCCGTGCACGTGGCCCCAACACGACACTTGGCACTCCGTGGCTCAGCATCCCCCTCTGTACCATGCGGACAGGAGCAGCCCACCTCGCAGGCCTGAAGACCGAAGGCTGATTAGAATAGTGCATGTTACATTTTTATGCATGAAAAGCCACTTCCAGGGGCCTGGCCCTTGGGAGGCCCTGTGGTGGTTCCTTTTGTAATGCTTTTCACCATGCCTGGCCAGGAGGCCCGAGAAGCATCAGCTGTGAACGCACAAGGAGTGGACTTCCACATCCTTCTCAGTCTCTGAGTCTCAATTTCTTTCCAGGCCTGACGGCCACCAGGGGAAGAGTGTGCCCCGGCCCTGGGCTTCCCTGAGTGGACAGTGGCCTCCTATGGCTACTTGGGATTAGAGCAGATATTCCTTTCAGCAGTTCTACCCATGGCCCATCCTGGGCCAGCAACTACCCCCACGATGGGATGGGCAAAGGAGGCCAGGGACTAGAGCATGCCCTTCAGGCCATGCTTCCCAAATGGGACCCAGGAAAAGTGAGGCGGGCTCCAATAGCGGGGTTCCTGCGCCTGTGGCAGGGCTGTTTTCCAAAACATAAGCCTGAGCTATTGCCGTCAGCAGCCATGCCATATAGCCCCGAACGTTTTTATGCAAAACCAAGCAGTTTCTGTCCTCAAGTCTGTGGGAATTAAAATGTAGCAAATGAGTCATTTATTTTAGGCAACTTCTAGAGGCTGGTGGGACAGGATATTTTAGAAAGCACTCAGATGGCAATCGGAGTGCAGGATGACCTGCAACAGGGAACATTCGTGATGCTCATCACCGAGGGAAGTTGTCAGGGTACCAGTCCCACCTTCCACTCAACAACAGAGATGTCCTGTGTCAGCCTGTCACGGACTCGCCTCTCCTCATGCTGTGGGAACAATAATGCGTCACTTACCATTTTCCGCAGGTCACCCGGGGGCCAGTACTGTGCCGGGAGCTTTACCCACATTATCTTTCATTTGCATCATCACTTTTAAGATGCATGCAATTATCTCTACTTTGCAGATGAAGAAATTGAGACTCAGACTCAGAAGT
Organism: Oreotragus oreotragus; assembly: GCA_006410675.1. Lineage (NCBI taxonomy): Eukaryota > Metazoa > Chordata > Mammalia > Artiodactyla > Bovidae > Oreotragus > Oreotragus oreotragus. The sequence goes on from SJYX01005995.1 coordinate 112,552, forward strand.
ATCTTGACGTTCACTTAGCCAGCATGTACTCTGCAGCAAGGACGTGGAGCACGTGGATGGAGATGGGGCTTGACAGGATCTATTCTTGAGCAAGGTGGGCTTCAGAGCTGCTGGCTGTAGGGCAGCCTCTGAGGAGAGGTTGAGGAGGGAAGCCACCTTCTTCCTTTTGCCTTTCAGACCCCTTTCCCTCTCTCATCCCTGTCCTGCTGCCCCTACGATTCCCTACGGAGATGACGGGGTCCAGGGTCTCAGACGGCAGGTGCCTCTAGCAGAGCTGCCCATGTCTACGTTTTTGATGTTCTGACAGCACTGATCCAGCCCTTTGTCCTAACATAGGCCTCCATCTGTGTGGAACTAGAAAGGCTGACAGCATTCATGTGCATAGAACAATCCCACCCAAGAAAAGAAAACTGAATGAAAAAATTCCAGAGACAATGAAATCACAAAGATCTCTCACCAAACTGGCAGCTCTCTATTTGGGGCTGATGGTGAAGCTTCCCTGAGCTGAAAGAATACATAAGGGCAAAAGAGCTAATATCCATGTAACAGAAACTGTGATCTGGACTTTCCAGAAAATTAGCTCACTCTTCACAATCGTCCTAAGAGCTGCATTCCATTTTTAGCCCCATTTTACAGATGAGGAAATGGAGGCACAGAGAGATGGGCAGCTGCTGTGTAAGGTTAGCTGACAGGTAAGTGGAGAACTGGGATTCACATCCAAGTGTGTCGCTCCCGAGCCCTCCTGTGATGGAGTCTCAGTTGCTTGAGTGCTCGTGACCCCTCCTGATACAGTCAACTCCTCCATCCGCAGAGGTTCAGTGACTCTGACCAAAGAGAGAGCTGTGGTTCCTCTAGCAACTCAATCTACCCAGAGGGCCCCCAAAGCATGGTGGCAGCAGAAAGCTCTGAGAGGGAAAACTCTCTCTGGATTTTTCATCTGGTCTTATGCAGTTGGGAGACGTGCCATACCTGTCCTGATTGGTGTCACAGGAGTCCCCAACCAGATCATTATCCACGTCCGACTGCAAAGGGAACAGAATGTGTTATTTATCCCTAGGCCTGCACAGAACGTTCCGGAGAAGGCAGGCCTGGCCCATCATCACTGGATCTCAGGAATTCTTTCTTTGAAATTGGGGTGGTGCAAACTGCAAAAGGACAACACCATATTGGTGTAGGCACAATGCTGAATTTTCAAAAAAGTCTTCCAAAATATCAAGCTCCAAGGACGGGCTGCCTACACACCAGATGAGCTGACTGGAGAAGGGCGCTGGGGCAGTGTGGGGGCAGATGCAGACGCGGCCCTCTGGCACGGGTCGGAAGGGGGCCAACCACAGACACGAGGATGAGGCAAGCAGGTTTTGCTTTGCTTCTGCATTTTGGAGTGGAGCCAGAACGGGAGTGAGTCAGAGGGCAACAATGACGACCCCTTCCCAGGGCTTTCAAAATACGTGACACATCATACCCAAGGATCCAGATAGGAAGGAGGAGAGAGGAGAGAAACTGCACATTGCTGATCAAACCTTATCTGAAATGTCCATACACAGGGGTTTGGGGATGAAAGGAACATGAGGCTCCCCATGGTTAATTTTCGTTACATTTTCCTTTCAGCAGGAGAAAAAAAAAAAAAAAAACTTGTTCTGGGCATTCTTAGATTCCTATGACTGACCTCAGAGGGACTCTACAGCCTGTGAGATGAGTCAGAGGGCCCCAGATGTCCTGCAGTATCCTTCCCATCACCTCCAGTCCTACGTATACAACATTATCACCTCTGCTGTTAGGAGGAAGGCAGCAGCAGCAAACAGGGCTGGTGGGCTCTGCTGGGTTCTTCCAGACGCTGGTCTTACTGTGGATCTTTGCACGGGGCACCCAGCCTGGGGTTCGGCTTCCTCTGGGTCCTACTAACCTGGTTCGGGTTGCTGACCTCAGGACAGCTGTCACAGGCGTCCCCCACACCGTCACCGTCTCTGTCTTCTTGGTCACTATTGGGAACTTTCTGGCAGTTGTCCAGGATGTTTTTTATTCCTGCAAGAGAGCAATGCTTCCCTGAGTGAGGCGAACGTCACGGAAAGGTCTGGAGCGCCCACTTTCAGGAGCTGTACTGATCAGGCAAGCACGTGGGGAGTGGCATCGGCCCAGGCCATCCTCAGGGAGCACCACCGCTTCCAGCAGCTGTCTGCTGTGTGTGCACGCTCAGTCATGTCCAACTCTCTGTGACCCCTGGACTGCAGCCCTGCCAGGCTCCTCTGTCCATGGGATTTTCCAGGCAAGAACACTGGTGTGGGTAGCCATTCCCTTCTCCAGGGGTGCAGTTATCTTAAGGTAACATCAAAGGATGAATTCTGGGAGGCTCAAAAACGAACAGTGACTTGAGGCATTTATCCAGCGAGTCAGAATCTGTTCAAGGTGTTGAGGGCTATCACTGTGACCAAATGAGGCATCAAGAGGGACAACCCTGGGGAGGGAGGAGCTCATGGGTCTGTTACTACCAGGGCCCCAGGGCTTGGGCGGTGGTGGGCTGGAGCCAGGCCCTTCACACTATTTCTCCCCAGCTTCCTGTTCAATTGTGTCATCTCCTCTTGGTACCCTGGAACCAGGGATGGTGGGAGTGGTATTTACATCATGGAAATGCAAATGCTACAACTCAGGGCCTTTTCTGTTCATTTTGCTGAGCTGCTTTACCAGCTGTCCGACTTACAGAAGGTAAGCTTGCATTTTTAGAGAGGTGTGGATTTTCTGGAGTAGGGTGTTGGTGGGTATAGTGTATTTCTAAAAGGATAGTCCTTCAATGTCCTGTAATGTGATATGTTTTTCAGAAATGATCAGATCCAGCCTGTACTTTGATGACAGTCATCTATGTTTTATGGGAGCTATACAGAAACCAATGTCCTTCCTTATGGCCTGCAGAGCTCTAGAACTGTTCTCCAGGGGTGCTCCTCACACAGACCAAACTATCAGGCCCTTCAGTGGATCCTGGAGCTGGCTGATGCAGCCATCTGCCTGATGGCCCTTTCCACTCTCTGGGAGAAGACCTGATTCCCTGCATGAGGAGCCTGACCTGCGGCTGCAGGGCTTGACCCTGCTCTGACCCTCTCCCTCAATCTTCCACTTTTAGGGCTCTTCCGGGGGGAGGGAGGAAGCTGTAGTCTGAGAAGACAGATGTCCTCCAAAGACACAGCCTGGACAAGACACTGCTTGAAGGGATTCCTACAGCTTGTGGCAATGCTGTCAAGTTCCTGGAGCATGAAGGTTATCAAACATGGGAGAAATAAGTAGACAAAAATAAGTGGACCTGGGGTCCCCCAGGCTCAGGCCATGTAGAACCCCCCAGAGCAGGAAGCCCTTCAGAATCAGCAATTCTATTCCTGCTCCTAAGAGAGAACAAGGAGAAAAGCACAGATAGGTCCCAAGGAAAAGACAACGCGAGGCAAACCCACCGTCCCCGTCCATGTCGTCATCACAGGCATCTCCTCGCCCATCCCCATCTGTGTCTTTCTGGTCGTTATTCAGCACGTTCTGGCAGTTATCGCAGGCATCCCCGAAGATGTCTTTGTCACTGTTCCTCTGGTCCACGTTGTGGGTCAGGACACAGTTATCCTAAAGAATCCCGAGACCGACATTTACTGAGACCCCCTGAATGCCTGGTCCTGTGGTGGATGCCAGTCAACTTCCTCCCACCCCAACCCCTGCCGCTGGCATGAGATGTCAGACCTCCGGCGGTCAAAGCTCCTCAGAGCTCTTTTTGTATTTTAAATATTTCGGAATTTTAGAATAAAAAGTTACAGTGCTGTGGAAACACAGGCGTGGAAACGGACATTTGGGATGATTCACATAAACATTTTTTTTTTTTTTTTTTTTTTTTTTCAGCTTTACTGAGGTATTTTAACTGACAAAATTGCAAGACCTTTAAAATGTATAATGTGATAATTTGATACATGTATATATTGTGAAGTGATGCCTCCACTGATTTCATTAACATATCTGTCACCTTACATATTTATCCCCATCTTTATTTTGCTGAGAACATGTAAGTTCTACCCTTAGCAAATTTCAAGCATACAATACAGTGTTAACTACATTAGATCCACAGATCTTATTCACCTCATAATGGATAGTTTGTACCCTTTTATCAACTTCTCCCCATTTCCCTACCCCATATCCATCTAAATCAAAAACTATTTCTGACCTCAACACACTCTATCTGACTTTATTGTCAATGGCTGTTTTGCTACATTTAAGATGCAGCTACTTTAAAAATACAATTCTGAATGGAACCCACAGAACCTCTCCCTCATATAAGATGTGGCTCTGGAAAGCCACAGAGCGAGTGTGCATACGTGCTTGCGTGTGTGTGCGCATGCATGTGTTTTCTCCTGCTCGTCCCCCTCACCTTTTTGCAGTTTCTGGCTGAGCATGGCAGTTCCTCATCAGGGTAACTGTCAATGTCCACATCCTTTCCACAGATGTAGCCGTCACCAGCCCAGCCGACCCCACACTGTGAAGAGAAAGCCTGTCAAAAGCCCAGGCACTGAGCCTGGTGGGAGGATGGGGCTTACAAGGGCCTCTGCTCCTGTACACAAGCCCAGAGGGAGGGCCAAGAGCCAGGAGGCTTTGTTGGTAGGATTTTAAAACTATTAAGCTGTGTTTTGAATATTGTAGTCTAATGGTTCAAAATTCAAAAGATACAAAGGCAAAGTGAAAGCTCCTTCCTGCTCCTGGGCTCAGGAATCCACGCAATTCACTCTTTTGAATATTTTCAGAGACATGCCGAGCAGAGACCAGCAAACACATATTCTTTTCCTTTTTTTTGTCTTTTAGCACAACTGGTAGCACACATGTATACTACTCTGCACCTTGAGTTTTAAAAATTAACATTACAGTCTTGGGACTCTTTCCATATCACTGCATGTAGATTTGTGTCATACTTTTTAATGGGCACAGATGTATTATACACCAATTGGAATACATGTGCCTTAATTAATTCAACTAGTCCCCTACTGGTGGGTGTCAAGTTGTTAAAACCTTTCTCTATTGCAAACAGTGTAGCCACAAAGAATTCTAGTACATTTGACCTTCTGGTTTCTTAGTGTGAAATTCCTGGTTCAAGTGTATTTATTTATATTAATACTTGTAATTTGGGATTACTGTCAAAACATTCTCCAGTGGAAATAAATGCACACATGGGGAGAGAGGCTGTTGAGGCACTTTGCTTATCATCCTGGGCCATATCTCTGTATCTAATGGTCTTCTAGATCAATTTCCACCAGACGGGAACCTTCCAAGGTGCTTAACCTCTATTCATATCCCCTAACAGGAGAAGGTTCCCACAGGTGCGTTGCTGGGTCTGTGTGTTCTCTATTCTTCTGAAAAAGTCTACCCAAGTTGCCTGCCACCACCAGCTGCTGAGGACAAGCCTTCACTGCTAGTAGAAGAGGCATTAAAGTAACAGTTATTCCAGACCAGACTCTAGAGGCATTTTCTCCAGTCCTTACAGTGATGGTACAAGGTCATCATTACCCAGTTTTACAAAAGAGTCCACTTAGAGCAGCGAAATCCCTTGCCCAAGGTCTCAGGGCTGGGACTTGAACTCAAGACTGTCCCAGGTCAATGTCTTCTGCCATATGCATTTGGTTAACATGAGCTCTCCCCCTCACATCCATATCCTAGTGGGCCGGGTTAAAAGATGAATGAGAAAGGCAATCCTTCCACAAGGGTGTCCGGGGTATGAGGTGGTACCTGAAGCTCAGTCCAGGAGCAGGACAGGTACCTGAAGGAACAGGCAGAACAGAAGAACAAGGGACAAAGCGGCCTGGAAAGTGACAAGGAACCGGTGAGGTGGGGGGAGGGGGGTGGGTAAGAGTCTGGGGAACACCCTCAGGGCCAAGGGAAAAGAAACTCGATATGAGTTAACGTTAAATTTCCTGCCCTCATTAATCAAAATAAGGTGATTTAAGACTTCCTAGGCTGCAGCCTGTCTGTTCTCAATCACGTACAGCCTTCTTCTGCAACCAGAGACATGGAAGGCAGGGTTCCAAAGACAGCCCTCCCATAACTACCCTTATTTCCGCTCAGTTGTTTCAGTAGGGCCTTTAGAAGGCCTGAAAAGCACACCCAAGGGGGTATCGTCCTTGACTCATTTTAATGAAGAAAAAACTTCCTCTAGGAACAAATACGTTTTTAATGAGCCACTTTCTGACAGATTATTTTAGTAGTCACTCCAAGTGTATTAATCCTTCACCATCTGTCGCTGTGCCTTATTACAAATTCAAAAACACATTAAGAGCCCCATCACCCACCATCCCAGGGGAGTCGTTAATTTGTTCACAAAAGATGAGGATTTAAACATAGATATATGCTTCTCAATGGGAATAAACAAGCCCCATTGATAGGAATTAAAGAAATTGTTGGTTTTTTTCTCCCCCTTCAACCCAGCTCGTTTCCTCGTCAGTACCTTGTACAAATTACTTGTACCACTGGAGAGAGGGGATGGTATTACAGTTATTTCTTTAACTTGGTTTTGATTCTCCTCATTCTTCCTATTTGAAAGGCATATGCTCATGGTAGAAAATTTTGAGAACAAAAAGGTAAAAAAGTCCGAGGTATGAAGAAGGGAGAAGTCTCCCAGAATCCATCCTGCTGCTTAGGCTGACTGCTACACCAGACTCTAAGAGGCCTGGCTCCCCGGGGAGGAAGCAGAGAGTGAACAGCTGAAGATGGATTATTTAGCCATGTCTAGAAGCCCCCCAGTCCCCTGGACTCTGGGGCTGGGGGGTTGGGGATGGATGGCAGTAACAAGCTCCATTCCTCACCAAGGGCCCACCCCACACCTGAGTGGTGGGAGACCCCTGCGAAGCTGACGTGCCCTGCAAGCTTCCCCAGCCTCCCCTCCCCAGGCGGTTCCCGGGCCGGGAGCTGCACGGGAAGGAGAGTGCTCAGGAGCTCCTCTTGAGCCTGGCGGAGGTGGGTGCAGAGAACAGTGGGTGCTGTGGAAGGTGGAGGGTTTACTCAGGGCAGTTCATCTCCCGGAGTGTCAGGCCAGACTTGGAAACTGGATGTCCTTGGGGTGAGGACAATGAGGAAAGGCAGTGTGCTCATGTAAGCCAGCAGCTTATCAGGGACCAGTCGAGGGAAGCCATCTCCCCCCGGTCCTGGGGCTCACCTCCTGGGACTCCCTCAGAGGGTGTATGGGAGCTGGGGCTCCACCACCAACATGCCCAAGAAGATGGTATTGACCCACGGTCAAGAGAGAGCAAAGGTGGCCGATGGTTAGGTGACTTCAGATTGCTCCCCACAAACTTCAGCTGCCTCTGTTACAGCCACATCCTTCATTTATTTTGATGGAATTGCTTTTGGTTTTGAGTACTTTTACTCTGAAGCAAGCAGCAGATCACTTACCACACACGTCACATCCCCCTGCCTCTCTTCGATGCACTGAGCGTTCACACTGCAAGGGTTCAGTTCTGGATCTCTGCAGTTTCTTTCCATTTTGCATCCCCTCATCTGATCACCGAAGTAGCCTGGTTTGCAAGGCCCACAGCGATAAGATCCCTGCAAGGAGCAGAGCGAGACGATGCTCAGACCTGGGAGCAAAGGGCCTCTGATGGTGTCTATTTGTACATGGACTTGATGATGCCAGGACGAAGTGAGCCCCATGCCTGCCTCTGTTATGTGTGTGTCTTATAACATTGTGTGAATATTGAGGGAGACACCAGCAGACCGGAAGCCACAGCCGGCCTCGGAGACATGAGAGAACAGAACCAAAGGCAGAAGGCTGGCTGGGGAGCGGCTTGGTCTTGCCAGCTCCACTGTGGAGGGCAAGGAGGAAAGGGGTGAAAACCTGAACATTTTTTTTTTTTTTTTTTTCAGCTTTACTGAGGTATTTTAACTGACAAAATTGCAAGACCTTTAAAATGTATAATGTGATAATTTGATACATGTATATATTGTGAAGTGATGCCTCCACTGATTTCATTAACATATCTGTCACCTTACATATTTATCCCCATCTTTATTTTGCTGAGAATATGTAAGTTCTACCCTTAGCAAATTTCAAGCATACAATACAGTGTTAACTACATTAGATCCACAGATCTTATTCACCTCATAATGGATAGCTTGTACCCTTTTATCAACTTCTCCCCATTTCCCTACCCCATATCCATCTAAATCAAAAACTATTTCTGACCTCAACACACTCTATCTGACTTTATTGTCAATGGCTGTTTTGCTACATTTAAGATGCAGCTACTTTAAAAATACAATTCTGAATGGAACCCACAGAACCTCTCCCTCATATAAGATGTGGCTCTGGAAAGCCACAGAGCGAGTGTGCATACGTGCTTGCGTGTGTGTGCGCATGCATGTGTTTTCTCCTGCTCGTCCCCCTCACCTTTTTGCAGTTTCTGGCTGAGCATGGCAGTTCCTCATCAGGGTAACTGTCAATGTCCACATCCTTTCCACAGATGTAGCCGTCACCAGCCCAGCCGACCCCACACTGTGAAGAGAAAGCCTGTCAAAAGCCCAGGCACTGAGCCTGGTGGGAGGATGGGGCTTACAAGGGCCTCTGCTCCTGTACACAAGCCCAGAGGGAGGGCCAAGAGCCAGGAGGCTTTGTTGGTAGGATTTTAAAACTATTAAGCTGTGTTTTGAATATTGTAGTCTAATGGTTCAAAATTCAAAAGATACAAAGGCAAAGTGAAAGCTCCTTCCTGCTCCTGGGCTCAGGAATCCACGCAATTCACTCTTTTGAATATTTTCAGAGACATGCCGAGCAGAGACCAGCAAACACATATTCTTTTCCTTTTTTTTGTCTTTTAGCACAACTGGTAGCACACATGTATACTACTCTGCACCTTGAGTTTTAAAAATTAACATTACAGTCTTGGGACTCTTTCCATATCACTGCATGTAGATTTGTGTCATACTTTTTAATGGGCACAGATGTATTATACATCAATTGGAATACATGTGCCTTAATTAATTCAACTAGTCCCCTACTGGTGGGTGTCAAGTTGTTACAACCTTTCTCTATTGCAAACAGTGTAGCCACAAAGAATTCTAGTACATTTGACCTTCTGGTTTCTTAGTGTGAAATTCCTGGTTCAAGTGTATTTATTTATATTAATACTTGTAATTTGGGATTACTGTCAAAACATTCTCCAGTGGAAATAAATGCACACATGGGGAGAGAGGCTGTTGAGGCACTTTGCTTATCATCCTGGGCCATATCTCTCTATCTAATGGTCTTCTAGATCAATTTCCACCAGACGGGAACCTTCCAAGGTGCTTAACCTCTATTCATATCCCCTAACAGGAGAAGGTTCCCACAGGTGCGTTGCTGGGTCTGTGTGTTCTCTATTCTTCTGAAAAAGTCTACCCAAGTTGCCTGCCACCACCAGCTGCTGAGGACAAGCCTTCACTGCTAGTAGAAGAGGCATTAAAGTAACAGTTATTCCAGACCAGACTCTAGAGGCATTTTCTCCAGTCCTTACAGTGATGGTACAAGGTCATCATTACCCAGTTTTACAAAAGAGTCCACTTAGAGCAGCGAAATCCCTTGCCCAAGGTCTCAGGGCTGGGACTTGAACTCAAGACTGTCCCAGGTCAATGTCTTCTGCCATATGCATTTGGTTAACATGAGCTCTCCCCCTCACATCCATATCCTAGTGGGCCGGGTTAAAAGATGAATGAGAAAGGCAATCCTTCCACAAGGGTGTCCGGGGTATGAGGTGGTACCTGAAGCTCAGTCCAGGAGCAGGACAGGTACCTGAAGGAACAGGCAGAACAGAAGAACAAGGGACAAAGCGGCCTGGAAAGTGACAAGGAACCGGTGAGGTGGGGGGAGGGGGGTGGGTAAGAGTCTGGGGAACACCCTCAGGGCCAAGGGAAAAGAAACTCGATATGAGTTAACGTTAAATTTCCTGCCCTCATTAATCAAAATAAGGTGATTTAAGACTTCCTAGGCTGCAGCCTGTCTGTTCTCAATCACGTACAGCCTTCTTCTGCAACCAGAGACATGGAAGGCAGGGTTCCAAAGACAGCCCTCCCATAACTACCCTTATTTCCGCTCAGTTGTTTCAGTAGGGCCTTTAGAAGGCCTGAAAAGCACACCCAAGGGGGTATCGTCCTTGACTCATTTTAATGAAGAAAAAACTTCCTCTAGGAACAAATACGTTTTTAATGAGCCACTTTCTGACAGATTATTTTAGTAGTCACTCCAAGTGTATTAATCCTTCACCATCTGTCGCTGTGCCTTATTACAAATTCAAAAACACATTAAGAGCCCCATCACCCACCATCCCAGGGGAGTCGTTAATTTGTTCACAAAAGATGAGGATTTAAACATAGATATATGCTTCTCAATGGGAATAAACAAGCCCCATTGATAGGAATTAAAGAAATTGTTGGTTTTTTTCTCCCCCTTCAACCCAGCTCGTTTCCTCGTCAGTACCTTGTACAAATTACTTGTACCACTGGAGAGAGGGGATGGTATTACAGTTATTTCTTTAACTTGGTTTTGATTCTCCTCATTCTTCCTATTTGAAAGGCATATGCTCATGGTAGAAAATTTTGAGAACAAAAAGGTAAAAAAGTCCGAGGTATGAAGAAGGGAGAAGTCTCCCAGAATCCATCCTGCTGCTTAGGCTGACTGCTACACCAGACTCTAAGAGGCCTGGCTCCCCGGGGAGGAAGCAGAGAGTGAACAGCTGAAGATGGATTATTTAGCCATGTCTAGAAGCCCCCCAGTCCCCTGGACTCTGGGGCTGGGGGGTTGGGGATGGATGGCAGTAACAAGCTCCATTCCTCACCAAGGGCCCACCCCACACCTGAGTGGTGGGAGACCCCTGTGAGGCTGACGTGCCCTGCAAGCTTCCCCAGCCTCCCCTCCCCAGGCGGTTCCCGGGCCGGGAGCTGCACGGGAAGGAGAGTGCTCAGGAGCTCCTCTTGAGCCTGGCGGAGGTGGGTGCAGAGAACAGTGGGTGCTGTGGAAGGTGGAGGGTTTACTCAGGGCAGTTCATCTCCCGGAGTGTCAGGCCAGACTTGGAAACTGGATGTCCTTGGGGCGAGGACAATGAGGAAGGGCAGTGTGCTCATGTAAGCCAGCAGCTTATCAGGGACCAGTCGAGGGAAGCCATCTCCCCCCGGTCCTGGGGCTCACCTCCTGGGACTCCCTCAGAGGGTGTATGGGAGCTGGGGCTCCACCACCAACATGCCCAAGAAGATGGTGTTGACCCACGGTCAAGAGAGAGCAAAGGTGGCTGATGGTTAGGTGACTTCAGATTGCTCCCCACAAACTTCAGCTGCCTCTGTTACAGCCACATCCTTCATTTATTTTGATGGAATTGCTTTTGGTTTTGAGTACTTTTACTCTGAAGCAAGCAGCAGATCACTTACCACACACGTCACATCCCCCTCCCTCTCTTCGATGCACTGAGCATTCACACTGCAAGGGTTCAGTTCTGGATCTCTGCAGTTTCTTTCCATTTTGCATCCCCTCATCTGATCACCGAAGTAGCCTGGTTTGCAAGGCCCACAGCGATAAGATCCCTGCAAGGAGCAGAGCGAGACGATGCTCAGACCTGGGAGCAAAGGGCCTCTGATGGTCTCTATTTGTACATGGACTTGATGATGCCAGGACGAAGTGAGCCCCATGCCTGCCTCTGTTATGTGTGTGTCTTATAACATTGTGTGAATATTGAGGGAGACACCAGCAGACCGGAAGCCACAGCCGGCCTCGGAGACATGAGAGAACAGAACCAAAGGCAGAAGGCTGGCTGGGGAGCGGCTTGGTCTTGCCAGCTCCACTGTGGAGGGCAAGGAGGAAAGGGGTGAAAACCTGAACGGGTCCTGGGAGGTGGAGAGAGAGAATTTACTCTGGGGACAAAGGATATGGTTTGGTTAAAAGCCAAGTTAGAAAAAAATTTTTTATTTATTTATTTATTTTAAATCAAGTGATGGACAGAAAACTAACTGTTGGTGGCCTAGCACTGAGGATTTTTGATGAGATGGGCTGGTGTGGAAGAAGCCTGGCAAACGAGCAGTCAGGTCCATTGGGAAAGCACTTCCAAGGCAAGCCTGACTTTTTTTTTTTTTTAAAGACAGCTTTATGGAGATAGAATTTGCATGCCATGAAAGACACCCATGCAAAGTAGACAAGTCAATGATTTTAGTCACTCACTACTCCTTAATCACTAAGCACAAAAGATGCTCTCCAGTGATTTTTAAAAAAATATTTATTTATTTGGCTGTGTGGGGACTTAGCTGTGGCATACACAATCTTCAGGTGCGCCATGTGGGAGCTAGCTCTCTGACCAGATGTAGCACCCAGGCCCACTCTGCATTGGGAACATGGAGTCTTAGCCACTGGACCACCAGGGAAGTTCCTTTTTTTTTTTTTTGGCTGCACGGCAGGGCTTNATTTTTTAAAAAATATTTATTTATTTGGCTGTGTGGGGACTTAGCTGTGGCATACACAATCTTCAGGTGCGCCATGTGGGAGCTAGCTCTCTGACCAGATGTAGCACCCAGGCCCACTCTGCATTGGGAACATGGACCACCAGGGAAGTTCCTTTTTTTTTTTTTTTGCTGCACGGCAGGGCTTGTGGGACCTTAGTTCCCTAACCAGGGATTGAACCCGGGCCCTGGAAGAGACCTAACCATTGGACTGCCAGGAAATTCCCTCCAGTGATATATCCTGGTCTGTTAGCCTCACTGGACCACAGCCTTTGGTCAGTTCTTTGCTTTTCTTTGCTCCTCTGCTGGTCTTCCTTCGCCTACTTGTTCATGTTTGAGGTTCTCTAGAGTTCTACTTTCTAGACAATTCCACTGCCTACTTTTCTCCTCCCAGGGTGGCTTTAGTTATTTTCTTCATGTCAGTGTCTCCCAGATCTATTTCCCAGACTAGCTTTCTCCTGGTAAAAAGCTAAGAAGCAGTAAGTCCCAGCATATTAGCAGGCAGTGTCATGAATAAAAACGGTTCTGCAGGCAAACCGGACATCTTCCGAGATGTGTGGTCTTCGCCTAATGATTTAACTTTACTGGGCCTCAGCACCTTCCGCTGTAAAATGGGAATAATGATAGTGCCTATTGACAGATTGTTGTAAGGATTAAAGGAAATGGCAATATTTATAAAATGCTTTGACATATAAGGAAGCTAGGAACCTAGAGATTAAAAATCTTTCCCAGGAACAGACAGTAAGTGAGAAGCAGTGATGTTTAGTTGCTCAGTCCTGTCCGACTCTTTGCGACCCCACGGACTGTCGCCCGCTGGGCTCCTCGGTCCATGGGATTTCTGAGGCAAGAGTATGTGGAGTGGGTTGATATTTCCTTCTCCAGGGGATCTTCTGACCCAGGGATTGAACCCACGTCTCCTTCATTGGCAGGTGGATTTATTTTTACTGCTGAACCACCAGGGAAGCGAGAACAGCGGTAGCTGGAGCTGGAGTTCTTTCCTGACAGTCTACTCTGCTACATCTACCACCTTGAAAGAGTCAACAGGAACTTCCAGAAATAAAACTCTTTTCCAAAGAGTTAAAATTTAGACCCCTAAGTGTTAAGCAGTTTAATTTAATACAAATGACTTTTGAGAAGTTCTGTAAAAACAATGAATACCATTTGGGAATTGCCACCAGTAAAATGCCTATTCTGGAATACTGAACTATTAATACAAAACTAAGAAGCTCTTCCTATTTAAAAATATAAGAATGATAATATTTTATTAAGTAAAGATTCATCCGAAAGCCCAACACTGCAACTCTGAGAGATGGTAAAGAGCAAGTTTGGCATTCTGAAAATGATTATGATTATTTTCTTGCTTGTGAGATCTTAGTCCCTGGACCAGGGACTGAACCTGCGTCCTCAACACTGAAAGCACGGAGTCCTAACCACTGGACTGTCAGGGAATTCCATTATAAAGCTATTCTTATATAAAAAATCATTTATCCACTACTCTTACAGTAAAAACTTTTTCAGCACAAACTTTTTATTTTTTAGCCATGCTGCACAGCACGTGGGATCTTGGTTCCTCAGCCGTGGATTGAACCCGTAACCCCTGCACTGAAAGTGTCGAGCCGTAACCACTGGACCACCAGGGAAGCCCCTCAGCACACACTTTTATCCTCATTTGCAAATCAAATCTATTATGTCCATATGTTCTCTACTGCCTTGGGGTTATGATTTCCAGACACACACTTGCGTTAATAACTGGTCACCAATAAGAAGAGCCATGAAACATACTTACCAAAGTGTTAACACAGATAGAATTGAGAACACATGCTCCGTTTCGACACTCATCCACATCAGTGCAGACCTAGTGTGGAAGAGTTGAAAGAGGCACACTGTTGAAGTCGACAGGCAAATACATCTTGCTTCGTTTTGACATCTTTGGTTGAAGTGACAACATGGACTTTCAGAGTGGCTGGTCATCAGAGCACTGTTTTGGCCATCTCCCTGTGTTTGCATTGGTCTGGGCTCAACCTAATTCCAAGTGATAGTTGACTCCTTGGTATTTCAAGTTGTTCAGACTCTTAACATGATTAGTCTACTCCACAACGTCAGGAAGGTTCTGCTTTACCCTGCCTGGGACTCAGGCACTTCTTCTACCCAAGGATTCCTATCTTCACTCAGCTCTGAAAAATGCGTAGTTCCCCTCTGCTCCTGTTCCTTCTATTCTTTCTTTGTAACTACACTTAAACAAATACTGGACTTTCTTAATCTCTTCTCTTGACTCTTAATCTCTCATCCCTGTTTTCCATATTTTTCTTTCTCTGTACTATATTTCAGATGATTTCCTTAGATACACCTTCTAGTCAACAAAGCCCCTGCTGGCTGTTTTGCTCATCTATTTTATTTTTGATGTCAGTTATTATATTTTTCACTGAATAAATTTTACTTGGTTATGTTTTCAAACCTGACTATATATTTTTTTCCCACGTTGCCCTATCCCTTACCTATGGCATCTATTTTTTCCTTTTCTCCTTCTGAACTCATATTTGTCATATCTCCTCAGGGTAGCTTCTTTATATAAGTTACATTTTTGTTTATGAGTATATCCTTAGTGGCCTTGCTTCGGCTTGAGGGTATCCCACGGGCCCTGAGTTTTGGAGTCTCTTCACAAAGTGATATCAGCCAGGGCCCTTGGGATTTTACTGCTCTAAGGCTAGTTTTTATGTCAATTTTGGGGATTGTTTCTGCATTCTGTGTGTAACACAGATTCAGAGCTCACAACTTTATGTTGTACAAGCTTGGAGCTTTGATTTGCTGTGGGGAACCATGATTTGCTGTCAACCATGTCCCAAAACTGACATCGAGCTTCCTGTTGATTTGCAGGGGGATGGCTAGGGAAGTTTTTTCATCTCCTTGTAATGAGGAGGGTAGCTCTCTGAGGCTTCTGGCTTTCTTCAGGGGTATTAAGTCTTTCCAGAAGTATCTGCTATACCCACATAGTGCATGAACCCCAGTTTCCCATTTGGAGGGCCTATACCCATCTTCCATCTCCCATGACCTGCTGTGGCATCAGCTGCCATCTACAGCTCTGAGTTCTCATTTTGTCTCTAGAACCTGCACATTTCCTTGTATTTCTTTTGGTATTGGTCATGCATTAAAATTTGTTGTTAAATGTTAGCAAGTTGGGTCCCTTCGACTTGAGTGCCTTCTACCATACTGGAAACCCTCTGGAAGTGCTCCTTTCTAGCTTACATAAGGCACCTTCTATTTCTTTTTGTCTGTTTCCCTTGCCTTAGTCTTGACGATTCTGTCTTTACAGAAGAGGAAGTAAAGCTTTAGGTCATTACTCTAATGACTTCTTGCCATGCCTGTGTGTCTAGCTTGGTTCCTTTTTCCAGCCTAAAAAATGATGCCCTCTAGAGTTCTTTGATAGGCAGCTAGGAAATAATGAACCTCTGTCCTCTTCAAAGCGAATAATTTCCCTAAGGTAGTAAAATATATTTATAGACCAACCATTTTTAAGGGCTGAATACGTCAGACAGAATTTCACAGTCAGTCAGTTAAATAATGACCAGGATATAGTAGAACATCGAGAAATAAATGGAGACTGTCACAAACTGCTCAAGAGCTTTATGGCAATTTATAGCTGACATAAGAAGAAAGGGGGTTTTCCCCAGGGGATTACATCTACTCTTGAAATCCTCTCATCTCTAAAACAGCTTCTGATCAGCAACAATGACTCTACAGACGTGACCTAATTTTTCAAAGCTTTTATTTGTTTCCCCAGTTCTTACGCTATTGTGTCACTAATGGTTCAAATGGCTACCAACAAAATAAGCCCGGATGCAGCCACACATCCAGTCTCACTGCCTTACTGCTTTTCTAAAGATACTCGATGATCCCAGTTGACTAGCTTGCCCCTCACCAGCCTTGATGGACACGTATACTCAGAAGTGAGTTGGAAAAGCCTGCTAATGTGCCCATAGTGCCTGAGGACATTCCACCCACCCTTGTGGAATGGAAAGAGACGGGAACCAACCAAAGGCTTCCTGTTGGCGATTAAAGATCAAAAGACCACCACTTCAGCCCACCTGCTTGTTTGTCTTGGCGAAACTGATCCCAACGCCCTGCATCATGGGCCCTGTGAAGCCCGCCGGGCAGGCATCACATCTGAAGCCGGGAGCCAGGTTTACACAGCGCACGCCAGGATAGCAGGGGTGGTACTTGCACTAGAGAGAAACCAAAATTCAGTCTGTAGCCACGGGGGAGCACACGCTCAAATATCCGTTCATCGCTTTGCACAAACTTGTGGAACCACTTAACTATCCATTTTTTGGGGGGCTGAAATGATCGAAGGCAATAAAGGCTTCCAGTGTCACAGTGACTCACGGAATCCCTGACCCACACGGCCTGGAGGTTGCCTTGCTGTGAGCTTTGCTATAATATAGAATGAAGCACAGCCGAGTGGAAAGGGCCCTAATGTTAACCAGTCCGCCTTCCAGGGCAAACTCCCTGATATTCTAACTTGGAATTTAAAACTGTCTGGGAGAGAACAGTGTTCTTGGACCACTTGTCAGGGGGCCATTGAGTCCAAAGGCATTATTAAAGCAACTACTCAAAGAAAAAGACCTTGAGAAGAGCAAGCCAGGGCAGCTGTCATTTCTTCAGTGTGATTCATCAGGGGCTGGTCCCCACTTTGGACCCTATCGAGCCCGTGGCTGTTGCAAGGCACTAACAGTCTAGGAGATTCATTCTTCTGGCTTTTTTTTTTTTTTAAGTCACTTCAACTAATGTAAAAAACATGACCACTTCCTGCCCTTTCAAAAGAAGGAAAATTCCAGTTCACAGATAAGAACCACATGCAGTTCTGCGAAACATGTGCAGATGCTCTTCCAAAGGAGGGATGACTAGAGATCATCTTAATTGCTTACTGCCTGGGGAGGTAATCGGCTACCACAAGTCTGTAGGATGCATGTACATAAGCTAAGCTCCTTCCAGCC
Source organism: Oreotragus oreotragus (assembly GCA_006410675.1). Classification (NCBI taxonomy): domain Eukaryota; kingdom Metazoa; phylum Chordata; class Mammalia; order Artiodactyla; family Bovidae; genus Oreotragus; species Oreotragus oreotragus. Next base: position 129,993 of record SJYX01005995.1, read on the forward strand.
TTCCTCTGGCCTGAAAGTGTGAAAGTGTTAGTTGCTCAGTTGTGACCGACTCTTTGCGACCCCATGGACTATAATCTGCCAGGCTCCTCTGTCCATGGGATTCTCCAGGCGAGAATACTGCAGTGGGTGGCCATTCCCGTGCCCAGGGGATCTTCCTGACCCGGGGATTGAATTCCAGTCTCCTGCATTGCTGTTAGATTCTTTACCATCTGAGCCACAGGGTAGCCCTCCTCTGCCCTGATGGAAAGACAAAGGCAGATGCTGGGGGCACCCTTCCCACTGGCTATGAACACTGCCTTCCTTGAGTCTGGACCAGTGATTGGATAACTGTGGTCTTGAAACAATCTCTGTCAGAGGTCAAACAGCCTGTATTTGCCCTACATGTCTTTCTGGCTCTGTCTCTGGGCACATTTGGTTACTCACAGATTATGGGGCCTCCTCAAAAGGTCTTGTTGGTTTGAGATTCCTCTCACTCTTCCACTGAGGAAGCCTGAAGAAATCAGTTGCAACCCCTAAAATATATCCTTACGCAGATCGTTCCCTTTCCACAGTCACAAGTGTACGATAAAATCACAGTAGTCCCAGAGACTGCTTATGAGACTCAGCGGTAGAGTGGAAGGCTGAAATCTCAGCATTGCAGCAACAGGAACCACCGCGGTGGGAAGCCCAGACCGGAGGACGATGAAGGCGGCCACAACCGTGGGTCGCGCCTCCGCCTCCCCGCCACCCATGGGTCTCTGAAGATTCCCGAGGGAGTCGTCTTCACGTGGCCTGGAGGTCAACCCAAGGCAGCCCTCGGTTCGACCTGGCTTCTCTCCCCATAAGCCGTAGGCTGTATGCGATAGGGAGGGAGGCCCCTCGGGCTGGCTGAGTGTCTACCTCATCCACGTCGGAACAGGCGATCCCGTTTCCTGCGTAGCCCTCGGGGCAGGGTCCGCACTGAAAGCCGTCTCTGGTGGGGGTGCATCGCACGCCGCGGAAGCACGGGTTGGAATCACAGCGGCGCGCTGGGGGTGTCGGGGATGCCGCGGGTGCCACGGGCATCAGGGTGTTGGGGGTCGGAGACTGAAAGCTCAGAGGGCCTAGACAAAAACCATCATCCACCGGTTTCTAAACCACCAAGAAAACAGAGCTGATACAGGATGTGGTTCAGCTTCCCGGTGAGTTTCTTTTCCCTTCCCTCCACCTCGGTGCCAAACCTCCACAGGCCGCAGCCAGTGGAGCCTCCCCCACCCAGGCCCTTCAGCAGTCCGCATTTGCTCGTTCAACTCAGAAGCGTGCCAGTTACTAGAAAAGCACTTACCGCAAGCCTGGCATTCGGCTATGGTGTTTCGCAAAAATGATGTTTCCTTGACCTTTAGAAATGGGAAGGGGGAAAAAAAAAAGATGGAAAAGGAGTACCTGATGCATAATCCAGGAATGAAAGAATCCATGAGTGGCAAACTATTAAACAGAACCTAAAGGAATGTTAACACGGCCCTGGGTGGCTCCCATTCGGCCTGGAGCCCTGGTATGTTTATCATCCGGCGGCCCCCTGTTTTCGGAGCCCTTCCAGCAGAGCCCCAGGGCGGCAGGCTGCATGGGGCCACCTGAGGTCTGGCTCTAGGCCCTTCCCTGACTCTGCAGGCCTGCAGCTCTATCAGCTCCAACAGAGAGCGTCTCTGTTACAGGGCTTTTCTGATGCCATCCAGCTTGTTACCTGCTGTCTCAGAAGATCCTTCACCTCTCCCAGTAGTTGGTTTAGTTGTGACATCTGCCCCAAGAACTGCCGATTAAAGTCTCCTGTAGGAACAGCGGAAGGAAAGGAGCGTCAGAAAGTGACAGCTATTTCTACAGTGACTCAAAAGCAAATGATTTCCCAGAGAATTATCATGATGAAAAACTCAGGGTATGAGAATCCAACATGGGGTAAAATTCATCTAATTCACCTAAAAAATAATGATAATGATGCCACTGCTCTAGTTAGTCCAAATTCCTGAGTTGTACAAACACAAGTGCGATGAAGATACCTCTTGCCCTGGACTTGGGCACAAAAGCCTGATTTCTGTAGACACATCTTATAGGACTGCCCTGCTGCCAGCCCACCCTGCGGGGATAGGACCCAGCCCATCACGGGCCTGGGGGTTTATTGATGGAGGTGAGCAAACGGCCCAAGGACACACACCTGTGTTTGTGGTGGCCAGCGGCTCGCTCTGCTGTAGGAAGCAGTCTTGCAGGCTGGCCACCTGGATCAGCGAGCCTCTTACCACCAGCTTCAGCTCTTCCAAAGAGTCCTGGAAGAAATTGGATTCATACCACACATTGGCGGTGCCATTCAAAAGCCAGTGGGCATGCAGACTCACACAATTTCCCTAACACAGTAGGCCTGAATACTTGGACTTGGACATCTTACATAATTTTGTGGGTTTGCATTTTTTCCTGAAGCCCGAGAGCCCTGCCCTTCTGACTGAAGCAAATAGGGAAGCAGCCAGCAGCTTAGGAGAGTGCTGGCATCCAGTGTGGTCTTGATGAGAGTTCATCAAGGCGACTGGGAGAAAAGAAAAGGCCCTTTTTCCTTAACGGTAAACAAGTTCTTTTGTGGTAGGAGCCTCTTAAGAACTGTCTGTTTATGGAGTTTAGACTGCAGTGAATAAGACGTTGATCCCAACTTTAAATACTATTATCTTTAGGATGTCTTGGCTCCAGGTTTTAGCAAAGTCTCTGGTTTCCTTGGATTATGAGAAAGAATACACAGGATATTCTATGATTGTATATTTTTGTACATTTTCATGCATTTTCACATTACTGGATAACAGTCATTATTGTTAGTCATCAAGTTAATATTCTCACCCCTTAACTGTGTAGCTTTTACCCGTACCCATTATTTTATACACAGATGATAGAAAACGTTTATGTTAACTACTGATGTAAGGTCTTCATCCTTATTTTAGACATGAGCGCGCTGAGGATTTTCAGAGGCACTCTGCTTTTCAGTTTAGTTAAGATGTATGCAACACGTTTTATGTAACAGATACTGGGTTGGAACCAGACCATAAGCTCTATGGAGGCCATGACTATTTTGCCAACTATGAGATACCTAATGCCTAGAATGTGCATATTGACTGGCTGACTGAGTAAATGAGACAATGACTATGAAGATAGAGCATTGTGGTCCTTGCTGACAATCTAAAAGAAGTAGAATTTTGGAGGGAAAAAATTCCAAAAAATTCCATCTATTTCTGATGAACTTGGCTTTTAGAAATTGACTTATTTGGTGGTGGATTCTAATTTCTGAAACAGAGACATAATTTCTGACTGTCATTCTGACTATCTGGGCTACTTTGGGGATTCAGAAATAAAATTTAGCATATCTTTCCATTAATTTTCTTCTCTTTCTATATATTTACACTATATATATATATATATAT
>SJYX01005996.1:10364-22615 GCA_006410675.1 Oreotragus oreotragus
GGATGGGGGAGGGGAGGGGGAGAAAGGAAGGTGAGGAAGAGGAGGGGAAGGGAGGACCATGAGGAAGAAGGAGGCGGAGCGGGGAGGAGGGGGCCGGAGGAGCAGAGTGGGGAGCAGGGCCGCCTTGGCTCCAAGCAGAGGTGCAGGTGTTGGCCGCCTCACTGTGCTCTTCCTGACGTTGTGTTGTGTTTGGAAAGTGATGAATTTCAGCACCAGCTAATTAGTCTCTAATTAGCAAGTGGAGTGTAAACAGTCACAACAGATGGGGGAGAAAAGGCATTAGCAGTAATGACCCTTCTTCTGGGGCAGAGTCTCAAAAAGAGGCACTTCCTTGGAGGAGCTGGAGTGGAGGGCAGGCTGGAGGAGGCGAGGGCGCCAGGCGGTGCCTGCTGGTGCCAGGTGCCCCGGTGGGGTCTGCATAGAGGGTGCCTGTTGGTGCCTGGGGTCTGGTCTGTGTCCCCAACGCTCTGTAGTCGGCGGAGTCCACGTGGCAGTACGGAGCACCTTGGGAAGGGAGTTATGTAAGCAAAGGGGAGCCGCCACAGATATGACTGCGGGGACCACAGTGGATCTGAAGCTAGGAGGTGTCATAAGGGCCTTGGAGCCTGTGTCCAGGGCCTTGGGGTTTCCCAGACTGTTTACACTCTCGCCGGGGACACACCACAGCTGGGTGGACCAGGGTGGACCCGAAAGGGGAGAGGAGGCCCGCTCACGTCCGTGCCCTTCTTTCCTGCCTGCGAGCACACCTAGCCACTCAGTCGTGTCCTACACTTTGTGACCCCCTGGACCGTAGTCCGCCAGGCTCCTCTGTCCATGGGATTTTCCAGGCAAAGAATACTGGAGTGGGTTGTCGTTTCCTCCTCCAGGGGATCTTCCCCACCCAGGGATCGAGCTTGGGTCTCCTGCATTGGCAGGTGGGTTCTTTACTGTCTGGGCCACCAGGGAAGCCCCAGCCCCTCTTTATTAAATGTCTTAAGTGCTCATCTGGGCCAGCTGCTGGGCTTGAGGCCACAGAGAACTCCCTGGCCTGGGGCGGCCTGGAGCGGGGAGCAGGCCTCTGACACCCCACGCTGCCGCTACAGTGCCAGGCAGACGCCTTCCTTCTCTGGAAAACAGCAAAGGCATCCGGCTCCACCTGCAACAGTGCAAGAGGGAGTCCCAGCCTCGTCTTCCCGCAGAGAAAGCGTCCCCCGGGGCTGCCATTGTAGCCTAATTAACAGGCCTGTTGTCTCGCCAGCCTGGCACCCCTGCGGGTAAGAAGGGCGGTTCCACGTCTGGCAGTGTTACCGCAGCCCTGGCAGCTTATTAGGCTCCTGGAGGTGCCGCTTCTCCCGGAAGGCAGGGCTCCCGGGGGCCCCCTCCCTCCCCGGCACCTGACCCTGGGGCTGGGAGACAGCCAGCAGCTTCCTCCGGGCCCTGGCCTCCTGTCGGGGGAAGCGGTTGGCTCCCACTCTGGGGCTGGGGCAGAGCGCCGGGCTGTTCACTCCACCAGCGCGCGGCCCCCGGGCGGGCCCCCGAGCACAGGAACACGTGGACGCGGACCCAGCCCAAGTCTGGACCGGGACCCCTCGCCGTTGGCATTTGGAGCCGGATCATTGCTCGTCGTGGGGCAGTCCTGCGTATTATATGGGGCATCACAGCATCTTTGGGTCTCCCCACTAAGTGCTAATACCGCTCCACACCCACTGCACTCGTGACAACCAGAAACATCTCCAGACAGCATCATGTGTCCCCCCGCCCCACCCCAGTTGAGAACCCTGGTCCAGACAGAAAGCAAAATGCATAAGAGATCACTCGAAGGTGACTCGATGGAGGTGACAACGCAGAGATGGAGGCGTGTATCCCCCCTGCCCTGGGGCTCAGGCCGAAGTGCTCAGGGGAGGTGGGTGGGGAAGCCATGTGGTGCGTCAACAGGAGCAGACCCGGGGCATCAGGCTGTGTGTGAGGGGGTGGGTAGGAAGCCACAGCTGCTGGCTTCTTCCATCTCACCAGTATTTCCAGAACATTCATCACGTTTCTGGTTCAGTGACAAAAGGGTTCTGTATTCCTCATTAAGCGCTTCCCTGGTGGCTCAGCGGTAAAGAGTCCGCCTGCAGTGCAGGAGACATGGGTTCAAGCCCTGGGTCGGGAAGATCTGCTGGAGAAGGAAATGACAACCCGCTCCACTGTTCTCGTCTGGGGAATCTCATGGACAGAGGAGCCTGGCGGGCTACAGTCAGTGAGGTCGTGAAAGAACCAGACACGACGTAGTGACTAAACCACAGCAATCCTCATTAAGGGGTGTTTTATCTATTGGCGGCAGGGTGCCACGGAAGGAATTGTAGCAGGAAGCACGTAATTGGAAATCCCTTTAATTAAGGAGCTCGAGCTAATGACTGGAGGCCAGGAGGCCAGCCAGGGATGGGCAGATGAAGCCCAGAGAAGAGATGAAGGGGGAAGGGGCAGAGGCATCTTGTGGATCTGAGGGATAGTTAGATGGGTGATGGGATGCGGGAGCCACGGATGGGCACCGCTGTCTGTGGCTCAGATGGGGGACAAATGCTACTAATCGTGCTGGAGAATTAGGAGAATTCTATGAACTTGCAGAGACCTGACTTCGGCTTTGGGTCTCTTGACTTTTACAAGCCTGTGGGTGAGTGCTAAGTCACTTTAGTCGTGTCCGACTCTTTGCGACCCTGTGAACTGTAGCCCGCCAGGCTCCTCTGTCCATGGGATTCTCCAGGCAAGAGTCCTGGAGTGGGTTGCCGTTTCCTTCTCCAGGGGACCTTCCCGACCCAGGGATCAAACCCCTGTCTCTCGTGTCCCTTGCATTGGCAGGCGGGTCCTTTACCACTAGCGCCACCTGGGAGCACCTTACAGCCTGGCAGCCGTCAAAATCAGGTCAGTTCATTCAGGCAAGAGATGAGGCTGAAAGATCTGGGAGGCATCGGCTATCTAAGCAATAGCTGACAGCAGAAAAAAAAAAAAAAAGGTGGATCTTCTTACCAAAGGGAAAGGGTGGGTATGAGAAGGCTGAGAACACGAACCGGGAAACACCCGCATTTCAGAGCGTGGGAACTAAGAAGAGCAGACCCGCGAGGCAGAGAGGCGAGAGAGGGGCCTGGAGCAGCAGACGGGCAGCCCGGCCTAGAGGGTTTCGGGGTNAAGGGAAAGGGTGGGTATGAGAAGGCTGAGAACAGGAACCGGGAAACACCCGCATTTCAGAGCGTGGGAACTAAGAAGAGCAGACCCGCGAGGCAGAGAGGCGAGAGAGGGACCTGGACCAGCCGACGGGCAGCCCGGCCTAGAGGGTTTCGGGGTAGTCGGCTGGCCAGACACCCCACAAGCCTGCTTGGAGTTGATGATTAGGAGAAATTGGAGCCTCTTGTAAGGGAAGACAGAAGGGGCTACATTTCCCCGTGGGCTTTTAGCTGGAAGCTTTGTAGGCATCACAAGGGGTATGGCATTCCCACCAGCCTTCGCCCAAATCGGTTTCCTCCTAAAAGGTAATATGGTGCCGTGACATTTGTTAAGACTTCCAGTGGACACACGATTAGAGGCAGGTAGGTGAAAGTAGACCAAGACAGAATTTAAGATGAGCCGATGGGGATGCAGTTCTTACATGATTGCTTCCATCCAACCAGCAGTCTAGGCCCCACCAGTGACCAGCTCCATCCCAAGCTTATCCCTACAATTATCCCTACACCTGTTTATGGGGTCGTTGGTCTTCCGTGGGTCCTGTAGAGAAAAATGAGGACACCGAAAATGAAATAAGAAGTTGGAGCAAAGTGTGAAGAAGCATGCTTTCCCCGCCTTTAAGTATTGGTCCAACCTAGACCACGCGGAGGTGGACGGAAGGGTCTGCCCCTCCCGCCCCACACTGAGCTTCACCAGCCCCACAGGCAGATGGGAATGGTCCAGCATTACAGAGGCTTCTATCCTATCTTGCCCATGGTCCAGATGGTAAAGAATCTGCCTGCAATGCAGGAGACCCCGGTTTGATCCTTGGGTTGGGAAGATCCCCTGGAGAAGGAAATGGCAGCCCACTCCAATACTCTTGCCTGGAAAATTCCATGGACAGAGGAGCCTGGCGGGCTATAGTCCATGGGGTCACAAAGAATCGGACACGACTGAAGCGACTTAGCACGCACGAATTACTCCAGTATGACCTCATCGTACCTAATTCCATCTGCAAAGACCCTGTTTCCAAGTGACGGTCGCGGTCTGAGGCTCCTGGTGGCCATGAATTTGGGTGCAAGGGGGATCCTGTTCAACCAAGTACCCCAGCCTACCTGGCTCCCTTATATTAAAAGCCTTCTCTAAGTCAGCTCCCTAACCTATTCTGTTTAATGACCTTCCTCTGGACATTGCTTCCTCCAGTTTCTGACTAGAAACTCGAGGCCTGAGGAGCTGGAGTGGATTTTCCAAAGCCTCCAGCTCCCAGCGGTGGCAATGGGCCAAAGGCAATCCCTCCTCATCCAGCGCAGGCAGCCCTCTGCTAAAGCTCAGTGCCCCCGTCCCAGTCACTCATTAACAGGGCGCCCTGCTGCCAGCTCATAAGAGCTTTTCAATGCAAGCTAATCCAGCCCTCCTCTCCCTAGAATCATCTTTCTTCTGGACTGAGAAATATTGTCTCCCTGTGACTAAAGAGAGAGCCAAGGGGCTTCTCTGGCAGTGCAGTCTGGCTTTCACTGCAGGGGTCCATGGGTTTGATCCCTGGTCGGGGAGGATCCCGCAAGCTGTGTGGGACAAAATGAAAGATAAAAAGAGAGTCGAGTCTCCCAAAGGAGACACTTACAGAAGGCTTACGTGGTCCGAAGTATATAAGAAGACTCAAGAAAGAACAGAGAAAAGAAATACTCAGGGTCCATGAGCGTGAGAGGGCTTCCAAGGGGGCTCAGACGGTAAAGCATCTGCCTGCAATGCGAGAGACGTGGGTTCAATCCCTGGGTCAGGAAGATCCCCTGGAAGAAGAAATGGAAACCCACTCCATTATTCCTGCCTGGAGAACCCCATGACAGAGGAGTCTGGTGGGCTACAGTCCATGGGGTCGCAGAGTCAGACCCGACTGACCAACTAACACACACATTCTCGAGAGGGAACCACCCGAGGGGGCTGCAGAAATTGGGGAGAGTTCAGGGGCCCCAGAGGAGGCAGAGTTGCAAGGGTGAGGCAGCCCCTTCACCTGCCCCCTCCTGTGTCTGTGCCTCAGCGCAGAGCAGGTGGAGGTACTGGCCGGTTCATACATTATCTGGGACGGGGCATGGCCGGAGGAACTCTTCTCTTAGCCCTCTTCTCACCCAGAAATAAACGCTTTGACCTTGAGGGGATAAATGATGTGTTTTGAGTGGATGAGCCACGGAGAGATTGACCTGCCGTTGCGGATGGTGGCTCTGCAACGTCCAGGACTCAACAGATGCAGGGGAGGGATGGGGGATGGGTGGACACAGACACAGAGGGAGACAGAGCAGGATGAGGGGAGAGACAGAGGGCCCCCTGCCATCCCCACTGGGGCCCTTCCCCTGGACTCTTCTAGAGGAAGAGGGGTGATGCTGTAGGTGCCCAGCAGCTGGGAGGTCCTGGGGCTGTGAGCCCCCTAAGCTCTGCCCTTCTGGGAGGGCTGGGTCTCAGTTGTTTAGTCAATAAGTTATGTCTGACTCTGCGACCCCATAGACTGCAGCCCGCCAGGCTCCTCTGTCCCTGGGATTTCCCAGGCAAGAATACTGGAGTGGGTTGCCGTGCCCTTCTCCAGGGGATCTTCCCGACTCAGGGATCAAACCCAGGTCTCCTTCATTGGCAGATGGATTCTTTATCACTGGGCCACCAGAGGTGCTCAGTGACACCTCCTGATTCTTAAACCCTCCTGGGAGAACACAATGTAGACAGCCCCTGTTCACCCCGCACTTGGCGAGGCAGGAGGCTGCCTTGGGACCCGGTCTGGGCACTGGACTCGGCCAGGCGTGGGTGTGAGTCCCACCTCTGCCGGCCACACCCTCATGACCTCAGGCGACTGTCAGCCTCACTGACCGACTGCTTCCCCGTCTGCTGGAAGGGCGGCGATGCCCTTGAAGGCCGCCATGTGGACGTGGTGAGGCAGAGGCCCTGGAACAGCCTGGCACGAGGCGGGCACTTCACACGAGGCAGTGCTCTCTCGGCGCGTGCCCAGACCATCAAGGGGACCGTGGGACCCAAAGCGCGTGAAGAGCCCCCTGAGGCTTTGGAGCTGCGCTAGGCAGTGGTCAGAACCCCTTCATCGTGGTGCTCCCATTTCTGTCTGATGCATCCTCAATGGTCCCTTCTCCAGCCCTGGACACTACCTGGACACCCACATGCACCCAGAACTAGACTCAGCATTTTCTCCCAAACCAGCTCTCCTCCAGGGTTTGTCTCAGGAACCATCACCACTGACCTCCCTCGGACAAGCCCCTACTTCCGATCTAACAAGGAACCTTTCCATCTATCTCCAGAATAGCTCCCAAGCCCCCATACTTCTCGGCGCCCCGACAGCAACTGATGCTGAAAGCTTGACCTCTGTGCACTGGCGCCGAATCTAATCTCGGAGACGGAGTCTGGGGCGAAGCAGAAAAGCATAGCTTGATTGCTTTGCCAGACAGACGGGGACACAGCGGACTCAAAAATCTGTGTATCCCAACCCAGGGGGATTTGGTGAGGGGTTTTATAGTGGTGGTCCAAGGCTGGGGTTGCTGGGAAGATTGGGGTGTGTGCAGAGTCTGCGCTCCTTTCATCTGGCCTCAGGTGAGCCCTTGATGGCTTGTCTGGCCCCCGGTGGCCTTCCCTGCTTCCCTGGTTGCTCAGCAGTAACGAATCTTCCTGCCAGTGCAGGAGACGCGGGTTTAGTCCCGGAACTGGGAAGATCCTCTGGAGGAGGAAATGGCAACCGCCTGCAGTATTCTCGCCTGGGAAATCCCATGGACAGAGGAGCCCGGTGGGCTATAGTTGCAAAGAGGAGGACTCGGCTTAGCAACTGAGCACAAGTACCAGTCTCCCTTGGACTAAAGACCGCTGACATCTTCCACTTGTTGGGGGTTTCAGTTCCGTAAAGAGCTCAAGGATCCTGTTGTGTGTATCCCTTGAGGCAGACCGGACCTGCCCCAAAGCTGCACTGCTCTTCCCTGTCTGCCTCCACGCCCTTCCCTGATCACCCGCCGCTGGAATCTTCTCTGTGGGGCTCAGGGAAGCTCGTGGAGTGTGGAGTCCATTCCCTACAAACAAGGAACAGGGGACATGGAAAGGCTTCCACGCCCAGCAGCTCCAATGGCATCCTGCTCAGTTTCACCACCACCAGGGTCCAAACTAAAGCCTCCTCTCTTCTCAGCATCCTCTCTCTCTCTCTCTCTCTCTCTCTCTCTCTGGGCAGGGAAGTACTTTCCCCCCAGAAATGAAACACAGTGAAGTCTCCAGAAGGAGGTATTGCTCCCTGGAGATCGTGTCTCCCTGGAATCCCCAGCAGCAGCCCCTGATGGACTCTTTTTAAAAACTTTTTATTTGGTTGTGCTGGGTCTTAGTCTGGGCACATCCGATCTTCACCTGTGGCATGTGAACTCTTAGCTGCGGCATGTGGGATTTAATTCCCTGAGCAGGGGTTGAACCTGGGCCCCATGCATTGGGAGTACAGTCTTGGCTGCTGGACCACCAGGGGAGTTGCCCGATGGACTCTGGGCATCTGCTTTTGCCTCCTTCCGTTCCTGTCCTGCAGGAGGGACAGGGGAAAGCAGCTGTCACTTCATGAGCTCCGAGCCTGCGTGGTCTTGGTGTCGCAGGGGGTCACGAGGTGACCGGTGCAGAGGTGACAGCCCAGAGCCGCTGGACTCACCCATGAGAGAATGACTCACAAGGATCCCCGACTGCCCCAGTAATCCTCAGCGCCCCGCTCTGCCCCCAGGACCCACGGGACCTGGTCCCCACGCCCTCGGCTTGCAGCTGGAATGCTGTCTCTGCAGCCAGCCTGCAGGGCCTCCCGGTGGGGCCGCGTGTCCGTCTCTGTGTTCCGGGGCCTTTCCTGTAACTGGTGTTCACTGAGCAGAAGGGTCAGTGAGATGAGTCATGACCTTGAGACGGTCTGTGCTGAGAAGGTGTGTGTCCTTCACTCCAACTTTTCTAAGGGTTGCTCCACACCATCCCCAGCTTCTTCGTCTTCTCGAACTATGCTGGACTCTCCTCTGGGATCCAGGGAACAAAACGGGACTAAACTTGGAAGAGGCTAGAGATGGAGCTTGGGCTGGTCCTGCCACCCTAACAAGCCCCCAGGATGCACGCACCTGTGTGCACATGCACACAAAATGCACACTCAGAAACTGACATCCAAACTCCTGAGCGCAATCCATAAGCCCCTTTATTCTCTGAGACCCCGACCCTCCCAAATCATGTATTCAAAAACCCGGCTGGGAGATGCCTCTGCATTTTTCTCGTGCTTTCTTTACCCCGATTCTGCGAGGCAGGAGCTATGATCTTCATCTCGTTCTCCTCCAATGAAGAAATCAGCTCAGAAGGTTTAAGTGACTTGTCCAAGGTTGTGCAGGTCCTAATTGGAGAAGCCAGGGCTCAAAACCAAGTTTAGCCTGCAGATTGCTCCTGTGGCCGCTGGGCCAGCCACGCTTCAGTTCTCATGCCCGGCAGCCACCATCCTTCACCCTCTGTCCTCCTCATATGGAAACACCTGAAGTCCCCAGAAGCCACTGCTGCCTCACGCTTCCTGGCTTCTGCACACCTACCCTCTGCCCGAGACAGCCTTCCTCGGCCCGATGCCGGTCCCACCTTTCCTGCTGGTCCCTCCAGTTCCGGCCATGTGTCACGGGCTTCCCTCCACCTTCACAGGGCTTACCCATCTCCCCGTGAGCCTGTGAGCAGCCGGAGGGCAGAGGTTTTCTTCCGGCTCATTGTGCCACGTCCCGCATACAGTAGGTGCTCAATAAAACTTGCTGCATTAGCAAGTTGAGTGAAGGGACAAAGGAATGAAATGCATACCCTGGATTACAACTGAGAGCCTCTGTGTGAGCCGGGTGTCCAGGGCTCAAAACCTCTAGTGGGGAATGGGGGGCCTGCGTGGGCAGTGGGGTGGAAGGGCCAGCGAAAGCCGGGAGGAGCAGGTTCTAGGACAGGACGGCCTGTCTGGAGAGGATGCTCTGGGCCTGATGCTGTGTGTTGAGTTGAGGGAAGCGAAGGGGGATGGTGAGAGAAAGGAGGGGAGACAGGAAGGTCAGGGGCCCTGGGCCTCCTTGGCCTCCGTGAGCCTCTTCCCGGCTCCTTCCCCATCTCGCCTTCTCATTCATCCTTGCGACAGGCTCCCATGGGGCTTTTTTGGACCATATGTTTTATCCCTTGTCACCAGCCAAACAGCCCTATTCTATTAATTTATTGTCCTTTCCGGTAGCTGGTAGCCTTCCTGTAAACCCACCCCCTGTCTCACGCTGGGTTTACCCACCACCAAGCCACAGCTCCCGGGTGGCCCTCTGCTCCCCACGCGCCGGCGTGGCTGAGGTCTCCTGGGACCCTCCTGGCCTCAGCCCTTGGAGGGCAACTTCTAGAGCCCACCCTCTCCTATGTCAGCTTGCCATGAGCACCTCTCCTGGGTCTCACCCTGCCGGGGACAGGACCCTCGCCCATCCCGAATTCTTCTCCCAAGGGCCAGCCCTCAATGACACCTCGCCCCCCCACCCAGGGAACAACCAGCAGAGATGACCCTGGCCGTGACCCAAAGGGAGATGGAGGTCTGGAGAACTGGCCCGGCCTGCCTGGGGTCATGCAGATCCTGGGGAAGCAGGTCTGCTGACCCCAACCACGAGCCGCGTGTGACGGTTTTGCAGTCCAGCCCCCGTCCACGGGAGCTGTGTGCTCACGGCAGCTGTGTGCTCACGGCAGGAGCTGTGACTCTCATCCCTGCCTCCCTGGGACTCGCACATGGTCACAGACAGAGTGCCCAGATTCCGTTCCCTCACCTCTGCAGCCTGCTTCAGGCTTCACGGTAGAAGGAGGGTGGACTTTGCAGACAGACCGCCTTGTGTCCCTTCCCAGTGCCTGCACCGACCGCCTGTGTGACCTGGGCTAAGACACTCCATGACTTGGAGCAATAGTTTCCCTCTCTGTGCAGTGGGATTGCCGTCTCTCCATGCACTCAGGGATCACACACAGAGACACCTGGTCCTCGTAGCCATGGACGGAGGCTGACTCCAGGGACATGGGACCCTGGCTGGGTCGGGGTGGGGAGTCGAGCCAGAGGGGAGGGGGCAGTAAGGGTGTGACTCCTAGATCACTGTCTCCAGTTGGGGGCTTCCCTGCAGGAAAAGGGGGCTTCCCTGGTGGCTCAGTGGTAAAGAATCCGCCTGCCAATGCAGGAGACACAGGTTCGATCCCTGGGTTGGGAAGATCCCCTGGAGAAGGGAATGGCTCCCACTCTAGTATTGTTGCCTGGAGAGTTTCACAGACAGTGGATCCTCGTGAGCTACAGTCTGTGGGGTCGCAAAGAGTCGGACACAACTGAAGCGACTAAATGTTGCAGAAAAATGTGGAGTGCAAGGAACATCGTATCCGCTTCCTGAGCCTGGGAGAGCTAAATGTCCTGCCCAGGGTTGCACCCCAGGGGGAGCCTGGGGCTTTGGTCCCAGGAAAGATGAAGGAAGGGGGGCACCCACGTGCATGGGTGGCTGGGGTGGGGGCCACCCCGCTCTCCTTCCCAGAAAGGCTGGGCATCTGCGGAATGAGTTGGAAAGGCCATGTGGAGCTGTCTGTCACTCCAATGCCTCCTGCCAACAAGCCAGTCCTGCTGCCCTGGGCTTCCTGGCATGCGGGGTGTTGTCAGTCACCATCAGCGGAGCCGGGGCCCCATTGCAGGGCAGCTGGCATGAGGCTGGGGCCAGGAGGGCACGTGGGGGGGTGACACCAAGGACAGGATGTGATGCATCAGAGGCAGGGTGGTCAGAAATTATAGCAGAAGCCTCTGGAAACAGAAGACCTGCTTTCTGTCTTCCTCCATTTGGTGGTGGTTTCTGTTCTGTGCCAGCAGCCAGGGAAGGGACCAAGGGCACAGAAATGGCTGAGATATGTGCCCTCATGGCAGAAGACGGGGGGACCCCAGGGGCTTCCCTGGGAGCCTCAGTGAGCATGAAGGAGGGGCTCGCTTCTCTGGGGGAGCAGCTGTGAAAACTCCATAGAGTTGGGGGCTTTGCTCCATGCTGGCTTTTTTTTTTTTTTTTTTTTTTTTTTTTAATTTTTGGCTGGGCCACGCACATGTGGGATCTTAGTTCCCCAAGTGAGAGAAAGTGAAAGGCACTCAGTCATGTCTTTGACTCTTTGAGACCCCATGGGCCATGCAGCCCATGGAATTATCCAGGTCAGATACTGGAGTGGGGAGCCTATATCCTTCTCCAGGGGATCTTCCCAACCCAGAGATCGAGCCCAGGTCTCCTGCATCGCAGGCGGATCCTTTACCAGCTGAGCCACCAGGGAAGCCCCACCAGGAATCACACCCACACCCCTTGTACTGCAAGGCAGAGTCTTAACCACTGGGCCCCCAGGGAAGTCCCCTGTCATTTACTTATCTACTTATTTAAAGGGTAATTGCTTACAGCATTGTGTTGCCTTCTACTAACCATCAGCATAAGTAAGTAAGTAAGTAAAGTCACTCAGTCGCGTCCGACTCTTTGTGACCCCATGGACTGCAGCCCACCAAGCTCCTCAGTCCATGGGATTCTCCAAGCAAGAATACTGGAGTGGGTTGCCATTTCCTTCTCCAGGATCTTCCCGACCCAGGGATCGAACCTAGGTCTCCCGCATTGGAGGCAGACACTTTAACCTCTGAGCCACCAGGGAAGTCCATCAGCATGAACCACCCATATTTACCCATGTCGCCTCCCACTTGAACATGCCTCCGACCTCCCTTCCCATCCCTCCCCTCCGGGTCCTGAGGGCTTAGCTTCTGAGGGCTGTCATAACCACTCGCCAGCAACTAGGTGCTTTAATGCAACAGCAGCGTCTGCTCGCTCAGTTCTGAAGGCCGTGCTCTAGAGCCAGACATCTTGGAATGTGAAGTCAAGTGGGCCTTAGAAAGCATCACGACGAACAAAGCTAGTGGAGGTGATGAAATTCCAGCTGAGCTGTTTCAAATCCTGAAAGATGATGCTGTGAAACTGCTGCACTCAACATGCCAGCAAATTTGGAAAACTCAGCAGTGGCCACAGGACTGGAAAAGGTCAGTTTTCATTCCAATCCCAAAGAAAGGCAATGCAAAAGAATGCTCAAACTACCACACAATTGCA
>SJYX01005996.1:38441-61463 GCA_006410675.1 Oreotragus oreotragus
GTGGTCATGTATGGATGTGAGAGTTGGACTGTGAAGAAGGCTGAGCGCCGAAGAATTGATGCTTTTGAACTGTGGTGTTGGAGAAGACTCTTGAGAGTCCCTTGGACTGCAAGGAGATCCAACCAGTCCATTCTGAAGGAGATCAGCCCTGGGATTTCTTTGGAAGGAATGATGCTAAAGCTGAAACTCCAGTACTTTGGCCATCTCATGCCAAGAGTTGACTCATTGGAAAAGACTCTGATGCTGGGAGGGATTGGGGGCAGGAGGAGAAGGGGACGACTGAGGATGAGATGGCTGGATGGCATCACTCACTCGATGGACATGAGTCTGAGTGAACTCCAGGAGTTGGTGATGGACAGGGAGGCCTGGCGTGCTGCGGTTCATGGGGTCTCAAAGAGTCGGACACGACTGAGCGAGTGAACTGAACTGAACTGAACTGTGCTAGGGGCTGAAGGGAGGGGAGAGGTTAAAGCTGCAATAAGCATCTGTGTGGGACTATTCCGCCTGGAGCTGGCAGTAGAAGAATGAGAGTGGGGCTGTTTAGTGGGAATTCGGAGGAACAGGCGGCCAGGGGCCCCTGGTTTGGGGAACTAGGCGGAAGCCCAGGACTGAGGCCGCTTGTTTGCCTCTGTTGGTGGCTCTTCCTTGAGAAGAAGCTTAGGCTCTGGTGATCAGGGACCCCCCCGTCCCCACCCCAAGCGATTCCACACCCTTGAGTCCCAGGCACAGGGAAGACCCGTCCTCTCCTGCATGACCAGCAGGGCTGCCCATGACCGTGCATCCTCTCCACTCACAAACGTGTTTGCATCTGTGTGCATACATCTGATCATGAATGAATGCAAGGTGAAAGTCGCTCAGTCATATCTGACTCTTTGTGACCCCATGGACTATACAGTCTGTGGAATTCTCCAGGCCAGAATAGTGGAGTGGGTAGCCCTTCCCTTCCCCAGGGGATCTTCCCAACCCAGGGATAGAACCCAGGTCTCCCACATTGCGGGCGGATTCTTTACCAGCTGATTATAAATAAATTGACCCCATGGACTATACAGTCTGTGGAATTCTCCAGGCCAGAATAGTGGAGTGGGTAGCCCTTCCCTTCCCCAGGGGATCTTCCCAACCCAGGGATAGAACCCAGGTCTCCCACATTGCGGGCGGATTCTTTACCAGCTGATTATAAATAAATAATCCATATCTATGGGGCACAGTAAAGAACCTGCTGCCGGGAGAGAGGCTCGGGGATGTGAGGGCGAGAGGCTCGGGGATGTGAGGGCGATCTGGTTGTGACATCCGCCACCCCACTGATCACCAGGGTGATTCGGCTGACCTGGCTGGCTAGGCCCGTGTCCCCTTCCTCCCTCACCGCCCTGCATGCGTCCCTCCTGAAGCTGCACGCTCGGTCAAAGAGGACAGCCATCCCCAACAGAGGACCCGTCTTTGGTCAAGCATACGAGTAGCTGCGCTATCTGTTAGAATCTCCAAGCCTGCTCTCGAAAAAGAGACGCAGCAAGGTTCTATTCCCGAGTCAGGAAGATCCCCTGGAGGAGGAAATGGCAACCCACCCCAGTATTCTTGCCTGGGAAATCCCATGGACAGAGGAGCCTGGAGGGCTACAGTCCACGGGGTCGCAAAGAGCTGGACATGACTTAGCGATTAAACAGCAACAGCAATCAAACACTTTCTAAAAGTTACAAAAAGACACAGAATAAAAGTGTGGGCCCCTCCCTCCCAGCCCCAGTCCCCAGTTCTCCTCCCTAAAGCGTCACTAAGCCCAGCGTCTTATGTGACCCTCTAGAAGAAGCCTGTGCTTGTACAAGCAGATCTATTTTTATCCTTGAAGAAAAAAGTGTGCCCGAGTGATAGCCGATTACACACCCCATTCTACACCTTGCTGTTTTCACTTAACAGTAGGTCTCAGGATTTGTTCCAGAGCCTTTCGGTGCAGAGAATTCTACTCTTCGGAGGTGCAGTCATTTCTTTAACCAGTGCCCTCTTGACAGACATTCAGGTCATTTCCAAGCTTTCGCTGTTACAAAACAGTGTCCCTTGCAAAGCTGTCACTTTATCCATGCATGTGTGTGTGTGTGTGTGTGTGTGTGTGTGTGTGAAGGAGAAATTCCTTAAAGAGCTGGTGGATGGAGGGGTACATTTTTAGTTTTGATGGAATTGCCAAGCTGTGTGCATGAGGCGTGGATCTCCGCAGGCTGGCCAGCCCCAGGGCTTTATCGTGTTTTCAAATCTTGGCCAAAGTGATAGGAAAAAAAGTATTTTATTGAGTTTGCCTTGCCTTTCTCTTATCGCAAAGTTCAGCATCTTTGTGTTTCCAAGTTATTTGTAATTCTTCTCTGTGAATGGTTCATATCCTTTGCTCATTTTTCTGTTGGTTTGTTCATCTTTTTCTTATCGATTTATGAGAATATTTTTTATACTCTGTCCATATGATAGAAGTTGCAAATGTTTTCCCCCAGTTTGTCATTTGTTGCTTTTTGTTTATGGGTATTTTTTTTTCTATCCATGCAAGATTTTTATATAGTTGAAGGTATCAATCTGTTTTTATGACTTTCTGGAGTTTGTGTAGTACTTAGAAAGTACTTGGCAAAACCTTTGCTTTGCTGAGATTGTGTATTTTTAAGCCCCTGTGATTTTTTTCCAGTTCTTTTAGAATTTCATTTGTTTTTGTTTAAAACATTGATCCATCTAGCATTTATTTTGTGGTAAAGTGTGAGGAATAGATTCAGCTTGATTGTTTTCCCTCAAATGGCATCCTGGTTGTTCCAAGGCCATTTGCTGAATAATTGATCTATTCCCCACTGACCTGAAATTCTACTTTAAGCCTCTCTTAAATATCCCATATGTACTGGGGTCTATTTCTAGACTCTCTGGTTCATCGCTTCATCAGTCCATTTGAAAAAGAACACACTGCTTTAATGATTGCAGCTTTATGATATAGTTCGATATGTGTGCTGATCTCTTCTGCTTGCCGTTCTTTTTCAGAATTTTCTTGTCTATTCTTTTGTGGTTTTCTACAGTGTGAAGTTTTGAATCATTTTGTCCAGGTTAACAAATCTTCCATGTGTACGTTTTCAAAGTGAGGCAGAGTTGACGAGAGTGACAGCTGCGGAGCGATGATTCTGTCAGCCCTTCTCCACTCTGCCTTATCCCTTCCCCACTGAGAATGTGGCTAGCAGGGCTATCGTGTACAGTAGTCCATGGTGTGTACTGCACAATCTCAGAGCTAAGGTCGAGAGGCTGCTGGCCCCTGCCAAGAGTGTATGAGCTCTTCCCCCCAGGGGATCTGTCCCCCTGCCTATATGATCAAGAGGAGTAATGACTGCCTCTCCCATAGCACACACCAGTCACTTTCCTTTCCTAAGCACTTTATGTTTTTTAATTAAAGCCTCACAACAAACACATCCCCGGTTTACAGCCAAGGACGCTGAAGTGCAGAAAGCCAAAGTCATTTGCTCAAGGTCAATGATCTGTGTTCCCACCTGGGCAGCCCTGGCGCGGAAAGCTGCAACTGCACATAAGCGCATGCGCACACACACTCAGACACTCAGACACACAGATACACACTCACACACACACACACTCACACTCACACTCAGACACACACACACACTCAGACACACACACACACACTCAGACACACAGATACACACACAAACACTCAGACACACACACACACACTCAGACACAAGATACACACACACACTCACTCAGACACACAGATACACACACACTCAGACACACACAGATACACACACACTCACACTCAGACACACACACACACTCAGATACACACACACTCAGACACAGATACACACACACTCACACTCAGACACACACACACACTCAGACACACAGATACACACACACTCACACTCAGACACACACACACACTCAGACACACAGACACACACTCAGACACACAGATACACACACACTCACACTCAGACACCACACACTCAGACACACAGATACACGCACACTCAGACTCAGACACACACACACACACACTCAGACACACAGATACACACACACTCATACTCAGACACAGACACACACTCAGACACACAGATACACACACACACACTCAGACACACAGATACACACACACACACTCAGATACACAGATACACACACACACACTCAGACACACAGATACACATGCAGAGAGTCATCCAGACACACACATGAACACACAGACACATACACGTGAATACATACTTACATATATACAAAGATGCATACAGACGCATGCTCAAAGACATACAGAGACACACACGCTGTTCCCTCCAGCAACCTTCTCCCATCAGTCTTTCCTGCTACAGCTCACACACTCCCAGCCTCCCTGCTTTGGGGCAGGGCCGGCCCAGCTAGGAAAACAGGCTGGCAGGACTCACTACCACGGCTGCTCTCAGTTCTGCATGGGCCTCCCTCCCAAATCCCTGTATCCCAACATGAGTCCCTTTCATCTTTGGGAAAAGGAGGTGTTGCCGCATCTCAGAGTCTTGGGGCAGGGAGCCTTGGTCTCAGCCAGGAGGCCTTGTTAGGATCGCTTGGAATGAGGGAAGACGCTCTGATCTGGGTACCCAGCAGGTTCTCAGGAAAGGCTAACGCCCCACCTCCCCTCTTCCCTCAAGTCATTATCTCCAGCAGCCTCTGGAATCAGCCCATCCAAGCAGAAGCCATTTGGCTCCAGACGGGCGCCCCTAGGAGAGCCTGAGGAATGAATTGGCGACTGCGGACGTGGGGGACACATGACCCGCGAGCTGGGTGGCAGAGGCCCGGGGTGTGGGTGCCGGGCGCGTGTGCCCGTGTGCGTGTGCAAACACACCCGCCACCACCCGCCCCCCACCAACTCCTCTGGCTCTGAGTCAGCCCACCTCCAGGGGATCTGATCTCTGGGGGCTGGGAGCGTTATTGTTTTAAAACAAACGAGGGATGACAGGAGCTAACAGAGGGTTTTTAAGAACGCGATTCAAAGGGCTCTTGAAAGCTGCTGGAGAATATGAATGCGCCTTTGAAGTGCGAATGTGCCCATTTGTTACACTGAGAGGAGCCGACTGCCTCCGAGGGTGGGGAATCGTTTTTCTTGGCAAATGAGTGCCTGCCTGCCTCTCCGCCCCTCGCCAGCTCCAGAGATGCAGGAGGACCCCAGAAATGGGGGACGGGGAGGGGGGGGCGGTGGCAGACGCCCCCTCAGGACACACTCTAGGAGAGGCGCCGCTTCGGCGTCTTTAAGGCAGTGTGCTCACATGACTGTTGTTAAGAGTGATGGGCAGACGTGCCAGTGAGCAGCGTCAGCTCCGACCTGAGAACATCGGCGCCCGTGGAGAGATGCCGAGGGCAGGGTGGTCCAGGGTGCGCCCCTTGCACGTCTGCACCTGCCCTCCAGCCACCATCGGACCACCCCCCGGCCTGCCCTCCAGTGGCCCCCACAGTGAGGGTCTGTAGCAGGGTTGGGGTTCCAGGAAGACTCCCCACAGTCTCTAGTGATGATGGAGAGACCTTGGGGATGGGTGGGAATGTCTGCAGCCAGCTGGTGCACCTGGGCCCCAAGCCGACATTCGGCTTGTCCTGAGTTGTCCGTCTGTGCATAAGCTCAGAATGAGGCTTTGTCACAAATGAGTAAACTTATGTGAAACCCAAGGATGCCCAACCCTGGCTAAATCTGAGGGTGAGAGGATAGAGCGGGGATCCAGGCCGCCAAGCCCCACTGATCCTCCAAAGATTCCACCTGGGATTCAGGAGGGGCCCTGCTCCCCCGACCCCTGCACACACCCCCACCCAGCCTGCCAGGCTGCAGCTGGGTTCACTCGCTTCCACCCTGAGTCACTGCCTCCCGACCCCAGACAAGTGCCCCTTTCTCTTCTTTGGCTGGTCCCATATCTGAGGCCTGAAGAAGAGTGTCTTGTGTTTTTCACTGACTGGGCTCCTAGTGGATCGTTAACTCTGAGACCGAAGTCAGCCAGCGCTGAGGGTGATGGAACCCCCGTCCATGGCAGGAACACCAATTCTCTGATGTTGGAAAAGAAATGAACGTTTGCAGAACATTTACTCTGGGCCAGGCACAGACTTAGCATTTTCACAATTGTTATCTCATTTAACAATGGGCTTCCCTGGTGGCTCAGGCGGCAAAGAATCT
Source organism: Oreotragus oreotragus (assembly GCA_006410675.1). NCBI lineage: Eukaryota > Metazoa > Chordata > Mammalia > Artiodactyla > Bovidae > Oreotragus > Oreotragus oreotragus. The sequence continues at coordinate 44,590 of SJYX01005996.1, forward strand.
GCCTGTAATGCAATGTTCAATCCCTGGGTCAGGAAGATCCCCTGGAGGAGGGCATGGCAACCCACTCCAGTATTCTTGCCTGGAGAATTCCATGGACAGAGGAGTCTGGCGGGCTACAGTCCACGGGGTCACAAGGAGCTGGACCCGACTGAGGGACTGACACTATTTCCTTTAACTCTTAAGATATCGCAGTGGCTGTTTCTCTTCCTGTGTCTCCTGATGGAGAAACTGAGACTCGGCCAGATGAATGCGTGTCCACAGCCAGGAAGCTGAGCACAGACAGGGCGTGGTGCTGGGAACCCTCTCCCACAGGGCTTGGAGGTCGGGTGCCCAGTGCCGGATTTGCCAGCAGCTTTCTGGCTTTGCGCACCGCCCACCCATTGGGCAGGGTGATGGGTGGAAAGTGCTTGGATTTGGTTCTGGCAAGCTCAGAGGGTAAAGTGTCTGCCTCCAGTGCGGGAGACCCAGGTTCAATCCCTGGGTCGGGAAGATCTCCTGGAGAAGGAAACAACTCCCCACTCCAGTATTCTTGCCTGGAAAATCCCATGGATGGAGGAGCCTGGTGGGCTACAGTCCACGGGGTGGCAAAGAGTCGACACGCCTGAGTGACTTCTCTTTCACTTTTCACTTTCAGGCCTGGACCTGCCTCACCTTGGTTGCAGCTCAGGGCTGCGGGGTTCCCGGGCCGTACCCCTGAGAGTAGGTGATCAGAGCCCCTGCACAGAGCATGCTCGCTGGATGAGCTGGTGAACAGTGCTTCCTGGAGCTCGCTTCCTCCATCTCTCAGACGCAAAGGCGTTGAGTCGCCTTAAACCCACCTTCCTCTCCATTTCACCTTCATGGTCAAGTGCAGGGCTGGCTGCTTGCCTTCCAGCTGTGTGACCCTGGGCGCGTTTCTAACCCCTCTCTGAAAGGTGGATTCTGATCCTGTCTGGCTGTGGGCTTGCACGCAGATCCGGTGAGAGGGAGTTAGAGCCCCTGGGATGCCCCAGAACCTAGTAGGTTCTGTGCTGTTTCCAGTGCGGACCCCTCCCCCAGCCCACGCCTCCCCTAAAACACAGATGTGCAAAAGGATGTCTCCAGTATTCTTGCCTGGAAAATCCCATGGATGGAGGAGCCTGGTGGGCTACAGTCCACGGGGTGGCAAAGAGTCGACACGCCTGAGTGACTTCTCTTTCACTTTTCACTTTCAGGCCTGGACCTGCCTCACCTTGGTTGCAGCTCAGGGCTGCGGGGTTCCCGGGCCGTACCCCTGAGAGTAGGTGATCAGAGCCCCTGCACAGAGCATGCTCGCTGGATGAGCTGGTGAACAGTGCTTCCTGGAGCTCGCTTCCTCCATCTCTCAGACGCAAAGGCGTTGAGTCGCCTTAAACCCACCTTCCTCTCCATTTCACCTTCATGGTCAAGTGCAGGGCTGGCTGCTTGCCTTCCAGCTGTGTGACCCTGGGCGCGTTTCTAACCCCTCTCTGAAAGGTGGATTCTGATCCTGTCTGGCTGTGGGCTTGCACGCAGATCCGGTGAGAGGGAGTTAGAGCCCCTGGGATGCCCCAGAACCTAGTAGGTTCTGTGCTGTTTCCAGTGCGGACCCCTCCCCCAGCCCACGCCTCCCCTAAAACACAGATGTGCAAAAGGATGGGCGTGGAGGCTCTCCCCCGCCACCCGCTTCGTCCTCCAGTTCTTTTGTCAACCCCTTCGTCTACTTCATTTCTGCCCCTTTTCCACCTGGCCGGAAGACAGAAAGCCTCTGTTTCCACCCAAAGCTTTTGGTCTAAGTGGTCCCCTGAAGCCTGGGGTCCTGCGTGCACTGTCTGTGTCAAGGGGAGCTGCGGGGGACTCCTGCTTGGCTGGGCTGAGCAGGTCAAAGGGATAGAGAAGAGATTAGAGCAACAGCTGTGCCCCAGGCCCACAGCCCAGGCAGCGGCATTTCTTCTGGCCCCACAGCCAACCTGGTGTGAGTGAGGAGGTCGAGGCAGGCTGGCCCACAGCCTCGGGTGGGAGATCAAGCAGCCTGGCAGTGGAGGGCGCGCGCCCTAGAGGGACTCCTGCCCCTGGCGCCTGGAAGCGTTTCCTGCCGCCTTGGGAAGCAGAACTCAGGCCGCCCCTCACCTGCCACTCCTCCCAACCCAGGGGTCCTATCCCTGCTTCCTTTGAGATATTTATCTTTTTACTTTTTAGAATTAGTTTTTGTTGGAGTTCAGTTGATTCCCAGTGTTGGGTTAGCTTCTGCTTCACAGCAGCGGGAATCAGCTATTCGTATGCAGGTGTGCACCCTTTCTGAGCGTCTGTTCTCACGTGAGCATTACAGAGCGCTGAGCAGCGTTCCCGGCGCTGCACAGCCAGGCCTTAGTAGTACTGTGTCAGCTGCAGTCCCCCGGTTCATCCGTGCCTGCTTTCCCGCCTTTTCCATGTGACGTTTATTTTCCCTTTGGCTAAAGTGCAGACGTGCTCCCCCTACCCTTCCTCCTTCTCTGGAAGGAGAAACCAGAAGCAAAGCATGTCAGATGGATGGGGATCCCCGGGGGGGAGAGACCACGAGTCCTGGAGCATCGGGGTGGCAGCCAAGGTGGTGGGCCCAGGGGCCTCTGGGAGGAGGCAGGCGGGGAGAACGCGCTCTGCACATGAGCCCTGACCTGAGTTCCAGCCCTTCCTGGGCACAGGACCTTCGCCCATTCCCCGCTGCTCCTGCCCGGTCTGCCTCCCAGAGGCCGGGCTCCAGGTGAGCGGCTGCAGGCAGGTGAGAAGTGGTAACCAGCGCCTCGGTGTCTCTGTTCCCCGCAGATGACGTGCCCCCCTATTTCAAGACGGAGCCGGCGCGGACACAGGTGCATCTGGAGGGCAACCGCCTCGTGCTCACGTGCATGGCCGAGGGCAGCTGGCCGCTGGAGTTCAAGTGGCTGCACAACAATCGGGAGCTGACCAGGTTCTCCCTGGAGTACAGGCAAGCGCACCGCCCCTTCCCTCCCGGCTGCCAGGGTCCTGCTGTGTCCTGCAGCGGTACCTGAAGGGGGAGCGGGCTGGGATGGCAGTTCAGGGACGCACTGGGCCAGGGCTACAGGGAGGCTGGGATGGCGGAAGTTGCAGGAGGTTGGGTGGGGAGAAGTCAAGGCAGCCTTGCCCTGGGGTGAGAAGACCCTGCCAGCTAAGCCAGCAGAGGATGACTGGAGGGTGGACTGGGCGCGCTGCCCCGATAGGGTGGTCCAGGCAGCCTTGCACGGGGTAGAGGTGATGATTAGGGCAGAGGAGCTCAATGCCAGCATGAGCTGTGACCAGATCCCCACCCCCTCCCTACTGAGAAGCTGCTGCTGTCTCAGGGGAGCTGTTGGAGAGGCCTGAGTCCAACAGAGAGCTGTGGCATGTGACTACCCGGGATCCATAGGTGATGGACAGAGTCTGTTCGGGAGGGAAATTCAGGGGGAACACGGAAGTGGGGCCCCCTGGGCGTCTGGACTTATCTCCACTTCCTGCTATGGTCCTGCGTGGTGCTGTGTGCTGGCCGGGCCCGCTTCCCCAGGACACGGCAAGTGGGGAGAAAGGGAGCACAGAGAGAGAGAGGCCCGGGTCTCAGCGAGGGCAGGTGGAAGAGAGAGTGCGAGGCAGCCACGCCCAGATGGCCTCCAGCCTCTCTCCTGGCTCTCCCCCATTCCTGCTCCTGTCCCCCTATCCCGCTCGGTTTGATTGGCTCCAACTCGACCCTGTGTCTGGTAATTAATCCCTATGCCTGATGTGCATAATCAGTTTTGTTGGGGAAACAAGATTGTCTTGCCCTGGGGATGTTGATACAGATCAGGGATAAGAATGCAAATGAGAGGAGGGGGATTTAATTGCTTGAGGATCTGTCCTTGCCAGGAAACCATCCTTTTCTTCATGAAGCCAGCGTTTGGGGTGACCCTGGTGCCCAGGCTCCGTCTACCCCAACACTGGTCTGGATGGGCTTGGTGGTGATGCCGAAAACTCGGCCTCTGTACACAGGTGCCAGTTTGAATTTCAGAGACAGAGTTAGGCTCCGTCTACCCCAACACTGGTCTGGATGGGCTTGGTGGTGATGCCGAAAACTTGGCCTCTGTACACAGGTGCCAGTTTGAATTTCAGAGACAGAGTTTTGAGTGAAGTAGAAAAGAATAGCTTTATTGCTTTGCCAGGCAAATGGGGACATAGCAGGCTCAAAAACTGTGTGTCCCAACCCAGGAGGATTTGGGGAGTTCTATAGCAATGGTTCGATCCCCTGGAGAAGGAAATGGTAACCCACAGTATTCTTGCCTGGAGAATCCCATGGATGGAGAAGCCTGGTAGGCTACAGGCCAGAGAGTCAGACTTCACTTACTCACTTAAAGCAGTGGTTCAAGGGTAGGGTTGCTGATCAGATTAGGATGTGTACTCCCTTAACCTGGCTTCCAGTGGTCTCCTGATGACTTTCTGTGGTTCTTGAGGTTATCAAGCTGTGACCTTCCCTCTGAAATGAAGAATGCCTCATTAAATACTTCATCTTCCTTTGATCGGGGCTTTTACCTCTGTAAGTGGGCTTTCCAGGTAGCTCAGTTCAGTTCAGTTCAGTTCAGCCGCTCAGTCGTGTCCGACTCTTGGCGACCCCATGAATCGCAGCACGCCAGCCCTCCCTATCCATCACCATCTCCCGGAGTTCACTCAGACTCACGTCCATTGAGTGAGTGATGCCATCCAGCCATCTCATCCTCAGTCATCCCCTTCTCCTCCTGCCCCCAATCCCTCCCAGCATCAGAGTCTTTTCCAATGAGTCAACTCTTCGCATGAGGTGGCCAAAGTACTGGAGTTTCAGCTTTAGCATCATTCCTTCCAAAGAAATCCCAGGGTTGATCTCCTTCAGAACGGACTGGTTGGATCTCCTTGCAGTCCAAGGGACTCTCAAGAGTCTTCTCCAATACCACAGTTCAAAAGCATCAATTCTTCGGCGCTCAGCCTTCTTCACAGTCCAACTCTCACATCCATACATGACCACAGGAAAAACCATAGCCTTGACTAGGCGGACCTTAGTCGGCAAAGTAATGTCTCTGCTTTTGAATATACTATCTAGGTTGGTCATAACTTTTCTTCCAAGGAGTAAGCGTCTTTTAATTTCATGGCTGCAGTCACCATCTGCAGTGATTTTGGAGCCCCAAAAAATAAAGTCTGACACTGTTTCCACTGTTTCCCCATCTATTTCCCATGAAGTGATGGGACCGGATGCCATGATCTTCGTTTTCTGAATGTTGAGCTTTAAGCCAACTTTTTCACTCTCCTCCTTCACTTTCATCAAGAGGCTTTTTAGCTCCTCCTCACTTTCTGCCATAAGGGTGGTGTCATCAGCATATCTGAGGTTATTGATATTTCTCCCGGCAATCTTGATTCCAGCTTGTGTTTCTTCCAGTCCAGCGTTTCTCATGATGTACTCTGCATATAAGTTAAATAAGCAGGGAGACAATATACAGCCTTGACGTACTCCTTTTCCTATTTGGAACCAGTCTGTTGTTCCATGTCCAGTTCTAACTGTTGCTTCCTGACCTGCATACAGATTTCTCAAGAGGCAGGTTAGGTGGTCTGGTATTCCCATCTCTTTCAGAATTTTCCACAGTTTATTGTGATCCACACAGTCAAAGGCTTTGGCATAGTCAATAAAGCAGAAATAGATGTTTTTCTGGAACTCTCTTGCTTTTTCCATGATCCAGCGGATGTTGGCAATTTGATCTCTGGTTCCTCTGCCTGTTCTAAAACCAGCTTGAACATCAGGGAGTTCACGGTTCACATATTGCTGAAGCCTGGCTTGGAGAATTTTGAGCATTACTTTACTAGCGTGTGAGATGAGTGCAATTGTGCGGTAGTTTGAGCATTCTTTGGCATTGCCTTTCTTTGGAATTGGAATGAAAACTGACCTTTTCCAGTCCTGTGGCCACTGCTGAGTTTTCCAAATTTGCTGGCATATTGAGTGCAGCACTTTCACAGCATCATCTTCCAGGATTTGAAACAGCTCAACTGGAATTCCATCACCTCCACTAGCTTTGTTCTTAGTGATGCTTTCTAAGGCCCACTTGACTTCACATTCCAAGATGTCTGGCTCTAGATTAGTGATCACATCCTCATGATTATCTGGGTCGTGAAGATCTTTTCTGTACAGTTCTTCTGTGTATTCTTGCCACCTCTTCTTAATATCTTCTGCTTCTGTTAGGTCCATACCATTTCTATCCTTTATCGAGCCCATCTTTGCATGAAATGTTCCCTTGGTATCTCCAATTCTCTTGAAGAGATCTCTAGTCTTTCCCATTCTGTTGTTTTCCTCTATCTCTTTGCATTGATTGCTGAAGAAGGCTTTCTTATCTCTTCTTGCTATTCTTTGGAACTCTGCATTCAGATGCTTATATCTTTTCTTTTCTCCTTTGCTTTTCGCCTCTCTTCTTTTCAGTGCTATTTGTAAGGCTTCTCCAGACAGCCATTTTGCTTTTTTGCATTTCTTTTCCATGGGGATGGTCTTGATCCCTGTCTCCTGTACAATGTCACGAACCTCATTCCATAGTTCATCAGGAACTCTGTCTATCAGATCTAGGCCCTTAAATCTATTTCTCACTTCCACTGTATAATCATAAGGGATTTGATTTAGGTCATACCTGAATGGTCTAGCGGTTTTCCCTACTTTCTTCAATTTAAGCCTGAATTTGGTAATAAGGAGTTCATGATCTGAGCCACAGTCAGCTCCTGGTCTTGTTTTTGTTGACTGTATAGAGCTTCTCCATCTTTGGCTGCAAAGAATATAATCAATCTGATTTCGGTGTTGACCATCTGGTGATGTCCATGTGTAGAGTCTTCTCTTGTGTTGCTGGAAGAGGGTGTTTGCTATGACCAGTGCATTTTCTTGGCAAAACTCTATTAGTCTTTGCCCTGCTTCATTCTGCATTCCAAGGCCAAATTTGCCTGTTACTCCAGGTGTTTCTTGACTTCCTACTTTTGCATTCCAGTCCCCTATAATGAAAAGGACATCTTTTTTGGGTGTTAGTTCTAAAAGGTCTTGTAGGTCTTCATAAAACTGTTCAGGATTTATGAAGACCAGGCAGGATTCTTGCCTGGACTTTGTGTGTGTTTGTCATTCAATCGAGCCTGACTATTTGGACTGTTCGACCCCATGGACTGTAGCCCTCCAGGCTCCTCTGTCCACGGAATTCTCCAGGCAAGAATACTGGAGTGGGTTTCCATTCCCTTCTCCAGGGGATCTTCCTGGTCCAGGGATCAAACCCGGGCCTCCTGCATTGCAGGCAGGTTCTTTACCATCTGAGCCACAAGGGAGGCCACCACTAACGCTTTAGTTCTGTAAAGAGTTCAAAGATACTGTTCCGCGCCTCCCTTGAGGTGGAGCCAGGACCCCGCCCCAAGCGTCCACTGTTGCTTCTTGGCCAATCCTCCCTTGTCTCTGCAACCCCTCCCTTCCCTTATTAGCAACTCTGGACCTCAGGGAAGGTCATGGAAGCAGAAGGCTGTTTCCATGCATAGAAGAAACGGTCACATAAGAAGACTTCGGTGCTCAGGAGCCCCACGAGCTCCTGCTGGGTTTCAGTGGGAGTGGCCACTCTGGCAAACGAGAGAGCAGGAGGAGCCAGGGCGGGAGGACCACCCTCCCGTCTGTGGGTGGTGAGAGACCTGGGCCCGGATGAAGGAGGCCCTCCAGGTCTGGCCACTCTGGGCTTTGGTTCTCCAGGGAGCCACAAGGAGACCAGAGGGGCCTCCCTGAGTGGCCCCTGTGATGGTTTTCAGTCGGGCTCCCAGAACCATTCCTAAAAGCTCTGTGGCACCCTGGGCACAGTTTTAACAGTTTCCATGAAGAGCCCCTGGAGCCTCTTGGGTGGTGGACGTGCTTGAGTGGGCACCCCCAGAGCACGCCGATGGCATACCACACTCTCAGCGGTGTCTTTGCCCTGGATTTCCGCTGGCAGCGAGCTGGAGGCAGGACCCAGGAGGAGGAGAGTTGATTCCTTATCTGGTTCTTCTGGTGCCTGAAACTGCGAGGACATGAGGGTCGATGTTACAGAGAAGCACATCCTGGCTCTTAAGGTTCAGATTCGCCTAGTGATGGAATGAGCTTTCTTTGGACCCTGTCAGCCCCCTGACCCTGGAAGCATCCAGATCATTGTCAGGGTACAGGTGTTGTTGATGATGGTAATAGTGATAATAATCATTGGCAACCAAAAAAGAATTTATTTCATGGCTGATGTTATGATAGGCTCTCTGAGAGTATCTCCTTTAATCCTGTCAGCAGTGCTATGGGTAGGTTCCATTGTTTCTCCCCCATTCTACAGATGAGCAAACTGAGGCTTAGATTAAACAGTCCACACAAGGTCAAGTTACTGAGTTGGGCTTCAGATATAAGTCAGATGACCACGGGGCTTGAATTCTTTACCACCACCCACACTGCCTCTTATTGAAGAAAGATTGTTGCCATCGCCTCCTCCATGTATATATATCCTAAGCATCTTTCTGCTAACTGTACCCTGCAAGTTCTAAAGAACAAAGATGCATTTCAGAGCTTGGCTGCATGGGAGTTATTCAGGGGGACATAAAGGAACTTCCATTCGGGGAGCTCAGTCTCTTGCCTCCTCACCCCTAGGAAGGCTTTTTAAGCCCAGGACAGGCTTCTTGTCTGCTTTTGTCCAAACTGTCCTGTCTCCTCCGCTTGGAATATTGTCCCTTTCAGAATCTTCTTGCTGTTTCCTCCAGGGCCCCAGCTCTTTGGGAAAGCCTTTCTGGATAGAACACCTGTGTGCTCTCAGTAAATCTCTCAAACACACATGCGCGCGTGCACGTGCACACACACACACACACACACACACACACACACCCTCATTTCTGCCTCTCTCTGCCCTTTGTTTCTGTCCCTAATACATCTCCACATACTTTGCCTTCTAATTATTTACATAAGACCATGCAAGTAAACCGCAGAATGAAGGAAGAGCTTCAGGTGCCTTGGCAGTTCCAGGCGTCTCAGGACTTATTAATAGAACCAAGAACTAGATACCATCAGGGCCTCTGGTCTCAGGGCTGCTCAGCTTTGCTCACCTCTGATTTCAGACTTTATTCTCACACAGTGAGACGTTGAGAAGTCCAACAATCCTAGGCTTACAGCCACATGATCTCAGAGTAGAAGGAACTTCCCTGTAGGAGGAGATCCATGTAGAAAGACCCAGGGAAGGATTCTTATTGGTCCAGCCTGGATCTGCCCTGACCAATCCCTGTGGGGCAGCAGCACAGAGAGCTGTGATTGGCCAGGTCGTGTCACATGTCTGCTCCCAGTCCCAGGACTTTGCGCAGCAGCTCCACCCACTAGAGCCCAGTGGTGGAAGTGAAAATGAGAACTCTTAGCAGAAGAAAGGAAAAGGGTTTTGGGCAGACAGAAGCTCCCTACCGGTCCTTTCACTGCCCCTGCCCTGGGAAGGGCAGGGTGCTTTTTCCTTCCTTCCTTCCTTCTTTGCTTTTTAATTTTGCATATTTCCAAATATTGGAAAAACTATGATGCTACCATCAACACTTGCATACCTTTTTACCATTCATTCAGTTCAGTTCAGTTCAGTCACTCAGTCGTGTCCGACTCTCTGCGACCCCGTGAATCGCAGCACGCCTTGTATGTGAGACAGCAAAAGAGACACAGATGTATAGAACAGTCTTTTGGACTCTGTGGGAGAGGGTGAGCTGGGATGATTTGGGAGAATGGCATTGAAACATGTATATTATCATATGTGAAATGAATCACTAGTCCAGGTTCAATGCATGATACAGGATGCTCAGGACTGGTGAACTGGGATGACCCAGAGGGAGGGGATTGGGAGGGAGGTGAGAGGCGGATTCAGGATGGGGAACATATGTACACCCATGGCGGATTCATGTCTATGTATGGCAAAACCAATACAATATTGTAAAGTAATTAGCCTCCAATTAAGATAAATAAATTTATTTTTAAAAATCTCTAAACAAAGGAAAATGGAAACAAACATTTGAATCCTAGCGGCTGTTGCAAAATCAATTCTGAAAGGGAAGTTTTGGAGATAAATTAAAATATTAAGAAATTAAAAGATTTCAAATAAACAACCTAACTTTACACCTCAAGGAATGAGAAAAAGACAAATTAAGCTCAAAGTTAGCAGAAAGGATGAAGTAATAAATATCAGGGCAGAAGTAAAGAAAATAAAGACAAGAACAATAATTGGAAAATGGAAACAAACATTTGAATCCTAGCGGCTGTTGCAAAATCAATTCTGAAAGGGAAGTTTTGGAGATAAATTAAAATATTAAGAAATTAAAAGATTTCAAATAAACAACCTAACTTTACACCTCAAGGAATGAGAAAAAGACAAATTAAGCTCAAAGTTAGCAGAAAGGATGAAGTAATAAACATCAGGGCAGAAGTAAAGAAAATAAAGACAAGAACAATAATACAAAAGGTCAGTGAAACAAAAACCTGGTTTTTCAAAGTATTTTCAAAAATTGATAAATGTTTAGCTATTGGAAAAATACAAATAAAATTATAAATGAAAGAGAAGACATTACAACTTTATACTCTAGAAATACTTACGATCATGAGTATGTGAACAATTATATACCACAAAGTTAGATAACCTGTAAGAAATGAGTAAGTCCCTAAAAACAACAACCTGAAAACCTCAGTCAGAAAGAAATATAAAATTTAGATAGATCAAGAATAAGTAAAGAAATTGAAATGGTAATTTAAACAGCCCAACACAGAAAACTCCAAAAGTGGATGGCTTCACTGGCGAATTCCACCAAATATTTAAAGTATTAATGCCAATTCTTCTTAAACACTTCTGAACAATTAAAGAGAAGAGAATACCTTCAAACTCATTATATAAGGCCAGCATTACTCTGATACCAAAGACAGATAAGGATAGTACAAGGAAAGAAAACTATGGACCGATATCCCTGATGAATACAGATGCAAAGAATCATAGTAAGCCAAATTCAAGAATACAGTAAAAGGATTATACGTAATGACAAATTGGATTTATCCCTAGAATGCAAAGATGGTTCAACATACGCAAATCAGTAAGTATGATACTTCACGTTAACAGAATGAAAGATAAAAGTTACGTGATCACCTCAATAGCTGCAGGAAAAGCATTTGCCAGAATACCACCTTTCCTAATAAAACACCTCAACCTACTGTGTATAGAAGAAACACATCTCAACATAACAAAGGCCATATAGGACAAACCCACAGCTAACATTCCACTCAATGGTGAAAAAGTGAAAGATTTTTCTCTAAGGTCATTGTCGAGAGAAGGATACCCAGTCTCATCATTCTTATTCAACATAGCACTGGAAGTCCTAGCTAGAGTAATTAGGCAAGACAAAGACACGAAAGGCATTCAAATCAAAAAGAAGTAAATTGCCCCCATTTGCAAATAATTTTATATACAGAAAATCCAAAAGGAAACCCAGAACTGTTGGAAATAACAAAGTCAGTAATGTTGAACCATTAAAAACATCAAGATTCCAAAATAAGCATTTCTACAATAATGAAATATCTGAAAAAATAAAGCAAATTAACCCATTTTAATAGTTTAAAAAAATAAAATGCCTAGAAAAAAATTTAACCACTTAAGTAAAATATCTATACAATAAAAAGGAAAGAACTCTGTTGAAAGAAATCAAAAGCACAAACAAAAGGAAAGATTATGATATTCACGGATTGAAAGAATTAATATTGTTAAAATGCTCATAGATTTAGAGAAAGATAAATAAATTTATAGATATAGGTCACCATCTATAGATTCAGTTCTATCCCTATCAAAATTCTAATGGCATTCTTCATAGATATAGAGAAAAGTCCCCAAATTTGTATGGAACCACAAAGGATCTTGAATAGCCAAAGCAATCCTGATAAAGAAGAACAAAGTTGGAGGTATCACACCTCCTCAATACAAAATACACTACCCAAAGCCATAGAAATAGAAACAGTATAGTTCTAGAATAAAAATAGACGCAGACCAGTAGAGCAGAATAGAGAGCCTAGAGAGAAACTGTCCAAATATGGTCAAAACATTTGACAAGGAAGCCAAGAACACCCATTGGGAAAAGGATGGTCTCTTCAACCAGTGGTGTTGAGAAAACTGGATCAGCACAAGCAGGACTATGAAATTGGACCACTATCTTATAACACACACACAATGCATTAACTGACATCAATCATAGACATTAGACCTGATACCATAAAACTTCTGGAAGAAAGCATAGGGTAGCAGTTCAACATCCAGTCTTGGTAATCATATTTTAGATATGACACCAAAAGCACAAACAACAAAGGCAAAAAAAAAAAAAAAACCGATGTAACTATATCAAATTCAAAAGTTTCTGCACAGCAAAGGAAACAATTAAATGAAAAGGCAGCCTATACATTGGGAGAAAATTTGCAAATCATGAATAGCAGATAACATACAAAACATATGAAGAACTCATACAAGTCATTAGTAATCTGATTTTAAGATAGGCAAAGGGAAGAAACAGACATTTTCCCAAAGAAAACACAGAAATGGATATAGATATATGAAAAGATGTTTAAGACACTTAACCAGAGAAATATACACCAAAACCACAATAAGCTATTACCTTTAAGAATGGCTATCACCAAGAAGAAAAGGTATGATAAATTTTGGCAAGGATGAAAAGAAAAGTGAACTTGTTGTGTAACTTATTCATGGGAATGCAAGTCGGTTCAATTACTATGGAAATCCTGATGGAGGTTCCGCAAAAAAAAAAATAAAGAGATGTACCCAATAATGTAGCAATCCCATTTCTGGGTATGCACTAAAAGGAAATAAAAGCAGATTTTTAAAGAGATATATGCACTCTCATGTCTTTTTACAGCATTTTTCTTAATAGTTCAGATATAGAAACAAACTAGAGCCATCAACGAATGGATAAAAAGATGAGATAGACACAAATATGCAAAGGAATATTATTCAACCATGATAAAGAAGTATATCCTGCCGTTTGCAACAACATGGATGCATCTTGAGGACATTATGCTAACTGAGATGTCAGACTGAGAAAAACAAATACTCTAAGATATCACTTATCCATGGAATCTAGAAAAAACTGAATTCATAAAAACAGAGTAAATGGTTACTAGGGGATGATGCGGAAAAGGGTTGCTGATGTGGTTTTTATTTAGTCACTCTGTCATATCTGACTCTTTTTGAGCCCATGGATTGTAGCATGCCAGGCTTCCTTCACTATTATCTGAAGTATGTTCAAATTCATTTCCATTGACACAGTTATACCATGCAATCATCTCATCCTCTGTCTTCTCCTTTTCCTCCAGCCTTCAATCTTTCCCAGCATCAGGGTCCTTTCCAAAGAGTCAGCTCTTTGCATCAGGTGGCCAAAGTATTGGAGCTTCAGCTTCAGCATCAGTACTTCCAATGAAAATTCAAGGTTGATTTCCTTTAAGATTGACTGGTTTGTTCTTGCTTTCCAAGGAACTCTTAAGAGTCTTCTCCAGCATCACAGTTGAAAGGCATCAGTTCTTTGGTGCTCAATCTTTTTAATGGTCCAAATATCACATCCATACATGACTACTGGGAAAACCATAGCTTTGACTACATGGACCTTTGTCAGCAAAGTAATGTCTCTGCTTTTAATTCACTGTCCAGGGTGTCATAGCTTTTCTTCCAAGGAGCAAGTGTCTTTTAATTTCATGGCTGCAGTAATTATCCACAGTGATTTTGGAGCCCAAGAAAACAAGTCTGTCACTGTTTCCATTGTTTCCCCATCTATTTGCCATGAAATGGTGGGACCGGATGCCATGGTCTTAGTTTTTTTAATGTTGAGTTTTAAACAGCTTTATCACTCTCCTCTCTCACCTTCTCTAAGAGGCTTTTTAGTTCTTCTTCGCTTTCTGCCATAAAAGCGGTGTCATCTGCATATCTGAGGTTATTAATATTTCTCTCAGCAATCTTGATCTCAGTTTGTGTTTCATCCAGCCCAGCATTTCACATGACCTATTCTGTATATAAATTAAATAAGGAGTATGACAATATACAGCCTTGATGTACTCCTTTCCCGATTTGGAACCTGTCTGTTGTTCTAACTGTTGCTTCTTGACCTGCATATAGTTTCTCTGGAGGCAAGTAAGGTGATCCAGTATTCGCATCTCTTTAAGAATGTTCCATAGTTTGTTGTAATCCACACAGTTAAAGGCTTTAGCATAGTCGATGAAGCAGAAGTAGATATTTTTCTGGAACTCTCATGCTTTTTCAATGATCCAGCAAATGTTGGCAATTTAATCACTGGTTCCTCTGCCTTTTCTAAATCCAGCTTGGACATCTGGAAGTTCTTGGTTCACATATTCTTGAAACCTAGCTTGAAGAATTTTGAGTATCACCTTGCTAGCATTTGACATGAATACAGTTGTGCAGTAGTTTGAATATCCTTTGGCATTGGAAAGAAAACTGACCTTTTCCAGTCCTGTGGCCACTGCTGAGTTTTCCAAATTTGCTGGCATATTGAGTGCAACACTTTCACAGCATCATCTTTTAGGGTTTGAAATAGCTCAGCTGGAATTCCATCACCTCCACTAGCTTTGTTCATAGTGATGTTTCCTAAGGCCCATTTGAGTTCACACTCCAGTATGTTTGGCTCTAGGTGAGTGATAACACCATTGTGTTTATCCAGGTCACTAAGATTTTTTCGTACAATTCTTCTGTGTATTCTTGCCATCTCTTCTTAATCTCTTCTGCTTCTGTTAGGTCCATACTTTCTGTCCTTTATTGTGCCCTTCTTTTCTTGAAATGTTCCCTTAGTATCTCCAATTTTCTTGAAGAGATCTCTAGTCGTTCCCATTCCATTGTTTTCCTCCATTTCTTTGCATTGTTCATTTAGGAAGTCTTTCTTATTTCTTCTTGCCATTCTTTGGAATTCTGCATTCAAAGATGGTATATCTTTCTTTTTCTCCTTTGCCCTTTGCTTTCCTTCTTCTCTGAGCAGTATATAAGTCCTCCTGAGACAACCATTTTGCCTTTTTGCATTTCTTTTTCTTGGGGACGGTTCTGATTACTGCCTCCTGTGTAATGTTACGAACCTCCCTCCATAGTTCTTCAGGTATTCTCTCTATCATATCTATTCCCTTGAAGCTATTTGTCATTACCACTGTATAATCGTTAGGGATTTGATTTAGGTCATACCTGAATGGTCTAGTGGTTTTCCTTACTTTCTTCAATTTAAGTTTGAATTTTGAATAAGGGGTTCATGATCTGAGCCACAGTCAGCTCCCGGTCTTGTTTTTGGTGCAAAGAGTATAATCAGCCTGATTTTGATATTGGCCATCTGGTGTTTCCATAAGTAAAGTCATCTCTTGTGTTGTTGGAAGAAGGTGTTTGCTATGACCAGTGCATTCTCCTGGCAAAACCCTGTTAGCCTTTTCCCTGCTTCAGTTTGCATTCCCCGGCCAAATCTGCCTGTTACTCCAGGTATCTCTTGACTTCCTACTTTTCCATTCCAGGTCCCTATGATGAAAAGGAAATCTTTTTCTTTTTTTTGGTGTGAGTTCTACAAGGTCTTGTAGGTCTTCATAGAACTGTTCAACTTCAGCTTCTTTGGCATTAGTGGTTGGGGCATAGACATGGATTACTGTGATATTGAATGGTTGCCTTAGAAAGAAACCAAAATTATTCTGTCATTTTTGAGATTGCACCCAAGTGCTGCATTTTGAAATCATGTTGACTATAAGGAATACTCCATTTCCTATAAGGGATTCTTGCCCACAGTAGTAGATATAATGTTTATCTGAATTAATGATATTGAATGGTTGCCTTAGAAAGAAACCAAAATTATTCTGTCATTTTTGAGATTGCACCCAAGTGCTGCATTTTGAAATCATGTTGACTATAAGGAATACTCCATTTCCTATAAGGGATTCTTGCCCACAGTAGTAGATATAATGTTTATCTGAATTAAATTTGACCATTCCCTTCCACTTTAGTTCACTGCTTCCTCACTCTTAGCATCTCTTATTTGACCACTTCCAATTTATGTTGATTCATGGACCTAACATTCCAGGTTCCTATACAATATTGTTCTTTACCACATCAGACTTCACTTTCTACAACAGACATTCTCAGCTGGGCACTGTTTGTGCTTTGGCTCAGCCTTTTCATTCCTTCTGAAGCGATTTATCTGCTCTTCTCCAGTAGCATACTGGACGTCTACCAACCTGGGAGGTCAGTCTTTCAATGTAATGTTTTTGGTTTTTGACACTGCTCATGGGGTTCTCAAGGCAAAAATACTAAAGTGGTTTGGCATTCCCTTCTTCAGTGGACCACATTTAGTCAAAACTCTCCACCATGACCTGTCCATCTTGGTTGGCCCTACATGACATGACTTATAGATTCATTGAGTTAGATGAGGTTATGATCCATATGATCAGTTTGGTTAGTTTTCTGTGACTGTGGATTTCTTTCTGTCTGCCCTCTGATGAATGAGTATAAGAGGCTTGTGCAAGCTTTCTGATGGGAGGGACTGACTGTGGGGAAAACTCAGTCTTGTTCTGGTGGGCAAAGTGAAAGTGAAAGTGAAGTCGCTCAATCGTGTCCGACTCTTTGCGACCCGTGGACTGTAGCCCACTAAGTTCCTCCATCCATGGGATTCTCCAGGCAAGAATACTGGAGTGGGTTGCCATTTCCTTCTCCAGGGGATCCTCCCGACCCAGGGATCGAACCCAGGTCTCCCACATTGTAGGCAGACGCTTTAACCTCTGCACCACCAGGGAAGTCCAAACAGAAAAATGTGTACTTCTCCTTTATTGATTATGCCAAAGCCTTTGACTGTGTGGATCACAACAAACTGGAAATTCTTAAAGAGATGGGAATACCAGA
>SJYX01005996.1:62983-104685 GCA_006410675.1 Oreotragus oreotragus
GCGACTAAGTACAGCACAAAATGCTGTCCATCTTAAATACATACAACCCTGTATGTCAAGTATTATTGAATTAAAAAAAAAAAAAGAAAGAAATGTTTGCATTCCAGGAACCAGAATCCAAGTATGCTTGAATTTCTTTCATTATCTCTCAGCATCAAGGTAAAGAGACAATCTGGGCTAGCAATTCTGACTCAATATGTTATATCAGTTATTTTGCTAAACATTTTTTGCATGTTATATCATACAATGTGAAGGATTATACAAAAATTAATTTGTTTGTATCTTCTACCAATGGAGGAAAGCTTGGTTTGGTGCATTCACTGATGGGGACCTGGACCGAATATTCATCTCACAGTAGAGAATGAAGTCACATGAGGACATTGTAGAGAATGTAAGCAACAGGGTGAATTTGATAATGGGATGTTGCCCTTGATGACTATAGTCAACACTAGAGAATAATGAACAATATATACTATTGGGACTCTGGATAATATAATACCCATGTTCCTAGTTTTGAGACCAGGATTCCTTTTTTGTACAACTGTTTCAGATAGATTTGATACAGGACAGCTTACAGACTGCTAGAATAATTTTTGAATGGAATACTCAGTATAAAAATGGGGAAAAAAATTTAATGCCTCTATGATCAAAGAGACAGCTAGAAAGAAAATGGTTAATCTAGGAGAAGCCATATTCCAAATACCAACAAATAAATTAAAGCAACTTATTAGAGATCAGGTTTTTTACAAATGTTATTGTTCCCAGTAAGCTATGGGGAAGCTTCCTTGGTGGTCCAGTGGTTAAGACTTGCAATGCAACAGATACTGGTTCCATTCTTGGTTAGGAACTAGGATCCTGCCACACCTCATTCCATGGCCAAAAACAAAAGAAGCAAACCAATAAGCTATAGGTTACAGGGACTTCAAACTGAGGATACACTGAGGAGAAGACGTTTTCTTTTATTTTGGCTACACAATGTGGCTTATGGAATCTCAGTTCCCTGACCAGGAATTGAACCCAGGCCACAGCTGTGAAACCCAGGAATTCTAACCACTGGGCTACCAGTGAACACCCCCAAAGTTGTTTTTCTCTTGCTTGCCTTCAGGGTGTCTGAGACAGCATTTACTCAAATCCTTGTAGTTAATGTTCATCCCTTGGGAACACATGTGGCCAGAGGTGGCTGAGTGGTACAGGCTCATTTGAATGGATGGCCAAGAAGGAAAATGAATAAAATAATCAGAGATTAGGCTGGTTGGGCATGTGGTTTATTCTTTTATTTCTTATCTCCAAGGTATACCTGTGCTGAAGACCACCTCTCTGGTGAGTTCTGAAGTATGTGATTATGAAACAGAGGCAACAAGGTAACATTGGTTACCAGGATCTTAGGCTTGAGGAGTCTAGGGGCCTATACAGACCCTGCCCCAAATCCACCCTCTCCTACCCCTTGGGATAACCTAATCATCTCAGGTCTTTGACCTTCTCCTTGCTTGCAGTTGAGACACAATTATACCTGGTAGAGAACTGATGTTTTCCAAAAATAGCAAGATAGTGGTTTGGGGGTATATCTGAGTCTCTGGAAGATACTGCTTCAGCTGGCTTGCAAGACCCTGCATTCTTCTGCATGAAGGGAAAGGAAATTCATCCTCATTAGAAGGGCACCTTTCCTGATACAGCCGGAGAGAAGAGTTCTGATTCTAGGCTCGGGTGCTTTTCATCTGGACTTGGTGGCTGCTGATGTATGAACATTTGTCCTTAAGAGATGAACTTTTGGTTAAATCAGGTGGCACATGCATGGACGGCATTAATGACTAAACCAGGAAATCTATCTGAGCCAGACAAGGCGATTTTTCGTTTGGCTCTCAGCTCTTAGCAGACAGGGGGAAAGTTTCAAGGGATGCCTGTATCCCTGAGGACTTGAGGACTCTGGATAGTGAAGAGGAGGCAGATCACTATTTTTCCTAAGACTCAGAAAAATGGGAGATAATAGGATGTCAATTTTAAGGAAACCAATGGGCAAGAAAAGTAAATGTATATGAGGTGCCCCTCAAATTCTAGCCGACCAATGGAGAAGCCACTCAGCCTGGTGTGGACAGGTGCTCTGAATTTGCATCTAGTTTGTAAGGACCAGATGGTAGGTATAAATCGAACCCCCAAGATTTGGCCTCAGAGACATTGCCCTGTGCCTGACAGGGCAGGGGGGAAACAGAGCTGGAATCTTACTTCTTCTGATGTTCATTCTCCTTTTTCCTGCCTGTGTCATGGTTTTCATGGTTTTGGAAGCAAAGAGCTCAGCACCCAGAAGAGAGCAGGAGTGGGTCTCTGAATGCTCTGGCAGAAGGCCTCAATGCCAGACCTCTCCTGACAGTTGCCTGAGACCAAAACCAAAGGAACCTGCCTATTGCTGTTGTGCCGGACTTCACAGGCCTTCATGCCTTGTAGATGCCCTGCTTTAAGAGTGAAAAAAAGTGAAAGACAGCAACAAAGACATCAGTGGTTATTGGACAGGGCATCTTACATGTCCGAAACAGAATGTCCTAGAGCAATTTGCCACCGTTTACAGCAGGTAGGAAATGGCAGCAATTTTTGACATTGGGGGAAAAGTGTCAAAGTATCAGCCTACCATTTATAGGGGGATCTGATGTCAGTTGGGCTTATCTGTTACCAGGGAAACCTGCAGCTAGGGCAGCAGCCAGCATGTAGGCAGTTACTGATTAAGCCCTATATTTAAGATGACTGGATAGTCCTGTGAGTGGAGCAAGGACTCGTCAAGCAGGAGGGGTAGAAAGAGCAAGAGAACCACCATCTTGAATGGGCTGACTATACAGTCCATCCTTACACAACCTGTATGACCCTTACTCTCTTGGTCCACCCCTCTTCCACAGTATTCCTGGCCTCAGGTATATAAGGGTGCACCACAATCAGATACCATAAATGCAACACAGACAACCACAACTAGTGAATATTGAGAGTCCAAAAGGTAGGCAACCTTTGGAGATAGGCATTTATCAGGTCAATTTTTCATGGAATTCCTGACGACAACAACAGCATATCGCTCTAGACACAGGCATCAGACTCATGTTGCACTGTCTGCAAACATGCCCATTGTTGCCCTATCTATCTGCAAACAGGCTCCCTCCACTTAGACTAGACATGAAATGTAAGATGTCTAACAGGCTCGATGCAGGGGAGATCATGACCATTAAGCAAAATACAAGTAGTAACATCATTCTGACATAATAACACCCTTGACTATGATTATTGTTCTGGGCCACATTACCATTAAGCTTGTCCAACCTCAGTCCATGCAGCCAGTGTCAAACACTGGAGAGGGGGTGTAACAGATCACAGGGTTAATATAATAGTGCCTTTCTCTAGTAGGAGGCCTAGACTAATTTCATAGGCATCTTACGTGAACCCAGATGAAACTTGCAAGTCCCTTTCTAGTCCTAATCCCCATAGGGCTGCAAATCCAAAGCACTGGGGACTTCCCTGCCAGTCCTAGAGCCATTTACAATATGTTCCCCTGGGGGTACACCCTGTGACAAGGGCCAAGATGAATTATTCTCCCGACAAGTAGTTGGCAATGACCTTGGGTGGTCAACAGTTGAGCTGCGATGATGTCAACTAGTTTGCCTTTTGGTTAACTCGGCAAAACCCAGGGATGATTGCTCCTGGAATATTTAGTTACAAATTCATGTGACTCAAGTTAGCCTCCTGGTCCACGGGTTGAGAAAGTGGGTTTCTTGTTTCAGTTAAGTAGTCCACTCATCCTTCTATTAGCCCAGCAGCAGCAGGTGGAACTCCAGTCTGTGGCATTTTTATTGGCCCATTCCTAAACCTCATAGCTGCTCAAGTGGGGTTTTTTGCATTGTTCAACAATTTGGATAGGCCTGCTATATAAGCTTCCACCTGTTGCAAAGCACTGTAGATCTGCCAAGCAGCTCCCAGCTCTTTCCTATCTTTCCTAGTGTGGAGCATTAATGTGGAGATGAGGAGGAAGAGAAGTGGGCACAGCAGGCGCTTGCTCTTGGACTCAGAAGAGGCAGGCTGCTTTTGCAAGAGCTATTGGTCACTGTGTAGCTTGCTGCTCTCCTCTGGACCTTGGATTCCTGGACATCTGTGAAGCACAGACACTGATGCTGCCACTTTACTCACAGGGCTGCAGTGAGATCCTGATGGGATCTTGGGCTGAGGGTGCTCTAATGCATGTTTAGTGCCATGAACATCAGTGGCAGGTGTCCAGACCCAGGTGGGGGTAAAATCGACTGAGTCCACAAGGCAAAAATTTATCTTTCTTTTCTCTGGAAACTGGCACTAGAACTTCAGGTTACAGGGCAGGTATAAAGAGCCAATGGTGGCCCAGGAACTCTGATTTGCCTGGACCTTCTGAGCCCTAGAGAAAGCAACTGTGAATGTCCCTATCATTGCCTCTTAATTTATTTTCCAGTGTCCAGTGACTACCTCCCTGCCTATGTGGCTGGTTTATCCTACTGGTATTGCAGAAGGCAGGGTCTGGTTAGCTGCTCCAGTCTAGAGGGGTCAGTGCTAGTGGTGGGAGTAAATGGGGTGATAAGGGAAGCTCCTCACTCTGCTCCCTTTGTTTGGTGGAAGATGTGTTTCCTGAACTGGGGGTGGGGCAGGCGGGGGAGGTGAGTTGGATGTGACATCCACCAGATCTCTGATGCCATTGTCCGGAAGTTCCTGTGGAAAATGCAGTTCATCGTCCTCTTGGAAGGAAGTGCTTCTCTGGCCTAGAAACCTTTTCCACCCCACTACCTCGGCCTACCTGGCGACCCTCTACTCTCTGCACAGGTCCCTCAGGCTTTCTTAGAGCCTCTGCAAAGCCCGTGAGCCCCTTCCATGGTCAAAACTTCACAGTTTCTACCTGAGGGAAGAAAAAAATCCCAACAGTAGGAGTGATCTATGTCCTATACCCACCCCTGATCTCACTTAGCTCTTGAGTCCCTTTCTGATGGTAACCAGAAGCTCTATTGGACATCTACTCTTTCATTCCCTGAAATCAGCCTTCTGCTAACTGCACCCATCTATCATGTCCCTTCCTCCATGAGGCCCCCATCCTGTGAGGAGGTCTGGACAGGACTCTAGGTATGCCAGGGAATTTCCTCATGGAACCCAGGAATGACAAATCCTGGTAAACATAATCATACACCGATCCTGTGCTCAGGACAGACATCACCAAGCATTCAGGACCAGGGCTTCTTTCAGACAGCACTGCAGACCCCAGTAGTAGTCAGTCCAGAACAGCAAGTGAGAGGAAGCCAGTCTGCATTGTCAGAGCTAAGCCAACCACTTTACTGGTACAGAAAGGGAGAAGGAAGTCCACGGAGGGAAAGGTCCCTCCCAAGGACAGTCAGGGAGTCCCTCCAGATGTGACAGATGGCCTTGGTGAGGAATTCTACATCTTGGTCACATTACCCCTGGCAAGGATGACCAGCCCCAAAAGGGATGACACAGAGCATCTGAGAGTAGATTCACACTGCTGGCAGATCAGGTCAGAGGTCCAGCTAGTCTGCTCATGTCCTCCCTGGCCAGACGGAATCCCACATTTCCCTAAACTGCTTTTGGAGCCCTGCTGCTCTTTTCCCCGGAGGATGGGAGAAGAGATGGGGGGAGGGCTTCTCCTGACCTCAAGAGGCTGGGCCAGCCTTAATCCACATCCTCGGATCAAGAGCACCCCCTCTTTCTGTTCATCTGTCTGTGACAGGCTTCTTCTCCCTCTGCATGCTGCTCCTGCTCACACAGTCCCAGAGTTCCCAGGGAGAAGAAATGGATGTCTAGTCTGAGAAGTACTCACTGATCCCTGCACCATGGCTGTGTCCCCTGACAGTGGATAGCCTTCATGGCTGTGATGGACAAGATGGGAAAACAGGCCCCCAGGGGAAGAAGGGGGATCCAGGTAGAGCTGGGACCATGGGCTTGTCCTGGTGGGAAGGGGTGGGCACTGGAGTTGTAACCAATCCAGAAACTCTGAATCTTTTACTGTGGAAGCCTTATGGATGGTCTTCTTCCTAAATGGGTGGGTTTCACCCAGATTTTGAGCCCACCTAAGACACGGTTTTATTGGTTGGCAAAGACTGGCTGTCCCAAGCCTCTGGCTCTATCACCAGCTGNTACTCACAGGGCTGCAGTGAGATCCTGATGGGATCTTGGGCTGAGGGTGCTCTAATGCATGTTTAGTGCCATGAACATCAGTGGCAGGTGTCCAGACCCAGGTGAGGGTAAAATCGACTGAGTCCACAAGGCAAAAATTTATCTTTCTTTTCTCTGGAAACTGGCACTAGAACTTCAGGTTACAGGGCAGGTATAAAGAGCCAATGGTGGCCCAGGAACTCTGATTTGCCTGGACCTTCTGAGCCCTAGAGAAAGCAACTGTGAATGTCCCTATCATTGCCTCTTAATTTATTTTCCAGTGTCCAGTGACTACCTCCCTGCCTATGTGGCTGGTTTATCCTACTGGTATTGCAGAAGGCAGGGTCTGGTTAGCTGCTCCAGTCTAGAGGGGTCAGTGCTAGTGGTGGGAGTAAATGGGGTGATAAGGGAAGCTCCTCACTCTGCTCCCTTTGTTTGGTGGAAGATGTGTTTCCTGAACTGGGGGTGGGGCAGGCGGGGGAGGTGAGTTGGATGTGACATCCACCAGATCTCTGATGCCATTGTCCGGAAGTTCCTGTGGAAAATGCAGTTCATCGTCCTCTTGGAAGGAAGTGCTTCTCTGGCCTAGAAACCTTTTCCACCCCACTACCTCGGCCTACCTGGCGACCCTCTACTCTCTGCACAGGTCCCTCAGGCTTTCTTAGAGCCTCTGCAAAGCCCGTGAGCCCCTTCCATGGTCAAAACTTCACAGTTTCTACCTGAGGGAAGAAAAAAATCCCAACAGTAGGAGTGATCTATGTCCTATACCCACCCCTGATCTCACTTAGCTCTTGAGTCCCTTTCTGATGGTAACCAGAAGCTCTATTGGACATCTACTCTTTCCTTCCCTGAAATCAGCCTTCTGCTAACTGCACCCATCTATCATGTCCCTTCCTCCATGAGGCCCCCATCCTGTGAGGAGGTCTGGACAGGACTCTAGGTATGCCAGGGAATTTCCTCATGGAACCCAGGAATGACAAATCCTGGTAAACATAATCATACACCGATCCTGTGCTCAGGACAGACATCACCAAGCATTCAGGACCAGGGCTTCTTTCAGACAGCACTGCAGACCCCAGTAGTAGTCAGTCCAGAACAGCAAGTGAGAGGAAGCCAGTCTGCATTGTCAGAGCTAAGCCAACCACTTTACTGGTACAGAAAGGGAGAAGGAAGTCCACGGAGGGAAAGGTCCCTCCCAAGGACAGTCAGGGAGTCCCTCCAGATGTGACAGATGGCCTTGGTGAGGAATTCTACATCTTGGTCACATTACCCCTGGCAAGGATGACCAGCCCCAAAAGGGATGACACAGAGCATCTGAGAGTAGATTCACACTGCTGGCAGATCAGGTCAGAGGTCCAGCTAGTCTGCTCATGTCCTCCCTGGCCAGACGGAATCCCACATTTCCCTAAACTGCTTTTGGAGCCCTGCTGCTCTTTTCCCCGGAGGATGGGAGAAGAGATGGGGGGAGGGCTTCTCCTGACCTCAAGAGGCTGGGCCAGCCTTAATCCACATCCTCGGATCAAGAGCACCCCCTCTTTCTGTTCATCTGTCTGTGACAGGCTTCTTCTCCCTCTGCATGCTGCTCCTGCTCACACAGTCCCAGAGTTCCCAGGGAGAAGAAATGGATGTCTAGTCTGAGAAGTACTCACTGATCCCTGCACCATGGCTGTGTCCCCTGACAGTGGATAGCCTTCATGGCTGTGATGGACAAGATGGGAAAACAGGCCCCCAGGGGAAGAA
Source organism: Oreotragus oreotragus (assembly GCA_006410675.1). Classification (NCBI taxonomy): domain Eukaryota; kingdom Metazoa; phylum Chordata; class Mammalia; order Artiodactyla; family Bovidae; genus Oreotragus; species Oreotragus oreotragus. The sequence continues at coordinate 70,874 of SJYX01005996.1, forward strand.
GGGGGATCCAGGTAGAGCTGGGACCATGGGCTTGTCCTGGTGGGAAGGGGTGGGCACTGGAGTTGTAACCAATCCAGAAACTCTGAATCTTTTACTGTGGAAGCCTTATGGATGGTCTTCTTCCTAAATGGGTGGGTTTCACCCAGATTTTGAGCCCACCTAAGACACGGTTTTATTGGTTGGCAAAGACTGGCTGTCCCAAGCCTCTGGCTCTATCACCAGCTGTCCCGATTTCTCCCTTAAAATCTTCTGACTCCAACTACCCTACAAATGCTCAAATAGTGAGTAAAAGACTGGAACTTAGACTCCTGTGCTCCAGAACTTAACTGCTGTCTAAATGTCTAAGTAGACATTTAGAGTAACTGGTACCTCTGCAGGTTGTTAAAGATTTTTAATATTTAATTAAGCTCTCAGAATGAAATTGAAGGAAGTAGGGAAAACCACTAAACTAGACAATTCAGGTATGACCTAAATCAAATAACTTGTGATCATATAGTGGAAGTGACAAATGGAGTCAAGGAATTAGATCTGATAGAGTGCCTTCCTCAGTGATCAATGCAAAGAAAGAGGAAAACAGTAGTATGGGAAAGACTAGAGATCTCTTCAAGAAAATTAGAGATACCAAGGGAACATATTTAAAAGCAGAGACATCACTTTGCCAACAAAGTTCCATCTAGTTAAGGCTATGGTTTTCCCACTAGTCATGTATGGATGTGAGAGTTGGACTATAAAGAAAGCTGAGCACCAAAGAATCAGTGCTTTTGAACTGTGGTGTTGGAGAAGACTGTTGAGAATCCCTTGGACAGCAAGGAGATCCAACCAGTCCATCCTAAAGGAGATCAGTCCTGAATATTCATTGGAAGGGCGATGCTGAAGCTGAAACTCCAATACTTTGGCCACCTGATGCGAAGAACTGGCTCATTTGAAAAGATACTGATGCTGGAAAAGATTGAAGGCGAGAGGAGAAGGGGATGACAGAGGATGAGATGGTTGAATGGCATCACTGACTTGATGGACATGAGTTTGCATGAGCTCCGGGAGTTGGTGATGGACAGGGAGGCCTGGCGTGTTGCAGTTCATGGGATTGCGAAGCGCTGGACATGACTGAGTGACTGAACTGAACTGAACTCCATGATGAGTGAGAAAGGATGAGGCACTGTGGCTCCATACTCAAGCCTGAATAAAAGGATTTTCCCTAAATATATTACAGAGAGAAAGAAAGGGACCTTGTATTTCATAGTCTAGTCCTGTGCTTAGGAGTTCACTTGAGTAGTTTATATAATCCCACCAAAAGTCTAACAAGTGATACATTAATCTCATTTGATCGGGAAGAAAATTGTGATACAATGATGCTATGTGAAACCCAACCTAGAAGGTGAAAGGACATGGCTTTCTTCTTCAGACACATCTGTGCATGTCTGATAGCTCTTTCTCCACAGCAGAGGCCCCTAGGGCAAACTATTCAGTGTCTCTGAGTCTCAGTTTGCTCATCTATGGATGGAAATATTATGACCACAGAGAAATAGATAATTGAGCCAAGCCTTCATTTTTTTTGGTGAGGTTTCAGGATAAAGTCGCATCCTCTTGCTGTACCAATTAGGTGGATTCTCCTGAGGTTTCCTAAAATATAGCTTATTAAGGGAAGTGTCTGAGAAACACTGACCCACAGCAGAAGATCTGGATGTTACTGGTGAGAAGTGAGAATTCAATAAACCAACGAGTACGAGGGGACCACCATGGCACTGAACCAGGGCTGTGGATGGATCAACTGAGGTCTTTATCTTTTTTTGGTTTGCATTTTAGCTGTAGAGGAAAGAAGTGAATAACATTTAAGCTGCAAAGAATACACAATATCCCCAGGTTTTGTAGGATAAGAGACAAGCATCTCTCCTTTACAGACAGAAAGTCGTTCCCAGCATTAATGAACGGAGCTGTGATAATGATGCCTAGAAGTGATCTCAATAGTGGGGCGGTATTCAAGGTACTAGCTCCCTCTAGCTCCCAGAGGGTCCTGAATTGAATCCCAGGGCAGGGGAGGGGTGGGGACTTTCCCTACTGTGGCCCTCAGCTGCATGATGTACCCCAGACCTCTCTTTCTTCTTCATTCCAAGCCTGGCCTGGGTTGGTGCTTGGAGAGAGAACAGTGCACAGTCGGGCCAAGACCAGGCTCCAAATTGACTCTCCAGATCCAGGCACCTTCATCCTTCAATGGTGACAGGTCTGGGAATTTCCTGGAGATCCCAGCATCCTCAGATCCTGACCAGTAGGGCTGGGTGGGGCCAGAGTCTGCACTGGGGACAACCTCCCCCACAGATTCTGACACACATGTTCCCAAGAACCTGATGTAAAGGACAGGATGGGCCTGAGAGGAGAGACCCTTGAGCAGAGGTAGAGGGTGGGGCTGGGTCACTTGGTGATGCTCCAGACATGTTGTGGAGGGCCAATAACACCTGGACCCTGCTTGGGGGGCTGTATTTCCAGGGACAATTCCTTCTTTCCTCAGTGCCTCTGAGATTCCTGCCTGGAAGGATTCAGTGCCAGAGTGCCTCCTGGGGTGCACATCTCTCCTGGGAGTGAAACTCACATCCCACGGCATCTCCCAACCTCGACCCCTGCTGGTCTCTCTGAGCTCACTTCCTTCCCCTCCTCCCACACTCCCTGGACTCTGAGCACACTGGCTCCTTGTTGGTCCCTGAGCTCGCACATCCCCCTGCCTCCCCAGGGCCCTGTCCTGGCTCTGTCCATGCACATCCCTATGGCTCACTCCTCACCCCCTTCACAGCTTCGCTCATAGACTCTCTCTCTGGCCATCCTATTTAGAAGACACCCCCGCCAATACTCTAGGCTTCAATTTACCTCTGTGGCACTTATTCTGATCTGATGAATTACCATCTGTTGTACATTTTAATTTTTATTATCTACTTCTATGTAGCTGAGTTTAAGCTCTGTGAGGAAGGGATGTGGTTTTTGTTTTTTTTTTTTTCACTAGTATAATCTGAGCATTTAGGACAGCACCTTGTACCTAGTGGAAGCTCAGTGAATACTTGTTGGAATAAAAGAATGTAAACGGCCAGGAGATGAGGCATTTTAGTACAGTTAAGGCTGGCCAAATTGCTGGTCCATAAAGCTTCACTTCAGGTGCCAGTAAGGTACAGGGCTAGGACTTCAGGGGATGTGAGGAGGCAAAAATGAGTGCTTGGGAGGCATGGTGATTGCTGCTCAGCAGGACGTTCCTTCCTCTACCTCAGTGCACCCACGGCCTCCACAGTTTGTGCACAAGGACGGGCAACCTGTGATGCTCCCTTCTAAGGAGTGACTTCCTTTCCAGGTGGTTGCTGCCACCCAGCCAAGGGGGAGCCCAGGAGGGGCTCATCTGGAGCCCAGGCATCTCTGCCTGAGCACAGTGCACCATGGTGTCTGGGATACAGGGCTCAACCTCTGGGCTTCTCTACCGTGCCTAGTGAAGGTTGTAACTAACAGCAGGACACAGCGCCCAGCACAGAGGCTCTCAGCCACATATCAAATGTACCAGTCTCCCCCAGCCTGTGCATTCTTGGCCCAAGCAGGCCAGACCTTCTTACTCTGGGAAAATGGTTTCCAAATCTGAAATGTCATCTCTCCTCTCTAAGTCTCTCTAAATCCTCTTCAGTCTTAAAGTCCTGTTTTCTCCAAATGTGTGTTCTCGGATTGAGGATGCTCTGACGGGATGAGGGACATCTCAGGAACTATTTTCCTTACTTATTACCTGTGCCTCACAGTTTAAAACTTGATGAAAGATTCCTTGCAGATCAGGACCTGGTGCTAACGTGTACATCCTGCTCAGTGCTAGGCAAAAAGCGATGTTCCACAGATAGTTTCTCAGTGAACAGAGAAATGAAATAATGAGGAAATGAAAAAGAAGTGAATGAATAAGCTAGCAGCACCTGAAAAATTTCTTTTGTTGTCTTTTTGCACATGAACGCTTTACTCACAAGAGTAAAAAATGGAAACCACCCAAGTGTCTATCAACGTTTATCCACAGTGTATGATAAACAAAATGTTTTGTGTTCACACTATAGAACACTGCTGAAGCATACAAAGGAATGAAGTGCTGGGATGAGCCCCCAGAAAGTCACTCCATGTTCAAAAAGCCAGACACAAAAGGTCACTTTTTGTATGTAATTATATAAAATATTCAGAATAGATCATTGAGACAGGAAGCAGCATAGTGGAAGCCAGGGCCTGGGAGGAGGCAGGGACGCAGTGATGAACAGGTGTGAGGTTTCCTTTGGGGTTGATGAAATATTTTTGAGTTAAATAGAGGTGGTAGTGGCACAATGTTATGAATGAGCAAAATGACACTGATTTGTACACTTTGAAAAAGCTGATTTTAGGGAATTCGATGGTGGCCCAATGGTCGGGACTTAGCGCTTTCATTGAGAGGCCCTGGGTTCAATCTCTGGTCAGGGAAAGAAGATTCTGCATGCCGTGTGGCACAGCCAAAAAAAAAATTAAAAGTTAATTTTCTATTATGTGAATTTCATCTCAATGGATCAAGAATAACCAAATTCCCAGAATGGAGTGTAAAATTCTTAAATAGGGGTAAATCTCATGTAATTTCAGACTTAGGCAGCCTTTTATGAAGTAACATGTTTTTTAAAAATGTTTGGTCACTTTTCCAATATAAAAACAATATATGGTCACCAAAGATAAAAAGAAGAAAATCAAGATGACCTGAATTGTGCCGCATAGAAAGAACTGTGAAGACTGTGTATATGCTGTTCTTATGGGTTTTCCAATACGTATTACATGTGCACATGCATAAACATCCAGTCTGTGGATGAAGAGAATCATATTGAATAGATGTTTATAACATCCTTCTATCATTTAATGGTACGCTATAATTTAGTCTATCTTCTGTACTTTCAAGAGCACGTTACATAGCTTTTTCTCTTTTAATTAAAATATAAGTGACCGAAATATATTAGTTTCAGGTATACAACAAAATGATTTTATGTTTGTATATATTGTGAAGTGATTGCACAATAAGACATGTCAAAATCCATCAACACACACAGTTACAATTTGTGTGTGTGTGATGAGGACTTTAAAAATCTACTCCCTAAGCAACTTTTAAGCATGCAACCCAGTGTTATTAACTATAGTAAGCTTGCTGTACGTTGCACTCCTCAGACTCATTTATTTTATATCAGGAAGTTTGTGCCTTTTGCCTATGTTTATCCATTCTGTTCACTTCCCAACCCCACCTGTAGCAACCATCAATCTGTTCTCTGCATCTATGTGTGTGCTGCTTTTGTTCATTTGTTTTCTAGATTCCAAGTATAAGATCCTATGATACCTGTATTTTTCTGCCTGGCTTATTCCACTTATAACCATTTATAGGCCCTCAGGTTTTGTCCATGTCGTTGCAGATTGCAAGATTCCATTACTTTTTATGGCTGAATAATGTTCCACTGTATATACAAACTGCATTTTCTCCATCCATTCATTGATCCACCAGATTCTTAGATTCTAGGCTGCCGCCATATCTTGGCTCCTGTAAACAATGCTGCAATGAACTTGGGATTTCAGTATCTTTTTGAATTAGTGTTTTCATGTTCTTTGCTTAAATACTCAGAGGTGGAATTGCTGGAAAGTATAGTAGACCTATTTTTAATTTTTGAGCAACTTCATACTGTTCTCCATGGCGGCTGTATCAATTTACATTCCCACTAGGCGCAGTCACTCAATCATATCTGCTTCTTGCTACTGCATGGACTATAGCCCACTAGGCTCCTCTGTTCATGGGGTTCTCCAGGCAAGAATGCTGAAGTGGGTAGCCATCCCCTTCTCCAGGGGATCTTCCAAACCCAGGGACTGAATTTGGGTCTCGTGTATTACAGGCGAATTCTTTACCTTCTGAGCCACCAGGGAAGCCTACATTCCCATAGCAGTGCACAAAGATTTTCTTTTCTCCACATTCTCCAACACTGTTGTTTGCTATCTTTTTCATCATAGCCATTCTAAAGGTATGCAGTGACAGCCCATTGTGCTTTTGATTTATATCCCTCTGGTGATTAGTGTCAGGTGTCATTTCTGAGATAAACTTTGGTTCTCAGAAGGTGGAGGGCAGGGGGTCCATGGTCAAGGGTAAAAGCTGACAGGCTTATCTGTCATAAATACTGTGGCCTTGGGGCAGGGGCAGGGGCATTGTATGCAGGCAGGGGGGTCTTGGTTTGGATCCGCCTCCAACTCTGCAAGCCTGTTTCTTCACCTGTAAATGGGGATATGGACATGCATTTCCTCGATCACCACTGGACCAATCAGGAGTCCATGGTCAAGGGTAAAAGCTGACAGGCTTATCTGTCATAAATACTGTGGCCTTGGGGCAGGGGCAGGGGCATTGTATGCAGGCAGGGGGGTCTTGGTTTGGATCTGCCTCCAACTCTGCAAGCCTGTTTCTTCACCTGTAAATGGGGATATGGACACGCATTTCCTCGATCACCACTGGACCAATCAGGTCGGCGGGGGGGGTGTGTATACACCCTACAGAACCCTGAAGGAATGCCAGGGCCCTGACTCTGCAGGCAGTTGGCTCCTCCTGGGCCGGGGTCAGCTTTATGTACATCTCTTTTTTTGTCACAAGTTCACCAAGACTAGCAGGATGAGCAGAAATGCCTGGACTGGCTGGCCCTATTGGGCCTAAGGGGACAATGTCTCTGCTGGAGAACCTGGACCAAAGGGAGACCTGGTGAGCAGCTGGGCATGGAATACAGGTTTCTGCAGATGGCACACTGCCACTAGGCCATGGCAGTAGGCGTGCACAAATTCTGCCCCAGGAAGAGGAAGGTCATTCTCAAGGGGGCACAGGGTTATTTCAAGGAAGGCTGGAGCTCCTGGGGAGGGCGGGGAGTGAGGGCAACATCTTTAGGAGGAGGCTGCCTGTCTGACTTCTATTACAGCCCCATCTTTTATGCACTCCCACTTCCAAGGAGATTCAGTGTCACTGACTGGGCTGGTCCTTTTTTCCAGGGCCTCCAGGTATGCCTGGTCCAGCTGGAAGAGAGGATCCTGAGGGAGGCAGGGGAGCATGGGACCTCCAGGCACACCAGGCCCCAAAGGAGAACCTGGGCCCTAAGGTAGGAGGGTGGTATGTGGTGGGTGAGGGAAGGAGAAGGGAGGGGTGACGTTGGCAGCCCTGGTGGGAACCAGGGAGTGTGCACAGTGGCTGGAAAGCCTGGAACCTCCCTGCCTGGTAGGCCTGGCCTGGGCCTCTCCCCTCATTCCCACACTGACTGAATTTCCTAGAGGAGACCAAGAGGTCAGGAGCAGTCTCCCAGGTTGCTCTCTCACTTGGACCTGTTGGTGACAAGCTGTACTGCTGAGGAAATGGTACCTGCTGAGCACACTCTCAGGCATGTTTCTCCAATGTGTTCCTTCCTCAGGAGGAGTGGGTGCCCCAGGCAGTCAGGGCTCCCCAGGCCCTGCAGGTCTCAAAGGAGAGAGAGGTATCCCTGGTGAGCCCAGAGGCCCTGGACCTGCTGGGGTGGCAGGTAAGCAATGGACGTGGGGCTGGGCTCACATTCCCTGTGCCCACCACCACCAGCCACCAGGTCAGAGTTGGCATTCCAGGGTGAGAGCCAGCACTGGGTTCTGGGAACTGTCTGTCTCTAGGGAGAGGATGGTGCAAGTAGCATGGACTGTCTGTATCCAGGGAAGCCTGGTTGTTGGGTTATTCGACAGTGTACGAAGAGGCTGCAAGGAGAGGATCCAGGCACTGAGGGACATTTGTACAGGGGGAGGGTGTACTGCTGGGGGTATGACAGTCCATGTACTGGGGGAGGTGAAAATGCTGGAAAATGTGCCCAGAACACATGCAACGATTCTTTTCTGATCCCGGGGCCTGCTGGAGCCATTGGTCCACAGGGACCTTCAGGTGCCAGGGGCCCCCCGGGACTAAAGGGGGTCAGAGGTGATCATGGAGAAAAAGGAACAAAAGGAGAGACTGTAGTCCCAGGTAAGGAAGCCCTGGAGGCCCCACCAGGGTGTGCGGTGGGGCGCAGACCTTCTTCCGCTCAGTCCCTCTTCTCAGGCAGCCCCCCTAGTTACAGGTGGAGTGGAAGCAGGAAAGAATAACAGTTGGACAGTGAGGCGGACACTGGTCTTAGCCTCTGACTCACTGGAGGGCAACCTGAGCAGTTTTTCCCTCTGATCTTTGGGACAAGCGAACCTCCCTTTCCAATTCATCAGATAACCTTGAAATTCAAATAACTATGCTACCTCCCTCCCAAACACACACACACACAAGGAAGTTATATCAGATCCCTAGAATTTGGAATGAAAATGTCATCTGGTTCAGTGTCAGTGAGGTGCAGGGATCTGCTCAGGGGATACTATTTACAAGAGAATCCCATGGGCAGCAGAGGCCAGCTATGTCAGCAGAGGTGGGCCTCCTATGGTTCTGTGCCAACTCCTTACCCCACCCCCAATATGGGTGGCACCTGGACACCCTTCCCTGAGGCCTGAGCTCTGAGTGACCCCAGGCTATGCTGGAGCCATCTTCACTCAGCCTCTCTCTTCTGCAAAGATCAATGCTCTCAGGCATCAGTTTGTGATCTCAGAGGGACAGCTACAATGCCTCCAGAATGTCTCCTCTCAGTATGAGAAAGCTGAGTTCCTAGACCTGACCCTGAGCCGGCACTGAGGGTGGACTTCAGACAGGGTCTGTCTGGGCTTGGCTTGCAGTTTGCTGGGCTGGGTCTAAATGGGACTTTCTGGGGCCATGGCTGGGACTGGACCCAGACCTGGGGCAGGAGCGGGGCTAAGGACAGGGCTGGGACAGGGCTGTGCCCCACGTGCTCTGGGAGCTCAAGTAGATGCGTTAGACAAGGAGAAGGATGCAGTCCATGCCATCAGTTCAGCAGAACTTCACTCCAGCCTACTCTGGGCGGATTCCTATGACAGAAAAGGGGATACCCAACCCAGGATGCCTTTCTTCCCTCTGTGGGGCCAGGTGTGCAAATGCCCAGAGAAGCAGCCGCACAGCCCAGGGCAGCAGAGAATCCAGACATGATCCTGAGAGTGGGGGTGGGATGCTTCATGTGGAGTTCAAGGCTGCAGGGTCCTGACCTTGATATGTGGCCACCAAGTATCTCACCCTAAAGATGCCCTGAAGTCTGGCAGGAGCAGGCTGCCTCCAATATCTGGCCAGTGCTGGGCTGTTCCTGCATCTCCTTGGGTATTTAAAGCAGAGATTCTTCCCTAAGCCTGGATTCTAAGCACGCAGAGCCCTCCTGGAGAACACACCTGCGTGCCCTGTGCCCTGGGACTCTCCACTAACTGTCCCTCCTCCCTCTCTGCTCTCCCTGATGACAGTTTTGAATGCACATCACTTATCAAACCTCTTTGATCGAAAAAAGGAACAGTTTTCTGAAGGAGCCTGGTGGGCTGCAGTCCACGGGGTCGCTAAGAGTCGGACACGACTTGAGCGACTTCACTTTCACTTTTCACTTTCATGCACTGGAAAGGGAAATGGCAACCCACTCCAGTGTTCTTCCCTGGAGAATCCCAGGGACCAGGAAGCCTGTGAGCTGCCGTCTATGGGGTCGCCCAGAGTCGGACATGACTAAAGCGACTTAGCAGCAGCAGCAGCAGAACATAAAGGGGCCTAATTGGGTGAGACAAAGGGTTGGCTCCTAAGGACTGAAGTCAACTAAGTACTGAAGTAGTGGGATGAGAATTTCCAGCAGTTTGTCTTCCTCCTTGCACAAGTATATCTGCACTCCTATTTACTCCTTCATGCAGACTGATACAAAGGAGACTCAGGCATATGTGTGGGCTCCACGTGTGTGCCTAAACACCATAACTCAGTTGACAGCATCTACATACATGAACACACATGCACGCATATGCACACATATCATGGTGGACCTTGAGTCGACCATGTACGCCAGATGGACACATGGATATATTCACGCATGAAGATGCACACCTATCACCCAGATGAATGGGATGTAACCAATCATGGCACACGAGCCTGCACTGACCTTGTCCAGGGCTGTCTGGGTGCCATCCTGACTCCGTGGAAAATCAGGTCTCCGATTGCTTGTTGAAGCTGCTCAGAGGAAAAGGGCAGTGGGTCAGGATGCAGCCTGGGTTCAAAACCAATCCAGTGAGCCTTCTCAGGAGCCCTGAAGATTTCCATGCAGACCCTGGAAGTCAGAGCAGTGTGGATGGGATGGAAGGAAAAGAGATACTTAACATGTCACATAGGGGATGCAGTTATGTAATGTATCTCTACCTTAGAAATAAGGACTGAGACTCTGAAAAGGGAAGTGATTTTCCCTTGTCTCCTGGGTGGCCACTGCCCGGGTGGGCTGAACACGTGGCCTTCTGAGGCCCAGACAGGGCTCTTTCCAAAGCTGATCCCACCCTGCCCTCCCACTCTCACACACAGCTCTCAAATGCCATCATCCCCTGCCCAGTGGTCCGGGGAGGCTGACTGGCTGTAGCGTCACCTGAGAGCATATGGAAGCCAACACTGGACTGCCCCCGGTGCAGAGGCCAGCACGTGGCTGCTCTCAGATGCACCCCTGTCCTCCCCTCTCACCTCACCCCTTCACACAGCACAGAACCGCTCAGACAGCTCCACATGCCCAGTCATCATGCAAGGGTGAGAGTGCCTGTTTTTTTTGTATTTTCCTCACTCTCAGGAACTGCCCTGGACTCTACAGTGTCATTTCCCTGACAAAGCCCTAACTATTTACACACTGATTAAAAACGCAATTCTGGCATACAACAGGGGAGGAATAGAAAGTGCATGTGGGGAGCTTTAGTGTCACATCCAGCAAGGTCTGATTCTCATCTGCATTTGACAGCTGGGCGACTCTGGGCCTCTTAAGTAAGCACCTGAGTTCCGGGGTCCTCACCTGTACCTGGAGACCACAGCACCACTCAGGGCACATCGTGGAGCCAGAGCTGCTCTGAACCAAGTGCCTCACTGTCTTCCCATCTGGTGCCCTGGTACCCGGATGGCAGGCTGGAGACTCCAGTTGGAACAAGGCCTAGATGCTGCCGCATCCCCAACCTGACTCTCCTCTTCCCCTAGCGGTGCTCTTCCTTGACGGCCGGAGTGTTGGGGAGATCTTCAAGATAGCAGGCTCTGAAAAAACGTTTCAGGATGCCCAGTAGATCCGCACACAGGCCAGGGAGCAGTTGCCCTCCCCATGTTCTGCAGCTGAGAATGAGGCCTTGACTCAGCTGGCCACAGCCCAGAACAAGGCTGCTTTCCTGAGCATGACTGACACCAGGATTGAGGGCATATTCATCTACCCCACGGGGGAGCCCCTCATCTGTTCTCTCTGGGCCCCCCATGAGCCCAACAACAGGGTCACTGACAAAGGCCCAGAGAGCTGCATAGAGATCTATTGGGATGGCAGCTAGAACGACAGGGCTTGAGCTGAGACACACCTCAGGATCTGTGAGTTCTGAGCCCTCCAGGGAGGAAGTGGGCAATGCCAGGGCTGTGTGCTGCCAACATTCCAATGGAAAGGTGACCCTTGGCTCCTCATGACTTCTCCACAGCCATGAGATGAGGCCACAGGGCAGGCCTCCTAAGGAACTCCTCCATCAGAATAAAGTTAGAAACTGGCTTCACACCAGGAAGGCTTGTCACAAAAAAGAGGGGCAGACGGCTGACTCAGGGGCAAGGCCAAAAGGAGGTGCCCCTGCTGCAAAATCCAGTGTCTTCTCCTTAACAAGACAGGTGTCTAGCCCTCCTCCTCCACCAAACATGGGCTGCATTTGACCCCACTGGTCACTGACTCCTCCTTGCCTTTCATTTCCTGTCTTCAATCTTCTTATCCTTTCGTCTCTTTCACTTGTCTCTCCTCCTCTTCTGACACTCCACAGAAGGGAACAGGAGCCTCACCTCTGGCTCTCTTCTCTCCTTGCAATCACTCTAGGCTTGGGCTCATTCTCTCCCACGGTTTCAAATCCCTTCTATTGATGCCTCCCCCAGGTAGAGCCCTGTTTGGACCTCTCCCCAAACCCCAGAATCCTCTCAGCAATGCAATCTGTAGCCCTGGGGCTTGGAGGTCATTGTGGCTGCCCTTTGCTGGGAGGGAGGTACTAGCTTCTCTGGCCATATTGAGTGGCCTTACACCCAGTAGAATCTCCTCACCCTTGACCTCGACCGCCCAGATCTCTTTCTTCCCGTGACATCAGAGAATGTACCATCTTTACAATTTTAATCCCTTCTAAAGTTTCAGGCAGAAAGGGTGCCCAGCCATGTTCAGATTCTTCCCCCAACCTCTTCCTGTCTTGAAGTACAAGGGATGTTCATCCTCACTCTGCCTCAGGGATAATCTAGTCAAACCCTTCTCATTTTACAGACATGGAAACCAAGACACAGAGAGGAAGCGAACCTGCACTTAGTAAGGTAGGAGATAGTGTGCCTCTTGGCCGGACCCCTGGTGTTTGTCAAGTGAGCAAAATTCAAGCATTATTCTCACCTAGATATCCAAGGACAAAGCTAGTGGCAAAAGCTAAGCTCTGCTGAAGCAAAGAGATGAGGTGCCCACTCCTGAGTCCAACAAAGGCTTCCCCGTCTACACATGCGCAGGAAGGCTTCTTGGGGGTCGAAAAGGGAGGGGGCTCCACCCCATAGTAAGTGTGGACATGCACCCATAGGCCTCTGCATTGGGATCTTAGAAAACAGTTTCACACGCTCCTTTTGAGGGTCCATGAACCAGTCAGGTGTGAAGATATTAACAAGATAATTGGCCAAAGGTAACAAAGACCCTAAATGACTGTCTTATGTAACTCATTTATGTCACTTCTTTACTGCATTCCCCCTCGTTTAGGACGCCTACACTCCACTATGGGTGTGTGTTTCAGCTTAGCTCTGCCTCACTGCACTCCTCCTCATTAGAGAGGATGCCCATACTCTTTCTCTCTGGGGGGTGTATTTCTGCCTTGCTTCTGTCTTATACAACTTGTTCCTCTGTGTGCTCTGTCATACATTGTGCTGTGTCTCTAATAATAAACTTTTTATCTATTTACAGTTTTTGCCTCCTTGAAACATTCTTGCTTTCAAATGGGGGAAAGAGCCGGAGTCACTTTGCTTCTAGCCGCTAGCCTCTGAGAGTGTGTCGACTAGGATTCCTGGGGTTTCATCCAGGGTACCCAGGCTCCATCCTTGGGCGGGGAACTAAGATATCCCTTCAGGAGCACTCACTGCTCTCCCTCCGAGATCAGGAGCACTGGTGCTGAAACTCACTCGTGTAAAAGGTCATCTGACCCCAGAACTTGCACTTTCGGCTTGTAAATCTTTAGACCAAAGGCCTCTGAATGCTTAGTTGATTTTACTGACTCACTACTGCAAAGAAAATTTTAAATGAAGTCTGTGCTGCAGAAGTTGGAAAGAGGCCTGAATGAACCACAGGCTCGTGGAAAGGGGTGATGAATACGCCTCCTCCAGACAGGAGACCAGCCACTCTTTCCTTTGTTCCCAGGGACCGGGAGGACTGACTTCTCTGGCCCTTCCTGAATAGATCCCCAAGTCCCACCTCTCTTCCCAACACACTTGCAGCCACACTGAGTATACGGGACAGCACGTCTGAAAGCAAAGCCACAGCTCTCAACAGCCTGCAGCTCAGGCTCCCGCTAAGATCTTTCTCCTGTTACTGAAAACACCCCCAGTTCCTGGCAGTTTCTGAAATATAAACAGTTACACAATAGTGAGCAAACAGCTCTCCAGTACAGAGACCATGCCTGGTTATTCTTATCAAGGGAGCTTAGGGTGGCCTGTTCTTATCACAAATAAGAAAAACAACTAGATCTAGTTAAGTCCAAGGGGGGCATTTTTCTGCAGAGAATTCTGAGTTGACTTGAGAAGGACTGAGGGGGCACAGGCAAACTTGTGCCACCTCCCTGGCTTCTGCCTCTCTCTGCCCATCCTCACCTCTTGGTTATGAGTCGAGAGAAAGGTAAGGGCAATATAGAGGTGTGGGAATTGGAGGCAGAGACCGCTGGATGTAAGATAGGCTCAGGGTTGTGTTGTACAATATGCAGAACAGCCAATATTGTGTAATACCTGTGAGTGGAAACTAACCTTTAAAATTGTATAAAAATGCAAAATTAAAACAAAATAAAAGATAAATACTTGGGTCACAGGAGTCACTTTGTTTAGACTTGACTCCAAATGCAGCAAGAGGAAACTAGAATAATTATTATGTATTGGTAATCGTGTCCTCTTGTTTCACTGAAATCTTATCACAGTTTGAAACCTATTTTGTGTTTTGTATCCTCTTGCCTATGAGGAGATACCAGGTCAAGTGAAGACAGACACCCATTAACACAGCAATAGGTTATGGGCTGGGGGAGGTAGAGGCTGAAGCATCAGAACACAAAGTAATAGACCAAACAAATTGAGAGAATGTCATGGGATAGATCCTATTATTGATTGAATGTATTTTCTATTCTTTTCTGTCTGAAAGGCAAAACTTAGATGTATATTATGTGAATAGATGCATATTATGTGAATGAGACATGATTCAATTTGGGGGTCACAATATTTCCTAAAAGAAGCATGAGGTCTTGACCCACTGTGGACAGTTGTATCAATAACCTGTCCAGGTAGTTTAATTTTTGGCAGGAGTACTTGGCTTAAGAGCTTTGGTGAGGTCACACAGCATGCAGTAGCCAGCACATAATACATTACGTTTCTCAAGTTAGTAAAAGTCCTTTCACTTATTTGGAGTTATCATGCATGTGACTAGCATAAACCTCACTTGAAAAGAAACTGCTCACATAGATTAAGACCTCGAAGAACGCTTTTTGATTAGCTGAAGATTCTTTGAAAATATGTTCAAATATTCAATAATCATGTCATCTTTGGATTTTTTAAAATTTAAAGTGGTTGCTATAACCAGACTTTTCTGTGAACTCAGAAAGGAGAAGAAAAACTGGAAAATCCATGATACTTTTTTTTTTTTTAAGCAGTAGTGTTCTGGGGAGTTGGCAAATAGTAGTTCTTAAGGCCATGAAATTAAAAGATGCTTACTCCTTGGAAGAAAAGTTATGACCAACCTAGATAGCATATTCAAAAGCAGAGACATTACTTTGCTGACTAAGGTCCATCTAGTCAAGGCTATGGTTTTTCCTGTGGTCATGTATGGATGTGAGAGTTGGACTGTGAAGAAGGCTGAGCACCGAAGAATTGATGCTTTTGAACTGTGGTGTTGGAGAAGACTCTTGAGAGTCCCTTGGACTGCAAGGAGATCTGTCTCTTATACACATCTNTAAGGTCCATCTAGTCAAGGCTATGGTTTTTCCTGTGGTCATGTATGGATGTGAGAGTTGGACTGTGAAGAAGGCTGAGCACCGAAGAATTGATGCTTTTGAACTGTGGTGTTGGAGAAGACTCTTGAGAGTCCCTTGGACTGCAAGGAGATCCAACCAGTCCCTCCTAAAGGAAATCAGTCCTGAATATTCATTGGAAGGACTGACGCTAAAGCTTAAACTCCAATACTCTGGCCACCTGATGGGAAGAGCTGACTTATTTGAAAAGACCCTGATGCTGAGACAGATTGAAAGCAGAAAGAGAAGGGGACAATAAAGGATGAGGTGGTTGGATGGCATCACCGACTCAATGGACATGAGTTTGAGTAAATTCCGGGAATCAGTGATGGACAGGGAGGCCTGGGGTGCTGCAGTCTATGAGGTTTCAAAGAGTCAGAAATGACTGATCAGGTGAACTGAACTGATACACATATGTGCAACGGAATATTATTCAGCCATGAGAAAGAAGTATATCCTGCCACTTGCAATAACACAGATGGATCTTGAGGACATTAGGCTACCTGAAATAATTCAGACCTAGAAAGACAAACACTCTAAGATATCACTTATACATGGAATCTAGAAAAGAACAAATTTAAAAAACAGAGTAAATGGTTAGTAGGGGATGACAGAGAGAAGAGTTAGAATATTTTTTTTTAGTGTACAAACTTGCAACAAGTAGTAAATGTGTCCTAGAGATCAAATACCTAGTGAATATATACAATATCCTATTGTAATGAAACTGAGAGACCAGAACCTAATATTCCATCCACTAAAAAGAAATTATAACTGTCTTATGATAGAGGTGCTTATTATCACTACAATGGCAATCATACTACAATATATAAATATATGAAATTAATATGTTGTACATCTGAAATATACACAGTGCTCTATGTCAAATATATTTCAGTTTGAAAAACAAAAGAAATTTTTGCATTCCAGAAACTAGAATCCAAGTATGCTTGAATTTCTCTTTCATTATCTCTCAGACTGGAAAGCCTGGAACCTCCCTGCCTGGTAGGCCTGGCCTGGGCCTCTCCCCTCATTCCCACACTGACTGAATTTCCTAGAGGAGACCAAGAGGTCAGGAGCAGTCTCCCAGGTTGCTCTCTCACTTGGACCTGTTGGTGACAAGCTGTACTGCTGAGGAAATGGTACCTGCTGAGCACACTCTCAGGCATGTTTCTCCAATGTGTTCCTTCCTCAGGAGGAGTGGGTGCCCCAGGCAGTCAGGGCTCCCCAGGCCCTGCAGGTCTCAAAGGAGAGAGAGGTATCCCTGGTGAGCCCAGAGGCCCTGGACCTGCTGGGGTGGCAGGTAAGCAATGGACGTGGGGCTGGGCTCACATTCCCTGTGCCCACCACCACCAGCCACCAGGTCAGAGTTGGCATTCCAGGGTGAGAGCCAGCACTGGGTTCTGGGAACTGTCTGTCTCTAGGGAGAGGATGGTGCAAGTAGCATGGACTGTCTGTATCCAGGGAAGCCTGGTTGTTGGGTTATTCGACAGTGTACGAAGAGGCTGCAAGGAGAGGATCCAGGCACTGAGGGACATTTGTACAGGGGGAGGGTGTACTGCTGGGGGTATGACAGTCCATGTACTGGGGGAGGTGAAAATGCTGGAAAATGTGCCCAGAACACATGCAACGATTTTTTTCTGATCCCGGGGCCTGCTGGAGCCATTGGTCCACAGGGACCTTCAGGTGCCAGGGGCCCCCCGGGACTAAAGGGGGTCAGAGGTGATCATGGAGAAAAAGGAACAAAAGGAGAGACTGTAGTCCCAGGTAAGGAAGCCCTGGAGGCCCCACCAGGGTGTGCGGTGGGGCGCAGACCTTCTTCCGCTCAGTCCCTCTTCTCAGGCAGCCCCCCTAGTTACAGGTGGAGTGGAAGCAGGAAAGAATAACAGTTGGACAGTGAGGCGGACACTGGTCTTAGCCTCTGACTCACTGGAGGGCAACCTGAGCAGTTTTTCCCTCTGATCTTTGGGACAAGCGAACCTCCCTTTCCAATTCATCAGATAACCTTGAAATTCAAATAACCATGCTACCTCCCTCCCAAACACACACACACACAAGGAAGTTATATCAGATCCCTAGAATTTGGAATGAAAATGTCATCTGGTTCAGTGTCAGTGAGGTGCAGGGATCTGCTCAGGGGATACTATTTACAAGAGAATCCCATGGGCAGCAGAGGCCAGCTATGTCAGCAGAGGTGGGCCTCCTATGGTTCTGTGCCAACTCCTTACCCCACCCCCAATATGGGTGGCACCTGGACACCCTTCCCTGAGGCCTGAGCTCTGAGTGACCCCAGGCTATGCTGGAGCCATCTTCACTCAGCCTCTCTCTTCTGCAAAGATCAATGCTCTCAGGCATCAGTTTGTGATCTCAGAGGGACAGCTACAATGCCTCCAGAATGTCTCCTCTCAGTATGAGAAAGCTGAGTTCCTAGACCTGACCCTGAGCCGGCACTGAGGGTGGACTTCAGACAGGGTCTGTCTGGGCTTGGCTTGCAGTTCGCTGGGCTGGGTCTAAATGGGACTTTCTGGGGCCATGGCTGGGACTGGACCCAGACCTGGGGCAGGAGCGGGGCTAAGGACAGGGCTGAGACAGGGCTGTGCCCCACGTGCTCTGGGAGCTCAAGTAGATGCGCTAGACAAGGAGAAGGATGCAGTCCATGCCATCAGTTCAGCAGAACTTCACTCCAGCCTACTCTGGGCGGATTCCTATGACAGAAAAGGGGATACCCAACCCAGGATGCCTTTCTTCCCTCTGTGGGGCCAGGTGTGCAAATGCCCAGAGAAGCAGCCGCACAGCCCAGGGCAGCAGAGAATCCAGACATGATCCTGAGAGTGGGGGTGGGATGCTTCATGTGGAGTTCAAGGCTGCAGGGTCCTGACCTTGATATGTGGCCACCAAGTATCTCACCCTAAAGATGCCCTGAAGTCTGGCAGGAGCAGGCTGCCTCCAATATCTGGCCAGTGCTGGGCTGTTCCTGCATCCCCTTGGGTATTTAAAGCAGAGATTCTTCCCTAAGCCTGGATTCTAAGCACGCAGAACCCTCCTGGAGAACACACCTGCGTGCCCTGTGCCCTGGGACTCTCCACTAACTGTCCCTCCTCCCTCTCTGCTCTCCCTGATGACAGTTTTGAATGCACATCACTTATCAAACCTCTTTGATCAAAAAAAGGAACAGTTTTCTGAAGGAGCCTGGTGGGCTGCAGTCCACGGGGTCGCTAAGAGTCGGACTCGACTTGAGCGACTTCACTTTCACTTTTCACTTTCATGTATTGGAAAGGGAAATGGCAACCCACTCCAGTGTTCTTTCCTGGAGAATCCCAGGGATGGGGGAGCCTGGTGGGCTGCCGTCTATGGGGTCGCCCAGAGTCGGACATGACTAAAGCGACTTAGCAGCAGCAGCAGCAGAACATAAAGGGGCCTAATTGGGTGAGACAAAGGGTTGGCTCCTAAGGACTGAAGTCAACTAAGTACTGAAGTAGTGGGATGAGAATTTCCAGCAGTTTGTCTTCCTCCTTGCACAAGCACATCTGCACTCCTATTTACTCCTTCATGCAGACTGATACAAAGGAGACTTAGGCATATGTGTGGGCTACACGTGTGTACCTAAACACCATAACTCAGTTGACAGCATCTACATACATGAACACACATGCACGCATATGCACACATATCATGGTGGACCTTGAGTCGACCATGTACGCCAGATGGACACATGGATATATTCACGCATGAAGATGCACACTTATCACCCAGATGAATGGGATGTAACCAATCATGGCACACGAGCTTGCACTGACCTTGTCCAGGGCTGCCTGGGTGCCATCCTGACTCCGTGGAAAATCGGGTCTCCGATTGCTTGTTGAAGCTGCTCAGAGGAAAAGGGCAATGGGTCAGGGTGCAGCCTGGATTCAAAACCAATCCAGTGAGCCCTCTTAGGAACCCTGAAGATTTCCATGCAGACCCTGGAAGTCAGAGCAGTGTGGATGGGATGGAAGAAAAAAAGATACTTAACACGTCACATAGGGGATGCAGTTATGTAATGTATCTCTACCTTAGAAATAAGGACTGAGACTCTGAAAAGGGAAGTGATTTTCCCTTGTCTCCTGGGTGGCCACTGCCCAGGTGGGCTGAACACATGGCCTTCTGAGGCCCAGACAGGGCTCTTTCCAAAGCTGATCCCACCCTGCCCTCCCACTCTCACACACAGCTCTCAAATGCCATCATCCCCTGCCCAGTGGTCCAGGGAGGCTGACTGGCTGCAGCGTCACCTGAGAGCATACGGAAGCCAACACTGGACTGCCCCCGGTGCAGAGGCCAGTATGTGGCTGCTCTCAGATGCACCCTGTCCTCCCCTCTCGCCTTACCCCTTCACACAGCACAGAACCGCTCAGACAGCTCCACATGCCCAGTCATCATGCAAGGGTGAGAGTGCCTGTTTTTTTTGTATTTTCCTCACTCTCAGGAACTGCCCTGGACTCTACAGTGTCATTTCCCTGACAAAGCCCTAACTATTTACACACTGATTAAAAACGCAATTCTGGCATACAACAGGGGAGGAATAGAAAGTGCATGTGGGGAGCTTTAGTGTCACATCCAGCAAGGTCTGATTCTCATCTGCATTTGACAGCTGGGCGACTCTGGGCCTCTTAAGTAAGCACCTGAGTTCCGGGGTCCTCACCTGTACCTGGAGACCACAGCACCACTCAGGGCACATCGTGGAGCCAGAGCTGCTCTGAACCAAGTGCCTCACTGTCTTCCCATCTGGTGCCCTGGTACCCGGATGGCAGGCTGGAGACTCCAGTTGGAACAAGGCCTAGATGCTGCCGCATCCCCAACCTGACTCTCCTCTTCCCCTAGCGGTGCTCTTCCTTGACGGCCGGAGTGTTGGGGAGATCTTCAAGATAGCAGGCTCTGAAAAAACGTTTCAGGATGCCCAGTAGATCCGCACACAGGCCAGGGAGCAGTTGCCCTCCCCATGTTCTGCAGCTGAGAATGAGGCCTTGACTCAGCTGGCCACAGCCCAGAACAAGGCTGCTTTCCTGAGCATGACTGACACCAGGATTGAGGGCATATTCATCTACCCCACGGGGGAGCCCCTCATCTGTTCTCTCTGGGCCCCCCATGAGCCCAACAACAGGGTCACTGACAAAGGCCCAGAGAGCTGCATAGAGATCTATTGGGATGGCAGCTAGAACGACAGGGCTTGAGCTGAGACACACCTCAGGATCTGTGAGTTCTGAGCCCTCCAGGGAGGAAGTGGGCAATGCCAGGGCTGTGTGCTGCCAACATTCCAATGGAAAGGTGACCCTTGGCTCCTCATGACTTCTCCACAGCCATGAGATGAGGCCACAAGGCAGGCCTCCTAAGGAACTCCTCCATCAGAATAAAGTTAGAAACTGGCTTCACACCAGGAAGGCTTGTCACAAAAAAGAGGGGCAGACGGCTGACTCAGGGGCAAGGCCAAAAGGAGGTGCCCCTGCTGCAAAATCCAGTGTCTTCTCCTTAACAAGACAGGTGTCTAGCCCTCCTCCTCCACCAAACATGGGCTGCATTTGACCCCACTGGTCACTGACTCCTCCTTGCCTTTCATTTCCTGTCTTCAATCTTCTTATCCTTTCGTCTCTTTCACTTGTCTCTCCTCCTCTTCTGACACTCCACAGAAGGGAACAGGAGCCTCACCTCTGGCTCTCTTCTCTCCTTGCAATCACTCTAGGCTTGGGCTCATTCTCTCCCACGGTTTCAAATCCCTTCTATTGATGCCTCCCCCAGGTAGAGCCCTGTTTGGACCTCTCCCCAAACCCCAGAATCCTCTCAGCAATGCAATCTGTAGCCCTGGGGCTTGGAGGTCATTGTGGCTGCCCTTTGCTGGGAGGGAGGTACTAGCTTCTCTGGCCATATTGAGTGGCCTTACACCCAGTAGAATCTCCTCACCCTTGACCTCGACCGCCCAGATCTCTTTCTTCCCGTGACATCAGAGAATGTACCATCTTTACAATTTTAATCCCTTCTAAAGTTTCAGGCAGAAAGGGTGCCCAGCCATGTTCAGATTCTTCCCCCAACCNTTTTTTTGGCTGTACCGTGTGGCTTATGGGATCTCAGTTCCCTGACCAGGAATTGAACCCAGGCCACAGCTGTGAAACCCAGGAATACTAACCACTGGGCCACCAGTTGTTGGGGGTTCTTTGTACCTTTGTACCAAACCACCCCCCAACCTTTCTTGAACTCTCAAGAAGACATGTTTCCCTTGCTTCCCTTTGGGGTGTTTGAGACAGCATTTACTCAAATCTTAGTAGTTAACATTCATCCCTTGGGAATACATGTGACCTTAAGTGGCTGAGAGGTACAGGCTCATTTGAATGGATGGTCAAGAAGGAATGAGCATAAATAATGAGGGATCAGGCTGGTTGGGCATGTGGTTTATTCCTTTATTCCTTATCTCCAAGGTACAAGAACAGATCATTTCTCTGGTAAGCCCTGAATTAAGTGATTATGAAACAGAGGTATATTGGTTACCAGGATCTTGGGTTTGACAGCCCTAGGAACCCATACAAACCCTGCCCCAAATCCAGCCTCCCCTACCTCTTGGGATAACCTAATCATCTCAGTTCATTGGGCTCATCCTTGGTTGGGGCTGAGACACAATTATCCCTGGTTGAGAACTGTTGTTCTCCAAAAAGGTAAGAAGATAGTGGTTTGGGGTATATCTGAGTCTCTGAAAGAGTCATTTGTATCCAAAAACCTATGATCCTGCTTCAGCTGGTCTGCAAGACACTGTGTTCTTCTGTTTTGCGTGGAAGGAATGGAAATTCAGCCTCAACAGAAAAGTGTCTCTCCCAATACAGCCTGAAGAAAGAGTGTTGATTCTAACTCAAGTGCGTTTCTTCAGGACATTGTGACTGCTTATTTCTGAACATCTGTTCATAAGAGATGAGCTTATAGTCATATCAAGTGGGCACATGCCCACTGAAGGCGTGAGTTCACTGAAGGCATGAATTTCAATCCATGCCTAAACCACGAAAGCCATCTGAACCAGGGAAGGTGATTTTTCATTTGGATCCCAGCTCTTAGCAGAGGGAGAAAGGTTTTAAGGAATGCCTGTATATGTGAGGACTTGAGTACTCTGGGGAGTGAAATGAAGGCAAATCACTATTCCCCCTAAGAATCAAAAAATAGGAAATGCTAAGATGTCAACTTTAAGGAAATGAAAGGACAAGATAAGCAATACTATATGAGGAGCCCTCCATTCTAGCCAACCAATGGAGAAGCCACTCCTAGCCTGGTGTGGACAGTTGCTCTGAATTTGCCCCTAGTTTGCAAGGACGAGATGAAAGGTATAAAACGAACCCCCAAGATTTGGCCTCAGAGACATTGCCCTCTGCCTGATGGGTCAGGGGGGAAACAGCGGAATCTTATGTCTTCTGATGGCCATGTCTCCTTTTTCCTGCCCTTGTTATGGTTTTAGAAGCAAAGAGCTCAGCACCCAGAACAGAGCAGAAGAGGGTCTGTGAATGCTCCGGCAGAAGGCCTCAATGCCAGACCTCCCCTGACAGTTCCCAGAGACCGAAACCAAAGCAACCTGCCCGCTGCTGTTGGGATGGACCTCACAGGCCCTTGTGCCTTGCAGATGCCTTGCCTTAAGACTGAAGTAAGAGGAAGAGACAGCAACAAAGGCATCAATAGTTATTTGACAGGGCATCTTTTATGTTCAAAACAGAAACTCCTAGAGTGACGTGCCACCATTTATAGCAGATAGGAAATGGCAGCAATTTTTGACACTGAGAAAACTGTCAAAGTGTCTCCCTGTGATTCACTGGGGGAATTGATGTCAGTTGGGCTTGTCTGTTACCAGGGAAACCTGCAGCTAGGGCAGCAGCCAGCATGTAGGCAGTTACTAATTAAGCCCTATATTTAAGAGGACTAGANTCTGAGTGAACTCCGGGAGTTGGTGATGGACAGGGAGGCCTGGCATGCTGCGATTCATGGGGTCGTAAATAGGTGGACATGACTGAGCGACTGAACTGAACTGAACTGAACCCTATGGTCTAGTAATCCAATTTCTGGGTATACACCAAAAGGAAATAAAAACAGATTTTGAAAGAGATATATGTAATCTCATGCGTTTACTGCATTTTTTTAATAGCTCTGATATAGAAACAAACTAGGAGCCCATCAATGAATGAATCGATAAAAAGATGAGGTATACACATATGCACAATGGAATGTTATTCAGCCATGCAAAGAAGTATATCCTGCTATTTGCAATAACATGGATGGATCTTGAGGACATTAGGCTACCTGAAATAAGTCAGACCTGGAAAGACAAATACTCTAAGATATCACTTATACATGGAATCTAGACAAGAACAAACTCAAAAAACAGAGTAAATGGTTACTAGGGGATGACAGGGAGAATGGTTAGAATATGCTTTTTAAGTGTACAAACTTGCAACATGTAGTAAATGTGTCCTAGAGATCAAATACCTAGTGAATATAGACAATATCCTATTGTAATGAAACTGAGAGACTAGAACCTAACATTCCATCCACTAAAAAGAAATTATAACTATTTTATGACAGAGGCGCTAATTATCTCTACAATGGCAATCATATTACAATATATAAATATATCAAACTAATATGTTGTACATTTGAAATATACACAATACTGTATGTCAAGTATATTTCAATTTAGAAAACAAAAAAAGAAATTTTTGCATTCCAGAAACTAGAATCCAAGTATGCTTGAATTTCTCTTCATTATCTCTCAGGATCAAGGTGAAGAGATAATCTGGGCTAGCAATTTTGAGTCAATAGTTTATATCAAATATTTTGCTAAACAATTTTTGCATGTTATATCATACAATGTGAAGGATTAAATAAAAATAAATATGTCTATATCTTCTACCAGTGGAGGAAAACTTGATTTGGTGCATTCACTGATAGGGAAGGGACCTGTACTGTATATTCATTTCAGAGTAGAAAATGAAGTCACATGAGGACATTGTAGAGAATGAAAGCAACAGGGTCAGTTTGATTATGGGATGTTGTCCTTGATGACTCTAGTCAACACTAGAGAATAATGAACAGTATATACTATGTGGACTCTGGATAAAATAATACCCATATTGCCAGTTTCAGACCAGGATTCCTTTTTTGCACTACTGTTTCAGATGGCTTTGACACAGGACAGCTTACGGACTGGTAGAATAATTTTGAATGGAATGCTTCATATAAAAAAGAAAAAAAATAATGTATCTAGTGATCAAAGAGACAGCTAGAAAGAAAATAGTTAATCTAGAGGAAGCCATATTCAGACTACCAACAAATAAAGTAAAACAACATATTAGAGATCAGGTTTTTAACAAATGTTACAGTACCCAATTCTTAAAAAGATGGGAATCCCAGACCACCTGACCTGCCTCCTGAGAAATCTGTATGTAGGTCAAGAAACAACAGTTAGAACTGGACATGGAACAACAGACTGGTTCCAGATTGGGAAAAGATTTTGTCAAGGCTGTATATTGTCACCCTGCTTATTTCACTTACATGCAGAGTACATCATGTGAAATGCTGGACTGGATGAAGCACAAGCTGGATCAAAACTGCCAGGAGAAATATCAATAACCTCAGATATGCAGATGACACCACACTTATGGACGAAAGCAAAGAACTAAAGAGCCTCTTGATGAAAGTGAAAGAAGAGAGTGAAAAAGTTGGCTTAAAACTCAACATTCAGAAAACTAAGATATGGCCCCATCACTTCATGGCAAATAGATGGGGAAACAGTGGAAACAGTGTCAGACTTTATATTTATAGGCTCCAAAATCACTGCAGATGATGACTGCAGCCATGAAATTAAAAGATGATTGCTGCTTGGCAGAAAAGTTATGACCAACCTGGACAGCATATTAAAAAGCAGAGACATTACTTTGCCAACAAAGGTCCATCTAGTCAAAGCTATGGTTTTTCCAGTAGTCATGTATGGTTGGGAGAGTTGGACTATAAAGAAAGCTGAGAGCTGAAGAATTGATGCTTTTGAACTGTGGTGTTGGAGAAGACTCTTGAGAGTCCCTTGGACTGCAAGGAGATCCAACCAGTCCATCCTAAAGAAAACTAGTCCTGAATATTCACTGGAAGGACTGATGGTGAAGGTGAAACTCCAATATTTTGGCCACCTGATGTGAAGAACTGACTCACTAGAAAAGACCCCGATGTTGGGAAAGATTGAAGGTTGGAGGAGAAGGGAAAGACAGAAATGAGATGGTCGGATGGCATCACCAGCTCAATGGGCATGAGACTGAGTAGACTCTGGGAGTTGGTGAGGGACTGGGCGGCCTGGGGTGCTGCAGTGCAGGGGTCTCAAAGAGTCAGGCACAACTGAGCGACAAATGAACAGAACAGATAGTACCCAATAAGCTTTGGGGGAGCATCCCTGGTGGTCCAGTGGTGAAGACTTCCTGCTTGCAAGGCACGAGAGATGGGTTCCATCGTTGGTCGGGATCTAGGATCCCCCATACCTTGCTCCATGGCCAAAACCAAAAGAAAGAAACCAATAAGCTATGGGCTACAGGGGCTTCAAACTGAGGGTACATTGGGGAGAAAACTTGTTTTTCTTTTCTTGGCTTTACCTTGTTGCTTATGGGATTTCAGTTCCCTGACCGGGAATTGAACCCAGGCCACAGCTGTGAAACCCAGGAATCCTAACCACTGGGCCACCAGTTGTTGGGGGTTCTTTGTACCTTTATACCAACCCCTTCTTAAACTCTCAAGAAGACATGATTCTCTTGCTTCCCTTTGGGATGTACGAGACAGCATTTACTCACATCCTAGTATTAATTATCATCCCTTGGGAATACATGTGGCCTTAAGTGGTTGAATGGTACAGGCTCGTTTGAATGGATGGTCAAGAAGGAAAGTCCATAAAATAATTAGGGATTGGGCTGGGTGGGCATGTGATTTATTCCTTTATTCCTTATCTCCAAGATACACCTAAGCTGAACCACCTCTCTCATAAGTTCTGAAGTAAGTGATTATGAAACAGAGGTAACCAGGATCTTGTGCTTGAAGGCCCTAGGGCCCCAAATCCACCTTCCCCAAATCCACCCTCTCCTACCCCTTGGGACAACCTAATCATCTCAGGTATTTGACCTTATCCTTGGTGGGGATTGAGACACAATTATACCTAGATGAAAACTGTTCTCCAAAAGGTATTAAGATAGTGATTTGGGGTATATCTTAGTCTCTTTTGGAGAAGGCAATAGCGACCCACTCCAGTACTCTTGCCTGGAAAATCCCATGGATGGAGGAGCCTGGTAGGCTGCAGCCCATGGGGTCACTAAGAGTCAGACATGACTGAGTGACTTCACTTTCACTTTTCTCTTTCATCCATTGGAGAAGGAAATAGCAACCCACTCCAGTGTTCTTGCCTGGAGAATCCCAGGGACAGGGGAGCCTGGTGGGCTGCCGTCTCTGGGGTCGCACAGAGTTGGACAGGACTGAAGCGACTTAGCAGACTTAGCAGTTAGTCTCTTTGGATACAAATGAAGGAGTAATTTTGTATCCAAAAACCTATGATCCTGCTTCAACTGGTTTGCAACACCCTTCAGTTCTGCATGGAGGAAAAGGAAATTCAGTTTCATCAGAAAAGTGCTTCTGATAATAGCCTGCAGGAAGAGTGTTGATTCTAACTCAGATGCTTTTCATCTGGACTTGGTGGCTGCTAATGTCTGAACATCTGTCCATAAGAGATGAGCTTATAGTCATACAAGTGGGCACACGCACTGAAGGCATGAATTTCAATCCATGCCTAAACCAAGAAAGGCATCTGAGCCACAGAAGGTGATTTTTCATTTGGATCCCAGCTCTTAGCAGAGGGGTAAATGTTTTAAGGAATGCCTGTATACCTGATGACTTGAGCACTCTGGGAAGTGCACGGAGGGCGGATCACTATTTGACCTAAGAATCAACAAATGGGAACTACTAAGATGTCAACTTTAAGGAAATGAAAGGACAATAAAGCCAATGGTACATGAGGAGCCCTCCATTCCAGCCACCCAATGGATAAGCCACTCCTAGCCAGGTGTGGACAGTTGCTCTGAATTTGCACCTAGTATACAATGATCAGATGAAAGGTATAAATCGAACCCCCAATATTTGACCTCAGAAACATTGCCTTCTGCCTGATGGGTCAGGGTGAAACAGAGCTGGAATCTTACTTCTGATGGCCAAGTCTCCTTTTTCCTGCCCTGGTTATGGTTTTAGAAGCAAAGAGCTCAGCACCCAGAACAGAGCAGAAGGGAGTCTGTGAATGCTCCGGCAGAAGGCCTCAATGCCAGACCTCCCCTGACAGTTCCCAGAGACCAAAACCAAAGCAACCTGCCCACTGCTGTTTGGCTGGATCTCACAAGCCTTCACGCCTTGGAGATGCTCTGCCTTAAGACTGAAGCAAGAGGGAGAGGCACCATCAAAGACATCAGTGGTTATTGGACAGGGCATCTTACGTGTTCATAACTCATTATCCTAGAGTGACGTGGCAATGTTTATAGCAGCTAGGAAATGGCAGCAATTTTTGGCACTGGGGAGAAATGTCAAACTGTCCCCCTGCCATTTACAGGGGGAACTGATGTCAGTTGGGCTTATCTGTTACAAGGGAAACCTGCAGCTAGGGCAGCAGCCAGCATGTAGGTGGTTACTAACTAAGCAATGTATAAAATAGGATTGAGTAGTCCTGTGAGTGGAGCAGGGACTGGTCGAGCAGGGAGGTGTAGAAAAAGCAAGAGAACAGCCATCTCAAATGGGCTGACCATACACTCCATCCCTACATAACCTGTATGACCTATGACCCTTACTCTCTAGGTCCACCCCGCTTCCACAGTGTTCTCGGCCTCAGGTATATAAAGGTGCACCACAGTCAGATACCACAAATGCAATACAGACAACCACAGCTGTGAATATTGAGAGTGCAAAGAGTAGGCAGTCTTTGGAGACAGGCATTTATCAGGTCAATTTTTCATGGAATTCCTGAGGGCAACAACAGCATCACTGTAGACCCACTAACAGATTCATTCTGGAGTGAGGTCACCGTTGTTGCCCTGTCTGCAAATAGATTCCTTACAGCTCAGACTAGACGTGAAATATAAGATGTCTAACAGACTCAATGCAGGGAAGATCCTGACCATTAAGCAAAAGACAAGCAGTCACCGCAGTCCGACATAATAACACTCCTGACTACATTTTTTTGTCCTGGCTGCAGTACCATTACTCTGTCCAAACGCAGTCCACTTCAGCCAGTGTCAAACACTGGACGGGGCATAATATAACACCAGGTTAATATAATGGTGCCTTTCTCTAGTAGGGGCCCGAGATTAATTTTTAGTTATGTGGACCCAGATGAAATCTTTAAATCCCTTATTCCCAACCCCACAGGGCTGCAAACCCCAAACACCTGGGACTTCCCTGCCACTTTCAGCCCCAGGGCCACTTACAATGTGTTCCCCTGGGGACAGATCCTCTGGCAAGGGCAAAAGTGAGCTATTCTCCTGATCGTTAGCTGGCAATGATACTTGGGTGGTCAACAGTTGAACTCCAGTGATGCTGACTTGTTTGCCCCTGGGTTAACATGATGTAGGTACGCCCTGTGCTGACTGCTCCTGGAATATTCAATGACAAGCTCTGTGAGTTAAGCTAGCCTCTTGGTTCACAGGTTGAGACAGTGGGTTTCCTGTATCAGTTGTTGCTTACTCAGTCCACTCGTCCTTCTGTTAGCTCAGCAGCAGTAGGGCTGTAGGACAGGCAGAAACGCCAGGGTATGGCATTTTTATCAGCCCATTCCTGAACTTCATGGCCACTAAGCGGTGTTCTGCATTGCTCAGCAACCTGAGTAGGCCCACTGTAACAGCTTCCACCTGTTGTAAAGCATGTAAGCTGCATAGAGCTTTGTTCCTTGACACCATATCCCTGCTCTGCCCCCTCCCACACCTGGGCCCAGAAGCCCAGAGGGCACTCTTTCTATTTCGCCATCGCCACAGGTCCCAACCAAACCCTTCAGGATAACCGACCATGGCCAATTCACAAGCTGTCCCAGTTAGAGTCCCTAAAGCCTGTAATTGTTTAGGGGTGGTGGGTCAGGGGTATGTTCGTATTTTGTAGAAAACAATAAAACCAGAAAAGCTCTTGTGTTTTGCCGGTATCACAAGCCCTCCCAGACAGTCAGGTGAAGCACAAGCCCAGGCTGCTACTTTTAAGCTGGAAGAGCCTCTGAGGTTAATAGGATGTCATCAGTTTAATGGAAGAGAAAGATATCTCTCACAGGAACCCACATGCTAGGGGAATGAACCCCGGGATTTCCCCACAACTTTCCCTTCCCTGGCCTCATTCTCCAACATCTCGGCACTCACCGGATTATCTGCAGCTTTCTGGCTGACTCGCCAATTGTTGGGCTGCACCCTGCGGCTGTGCACGCGTGTTGATGCCCAGCCTTGAGACCGAAGCAAGAGCTGGGAGACAGGGGCGAAGACGTCCATGGCTTATTAGACAAGGAATCTTAATGTCCAAAAAAGAAGGGTCTTAGCGCAACCATGTTCAGCGAGAACAGGAAGGGCATGGGCGCAATTTTCACTGCCTGAGGGAGGAGCCCACCAGTCTAACAGAGAGTTGACGTCAGTTTGTTCATCAGTTACCAGGGAAACCGGTGTCTGGGGCAGCAGGTATGTAGGCGATTACCATTAAACCCTCTAATTAAGAGAACTGGATGGTCATGTGAGTGAAGGAGGTTGGGCAGGGGATGAACAGAGAGCATAGAAAGCCATCCTGAGGCAAGTGGAGAGTTGTCCTAGATCGACAGCAGAAAGCAAAAGAGGGACCCCTGCCAGACGGCAGCTCCCCCGGACGCTGTCTCCCACAGGCTGTTGCCTCAGCAGCCCTTCACCTGCCCCACTCTGCTCAGTTTGGCCAAGCAGCTCCCAGCTCTTTCCTAGCGTCTGAGCAGTGATGTTGAGAGGAAGGTGGAAGAGAAGTGGGCACAGCAGGTGCTGTTTCTTGGACTCGGCAGAGGCAGGCTGCATTCACAAGGGCTCTAGGTCACTGTGCAGCTTGCTGGTCTTCTCTGGACCTTGGANGGGGAGGCTCTGAAACCCTGGAGGAAGCAACTGTGAGTGTCTCTGTCCTAGCCTCGCCATTGGCTTTCCTGTGTCCAGTGAGTATCTTCCTGCTGGAATGGGTGCTCCATGCTACTGGTGCTGAGGACGGCAGGGTCTATATAGCTGTTCCAGTCTAGGAGGGTGAGTGTTGGAGGAGGGCACAAGGTAATAATGGCTGCTCAGCACTGTGTTCCTTTTGTTGGGTGGGAGACGTGTTTCCTGGGCTGGGAAAAGGGGAGAGTTGGATGTGACAGCCAACCAGATCTCTGATGCCATTGTCCCCGTGGAAAATGCAATTCATTGTCCGCTTGGAAGGAGGCCCTTCTCTGGCCGGGAAGCCCCTTCCCTCCCACTACCTCAGCCTGCTTGGCAACGCTCGGTCCTTTGCACAGGTCCCTTTCCTATCAACATTAGTGGCAGGTGTCCTGAAGCCAGGTGGACACCTGGGTTCAGGTGGGGGTGAAATTGAGTGAGTCAATAATAAGGAAATTACAGTACTTCCTGAAGAGAATTCTCAGGAAACTGGGGCTGAGGGCCAAGTTACAAGGCAGATATAAAGAGCCAGTGCGTACCCAGGAACTCTCAACTTGCCTGGACGTGCTGGGCCCTTACAGGAAGCAATTGTAAGTAGCTCTGTCCTCGCCTCTTACTTTGTTTTCCAGTATCCAGTGAATATCTCCTTGCCTATGTGGGTGGTTGAAGAAGGCAGGGTGTGTGTAGACCTTCCACTCGAGGTGGTTCAGTGCTGATGGTGGGAGCAAATGAGGCAATGAGGGGTGCTTTCCACTCTACTCCCTTTGTTTGTTGGGAGATGTGTTCTAGGACAGGGAGAGGGGGAGAGTTGGATATGACACCAACCAGATTTCTGATGTCATTGTCTGGAAGTCCCCAGGGTAAATGCAATTCATCGTCCTCTTGAAAGGAGGCCCTTCTCTGGCCAGGAAAACCCTTCCCTCCCACTGCATCAGCCTGCTTGGCAACCCTCGGTCCTTTGCACAGGTCCCTTGATATCCAACCAGACCTCTGACACCATCGTCTGGCAGTCCCTTTGGAAAGTGCGTGTCATCTTCCTCTTGAAAGGAGGCCCTTCTCTGGCCAGGAAACCCCTTCCCTCCCACTACCTCAGCCTGCTTGGCAACAACAGGTTCCTCGGATTTCTTCTAGGTCTCTGCACCTCCCATGATTCTTTTCCATGCTCAAAACTTTACAGTTTCTCTCTGAGAGAGGAAAGAAGCCCAACACTGGAAATGACCCACGTCCTGCACCCTGATCTCACTTAGCTCCCGAGTCCCTTTCTGATGGTGACTGGAAGCTCTGTTGGACATGGTCTTTCCTCCTCTGAAGCCAGCTTCCCCCTGATGGCACCCCTCTTACACGTCCTCTCTACCAAGAGGCCCCTGTCCCAAGTCCTCTCAGGAGGTCTGGGCAGGCACTCTAGGTGTGCCAGGAGCTTTCCTGGTGGAGCCCAGGAATGACAAATCCTGGAAACTAAGCAGTCATGCACCATTCTGTGCTCAGGACAGACCTTACCAAGCATTATCACTCTGGCTTTTTTTTTTTCAGATAGCACTCCAGACTCCAGTCCTAGCCTGTCCAGAGCAGCAAGTGAGAGGAAACAAGCCAGCACTGTAAGAGGTAAAGCTACCAACTTACTGGTATAAAAAGGGATAAAGAGGCCCAGAGAAGGAAGGGTCCCACCCGAGGGCCCTCAGTGAGTCCCTCCTGGTGTGACAATGGCCTCAGTGAGGAATTCTACATCCTAGTCACAGTGCCTTGGCAGGGATGACCAGCCCAAAGAGGGATGACACAGAACACCTGAGAGTAGATTCATGTGCTGGCAGACCAGGTCAGAGGCCCAGCTGGTCTGCTCATGTCCTCTCTGGCCGGACCTTATCCTAACTTTCCCTAAACTGCTTTTGGAGCCCTGCTGCTCTGGGCCCCAGAGGATGGGAGAGGAGATGGGGGGAGGGCTTCTCTTGCCCTCCAGGAGCTGGGCCAGCCCTAAGCCTCGTCCTTGGACCAAGAGCAGCCCCTCTCTCTGTTCCTCTGCCTAGGACATGCCTCTCCTCCCTTTCTCCGTGCTGCTCCTGCTCACACAGCCCTGGAGACCCCTGGGAGCAGAAATGACGTTCTATTCCCAGAAAACACTGGCCAACGCCTGTACCCTGGTTATGTGTAGCCCCCTGGAGGGTGCCTTGCCTGGTCGTGATGGACAAGATGGGAAAGAAGGTCCCCGGGGAGAGAAGGGGGATCCAGGTAGAGCTGGGACCATGGGCTTGCCCTGATGGGAAGGGGTGGGCAATGGAATTGTAACCAACCCCAAAACTCTGAATCTTCTGCTGTGGAAACCTTGAAGATGGTCTTTCCAAGTGGGTGGGTTTCCCCCAGATCTTCAGTCCACCTAAAACATGGCTTTACTGGTTGGCAAAGACTGGCTTGCCCAAGTCCCCAGCTCCATAACCACCTGTCCTGGTTCCTCCCCTAGGATCTTCTGACCCTAACCACCCCAAGAATGTACAAACAATGAGCAAATGACTGGTATTTGGAGTCCCCTGCTCCAGAACTCTTTGGGCTTACCAAGTGGTGGTAGTGGTAAAAAAAAAAAAAAAAAAAAAGTGACTCCCAGTGAAAGAGATGTAAGAGATGCAGTTTCGATCCCTGGGTCAGAAAGGTCTCCTGGAGGAGGGCATAGCAACCCTCTCCTGTATTCTTGCTTGGAGAATCCCATGGACAGAGGAGCCTGGCTGGCTTTGGGCCACTGGGTTGCACACGACTCAAGTGACTTAGTACACATGTAGGAGACAGAGGAGATGTGGGTTTGATCCCACGGTTGGGACAATCCCCTGGATAGAAAATGGCAACTCACTCTGTTATTGCCTGGAGAATATCATGGAGAGAGGAATCTGTCAGGCTACAACCCACAAAGAGTCAGATGCGACTGAGTACACACACTCCAAACAACTTAACTGTTGTTCATTCGCATTAAATGTGGCCTCTGCAGAATGTTAAATAGTTTTGAACTGATGACAGTGTTGTAAGTTTCAGTTTAATCATCTGTAGGTGAGAATAATGTCAACCACACAGTGACAAAGAATTGAGCCAAGGTTTCATTTTTTTGGTGGGTCTTCCAGATAAACTTTTATCCTTCTGCTGTCCCAATCAGCTGAATTCTCCTGAGGTTTCCAAATGTATTGATTATTAAGGGAATTTTCTGGAAACACTGTCCCACAGGAGAAGATCTGGTTTTTACTGGCAAGAAGTGAGAATTTGATGAACCAGCAACAAGGACGAGGGGACCACCATGGCCCTGGGCCAGGGCGATGGGGATCAACTGAGGTC
>SJYX01005996.1:116211-176589 GCA_006410675.1 Oreotragus oreotragus
GAGATGACGCTTGAGAGTCCCTTGGACTGCAAGGAGATGTGTATAAGAGACAGTAACTTTTCTTCCAAGGAAGAAGCGTCTTTTAATTTCATGGCTGCAGTCACCATCTGCAGTGATTTTGGAGCCCCCCAAAATAAATTCTGACACTGTTTCCACTGTTTCCCCATCTATTTCCCATGAAGTGATGGGACCAGATGCCATGATCTTCGTTTTCTGAATGTTGAGCTTTAAGCCAATTTTTTCACTTTCCTCTTTCACTTTCATCAAGAGGCTTTTTAGTTCCTCTTCACTTTCTGCCATAAGGGTGGTGTCATCTGCATATCTGAGGTGACTGATATTTCTCCCGGCAATCTTGATTCCAGCTTGTGTTTCTTCCAGTCCAGCATTTCTCATGATGTACTCTGCATATACGTTAAATAAGCAGGGTGACAATATACAGCCTTGACGTACTCCTTTTCCTATTTGGAACCAGTCTTTTGTTCCATGTCCAGTTCTAACTGTTGCTTCCTGACCTGCATATAGGTTTCTCAAGAGGCAGGTCAAGTGGTCTGGTATTCCCATCTCTTTCATAATTTTCCACAGTTTATTGTGGTCCACACAGTCAAAGGCTTTGGCATAGTCAATAAAGCAGAAATAGATGTTTTTCTGGAACTCTCTTGCTTTTTCCATGATCCAGCAGATGTTGGCAATTTGATCTCTGGTTCCTCTGCCAAAATGCATCTTTAAATCAGAGGTTCGTCATGATTGCTGTTGGCTGGTCAGTTTTTTCCAGGGAAATTCTTTAGATCAAAGTATAAGATAGATAAATGGAGAATCAAAGAGGATTCTAAAGACTTTTCTAGTGGAAAACTGAACAAGACCAAAGTATGTCTCGGGATAGACCCTTGGGTGATAAAACCCCATAGAGATGCAGGGAAGTAGTTTCTATAAAGGTGGGAGTGGCAGTTGCCTTTGAAGGAGGGGAGGAAGCGCTACAGTTGTTGGGGCCACAGAGAGGCTCCAAGGGTGCTAAGTGCTACGTTGCTTTAGTCGTGACCAACTCTGCAACCCCCATGGACTGTAGCCTGCCAGCCTCCTCTGTCCATGGGATTCTGCAGGCAAGAATACTGGAGTGGGTTGCTATTTGGGTATTACCCTGTTAATAATTTCCTTCGCTGTACACGTTTACAGGTTTGTATAGTTTTGGAAGCACGTTGTGTTCCCATCTAAGTGTGTATTAGACACAGAGCTGCAGCGAAGGTGACAGTTTGTCGTGTGGTGGGGTTGCCTGAGGGGGCCTCCTGCTTCCTCACAGTGATGACTGGGAAGAGGACGCAGGTCACGTGTTTCACCATTATCTGTACAAGTTGTGTGTTAGGGGTTATTACTAAATGTTTATGAAAGTAATGTATGAAAATCCTCCCAGAAATTCTTGTCATAGGTGTTGACTGAGAGTGTAAAACAAGCTGTATTTATTTTAGTGACTTTGGGATTAGCAAATTTTACAGTCTTGTCTTTTTTTTTTTTAATGTAGGCGTAAAATTCATCCCGATCAGAAAAATATTAATGCTTATGTTGTGTTTAAGGATGAGAGTGCTGCTACAAAAGCACTGGAAAGGTAATTTTGTCTCTTTGATGTTTGAACAAAATTATTCTACGTATGAGTCCAGCTGTCTTTTATTCTTTGGGTTCACTTCAGATTAAATACCCCAGTAGCTCAGTGCCTGTTTTTAACAGCCATTTTCCCTTCATATTTATAACAGAAATGGGGCCCAATTTGCAGAAGGATTTCGTGTTAGAGTGGATCTTGCAACTGAGACCTCCTCCGTAAGTAGTTCTTTCAGTGTCTGAAGAATTTCGCTGGAGTAGTGTAGAGAAGAACATTTTCTTCTGAGCTTGTGCTGGGAGAGGAGTTGGGTTAGCCGGGAGCATGAGGGAGTTAGAGGAAACCGCCTCTGCCCTTGTGGTCTCAGCGTGGGCACCGGAGGCAGGCGAGGGCTTAAGTCAGCATTGCTCTGTCCATGGGATTTCCCAGGCAAGAATCCAGGAGTGGGTTGCCGCTTCTCCTCCAGGGGATCTTCTCAAGCTAGGGATTAAACCCACGTCTCCTGCATTGGCAGGTGGATTCTTTACCACTAAACCTCCTGGGAAGGCTCTAGCTTTTGATTTTTATTTTCTTTTTGGTTGTGCCATGCGGCATGTAGGATCTTAGTTCCCCCAACCAGGGATTGAACTTGCGCTCCCTACATTGAAAGCATAGAGTCTTAACCATTGGACTACCAGGGAAGTTCAAGTCAGCATTAGCTTCAAGAAAGTGGTTCCTCAGACTTCTGCACTCAGTGGGAGAAGGCGAGGGTGGGATGATTTGAGACAATAGCATTGAAACGTGTGTATTACCATATGTGAAATGGATCGCCAGTCCAGGTTCAATGCATGAGACAGGGTGCTCAGGGCTGGTGCACTGGGAGGACCCAGAGGGATGGGATGGGGAGGGAGGCGGGAGGGGGGTTCAGAATGGGGGACACGTGTGCACCCGTGGTTGACCCATGCCAGTGTATGGCAAAGCCACTACAGTATTGTAAAGTAATTAGCCTCCAATTAAAATGTGAATTAATTTAAAAAAAAGTGGTTCCCACTCCTACATCAGATCCGATAACCCTAGAGAGTGGCTGAAAGGTATATTAAAGAGCACTGGAGCCAGCACCTTATTTACAAACTAAGGTCTCGAGTTACATTACTCATTAGCAGTGTTTTGTCCCTGCCCTGTGTCAGCTGTTTGGTGCTGAGACACAGTCTCAGCTGTCTAGGAGTTTGCAGTGTAAAGGTAAATGTGAGCAGATGGGCTGACCACGGCACTGTTTTATGATACATTCTGTCATAAACGTCAGCCCAGGAATGGGCCACTCAGTGTGGGAGGTTGCCAGCAAGAAGGGAGAAAGGCGGGTTTCCTGGAGAACAGGTGTCCTATCAGTGTTATATGGGCAGAAAATTTTTGAACACTGTGAATGGTGGGACCAAAACCTAATCCTTTGTGCGGGTTCCAAGAGCTTGATAGAGTTATTAGTGGGTAGAGTGTGAGGAGAGGCCACAGTCAGAGTTGCTGTTGGAGAAATAGGTGGAGGGCAGTCGTGATGACCCCGGCCTGCCATGGCGAGGAGTCTGAGCTTTGTTCAGAAGCCTTTCCTTGGGGTCTCTTGAAATGAACGAAGCATGAGTTGGTAAGAACTCAGTGCAGAGGCGGAATGTGGTACTGTCAGTGTCATGGTAGCTAGCTGAGAAATGACCAAGGCCTGGCTGGCTTTCCTGGCTTTGATGGTGGACCTGGCACCAAATAGCGGACTGGCCTGAGGGCCCAATGTTTGCTCCCCGTTTTTGTGAATAAAGTTTTATTGCTACATAACGATACCCATTACGTGCTCAGCCATGTCCGACTCTTTGCAACCCCATGGACTGTAGCCCGCCAGCTCCTCTCTCATGGGATTCTTCAGGCAAGAACACGAGTGGCTTGCCATTTCCTCCTCCAGGGAATCTTTCTGACCCAGGAATCAAACCCAAGTCTCTTGCATTGGCAGATGGATTCTTTACCACCGATGACCCGGGAAAGCCCATTAGTTTCATGTTATTTTGCTTTAACAGCAGAGGCACGGGGCACAGCAGAGGCTGCCTGGCCCACAAATACTTGCTTTCTGGCCCTTTATAGAAAAAGTGTGCCCACCTCCAAAGGAGCAGGCCTCTCTTGAGCACTGCCATGTTGCCAGTGCCAGCTGTGAACAGAAGCCACTCCTCACTCTGGGGCTCACAGTCCAGCGGGAAAGATGGCAGAAGCCAAATCCAACAGGGGCCTGATAGGCAGGGGAATCAGGAGATGGAGCCCCATCAGACATGTGCAGTGAGGGAAAGAGAGGACTTCAAGGTGACTTCCGTTTTCTCTTTCATGAGTGATTTTTTTATTTTGTGTTTCAGAGGGACAAGAGATCCGTATTTGTGGGAAATCTCCCATACAGTAAGTTTGTTTAAATAAAAAACTATCTGTTTGTCACTGAAGTAATGCAAATAACACCCGAGTGGTCACTCAGCATTTTGCTTTAAGACTGACTTTGAAACGTGTGGCGTGTAACTTGACTACTTCGAGGCTGGGCTTACCTTGATGTATGATGAAACACCTCTAACTTCCCGAGGCGATTCCAAGTCCTCACTTCCCCTTTGGTTGAACCTGTTTTTAGAAGTTGAAGAATCTGCAGTTGAGCAGCACTTTTTGGCCTGTGGGAACGTTGTGGCTGTGAGGATTGTGCGAGATCAAGTTACTGGAGTCGGCAGAGGTTTTGGCTACGTGCTCTTTGAGGTACGGAGGTGACTGTGTTGTCGCTGTCCTTGAAGTGTGTTGGGGGAGGCTGTCCCTGCTGTCCCGTCGTTCAGCCATAACTCTCGTCGTCACCCTCAAATTGCACCTTAAGTAAATTCCTAACCTGCCGTAATAGAGCACTGTTCATGCATCTAACTGTGCAGTGTCCTGATTGTGTCTCCATATTAATGTCATGAAATAAGGTTTTATTTATTCATTTTGACTTTTGTATCTTTCTTATTGATTCTTAATTGGAGGATAATCGCTTTACAGTATTCTGTTGGTTTCTGCCATTCATCAACATGAATCAGCCTTAGGTGTACATGTCCCCTCCTTCCTGAACTTCACTCCCACCTCCAACCCCATCCCACCCCTTTAGGTTTTCACAGAGCGCCAAGTTTGTGCTCCCTGCGTCATATAGCCAGTTCCCACTGGCTGGCTATTTTACATATGTTAGTATGTTTCCATGTTACTCTGTCAGTGCAGGCCCTGGCTTTCCCCCACTGTGTCCATAACTCTGTTCTCTGTGTCTGCATTTCCACTGCTGCTGCTGCTGCTAAGTCGCTTTAGTCATGTCCGACTCTGTGCGACCCCATAGACGGCAGCCCACCAGGCTCCCCCCATCCCTGGGATTCTCCAGGCAAGAACACTGGAGTGGGTTGCCACTGCTGCCCTGCAAATAGGTTCATCAGTAGTATCTTTCTAGATTCCATATATATGCATTAATGTACTCTATTGTTTTCTCTTTCTGACTTACTTTACTCTGTATAATAGACTCTATTTTAATCCACCTCATTAAAACTGACTCAAATGGCTTTCTATGGCTGAGTAACATTCCACTGAGTATATATACCACAGTTTCTTTATCCATTCATCTGTCGGTGGACATCTAGGTTGCTTCCCTGTCCTAGCTGTTGGAAATAGTGCCGCGGTGAACATGAGGGTACATGCGTCTTTTTCAGTTATGGTTTCCTCGGGGTGTATGCCCAGTGGTGGGATTGTTGGGTCAAATGGTAGGTTTATTCCTAGTTTTTCAAGGAATCTCCATATCATTCTCCATAGTGGCTGCATCAATTTGCATTCCCACCAACAATGCAGAAAGGTTGCCATTTCTCCACACCCTGTGCAACATTTATTGTTTGTAGATTTTTTGATGATGACCATTCTGACCAGTTGAGGTGATAGCTCATTGTAGTTTGATTTGCATTTCTCTAATAGTGAGTGATGCTGAGCATCTTTTCATGCATTTATTAGCCGTCTAGTCTTTGGAGAAATGTGTTCTAGGTCTTCTTCTTACTTTTTGATTCGGTTGTTTTTCTGGTGTTGAACTGCATGAGCTGCTTGTATATTTTGGAAGTTAATCCTTTGTCAGTTGTTTCATTAAATAATGTTTAGATGCTGGCTTTTAAAAGTATTGGGCTTCCCTGGTGGCTCAGCAGGAAAGAATCTGCCTGCCTGTGCAGGAGATACAGGTTCAATCCCTGGCTTGGGGAAAATCCCCTGGAGAAGGAAATGGCAACCCACTCTAGTATTTTGCCTGGGAAATCCCATAGACAGAGGAGCCTGGTGGGCTACAGTTCATGGGGTCTCCAAGAGTCAGACACAACTGAGTGACTAAACAATGACATTAAAGGTACTAAATCTCCAAATCTCTACCTACTATAAAAGGAGAAAACTGACTGTTCACTCAGCTAGAAGAAAATTTTAGTTTTTGTTACACAATTTATATTTAGTTCGCTAAATATTAACCAGTATCTTGTGTGTAAAATTACTGGAATACACGTACAACCCAGAGGCACTTACGTTTTTCTTCCCTCTACAATCACCCCATCATCTATGTCCTCTCACTTTCTGCCTCTGCCTTTTTGTGGGCATACTTACTATTGTGAACATAAGGTTCTGTAGCCTGCCTCTATGTTGTTCTCTGTTGTGTAAGTATGTTCCATTGAGGGATGCAGCATAATTCATACTGTCTTTTCCCTAGTGCTTCCCAAATGTCACACGTGTGTGCAGTTTTGCCTCTTTCCCTATAATAATGAAATTGGAATGATTGTTTTTTCCTTCAAATGTTTGCCTCCATTTTTGGATTACTTCTTTAGGAAAGTTCCCCAGTCGGTTATCAGTAACCAGATCAAGACATGTGCCTGTTTTTTTAAGGCTCTTCGTATGTAGGACCAGATGGGTTTGAAGGAAGGGACTCACATCCTGATGCTTCCATCCATGACTGTGATGTAACGATCTCACTGTCTCTCTGCTCTCTGTCTTCTGACTACTGATAAGTTTGTAAACCCCTATAACAAACATGTCATGAATATTTAGAGTTGTCAGCACTGAGTTAGAATAAAAGAGTAACTGTATTTGGGGTTTAAATAGCACCCTGAAGGTATCTAGTCTGACACCTCAAGTATTGCAATAGAGTTCTCTGTTCTCAAATCAACCAGTGTAGCAGGGGCTTTGCAGGAAGAGACTCGTGAGGAGGAGCTTCATTGGTTTAAAAGGCCACCTAGGATTGATCTCCTTAGTTGAAAGTTCATTTTACATTGAGAAAAAGTGAAGCCTCTTTGACTGCGGGCTTACCTGGTCATTTGACAAGATAGCCGAAGTGCTTGCTGGGGAGAAATGCATGAGGGTGCATGATTGGAACTGCAGGCACCGCTGCTGGAGCCCTGGGGCTTGGACTCCCTACCTGTGGAAATGAGCGGGGTTTCTGCTTTCTCTTTGTTTGGCCACACCGAGGCACGTGGGATCTTTGTTCCCCAACAAGAGATGGAACCCGTGCCCCCTGCAGTGGAAACACAGAATTCTAACCCCTGAACTGCCAGGGAATTCCCGACGGGTTTCTGTATTACAAGCTTGAAAATTATTCTAATCCATAAAAGTTGTAATTTTGGTAGATTCTTTGCAGGTGAGTTTCTGTAAAATTTAATATATTGATTTTTATTACAGAATACAGATGCTGTTCATCTTGCTCTGAAATTAAATAATTCTGAACTGATGGGAAGAAAACTCAGAGTCATGCGTTCTGTCCATAAAGAAAAGTTAAAACAAAATTCAAATCCTAGTTTGAAGCATGTCAGTAAACCTAAGCAGGGACTTAACTTTGCTTCAAAAAGTGCACAGAATTCTAAAGGTTTGTTCATTGGAGAAAAAGCTGTTCTCATGAAGAAGAAAAAGAAAGGACCGAAGAAAAGTAAACGAGCTAAGACACAGAAAAAGCAAAAGTAACAGCCTGAAGCTTTTTCCTCTTACTGACTACTGGTAATAAGATCGTGATGAACCCATGTACTGATCCCTGACTACTGGTAATAAGATCGTGATGAACCCATGTACTGAGTTTCGGAATTTTTTATATATTGAAACATGGACACTTTTTCAGTTATTCATGTTGTAATACTACCTTTGAAACAACTATTTTAAGATGTAGGCAGTTCAGTCATCACGTAATACTGCTGATTGTATGAGAGATGATTTTAAGTGTACGGTGAACATTTAGAATTTTAGTGGTTATGTATTATTTTACCATATGTTGCAAATATATCTGTCATTTTTAAGAATTACTTGTTGCTATTGTCACTAAGCAGCTTCAGTCATGTCCGACTCTGTGCGACCCCATAGACGGCAGCCCACCAGGCTCCCCGGTCCCTGGGATTCTCCAGGCAAGAACACTGGAATGGGTTGCCATTTCCTTCTCCAATGCATGAAAGTGAAAAGGGAAAGTGAAGTTGCTCAGTTGTGTCCGACTTGTAGCGACCCCATGGACTGCAGCCCACCAGGCTCCTCCGTCCAAAGAATTACTTGGGATGAAACTAAATTTAAAAGTGAGTAAATACAAAGAAAAATGAGAGAACCTTAATACTTATTGTACCTAGACAAAGTATCTGAATAAAAGTGGGAATACTGATTGATCTGAGGTCAAGTGATAATCCCTAAGAAGTAAAGTTTTAAGGGCTGGTATATGATAGCTAGTCATTTTTCTTCCTTTCTTTTGTACTTACAATAACTGGAGTTCTAGGTTTTAATTTTATTTCATCAACCTAATAACTAAACAGGAATTTTATATCAAATGTAGGTCTGATTTCTTATTCTTAATTGGTGATTAGATTGGTTATTGCAGTCCTTGGTAAATTTGCTATAAGGCAGATTTTTACTTTTCAATTTTTTTTTTCAAATTTTATTTATATATTTTTGGCTGCACGGAGTCTTGGTCTTTTCCTCAGTTGCAGCAAGCGGGTTGTGGTGCGCAGGCTAAAGGGCGCATGGACCCAGTGGTTGTGGCACATGGGATTAGTTGCCCCACACGTGGGATCATCCTGGAGCAGGGATCAAACCCGTGTCCCCTGCATTGGCAGGTGGATTCTTAACTAATGGACAGTCCCACCTCTTATTTTTAACTTGAAGAATATTCTCCCAGGAAAACTTGTAATACTTAATGTCACCCAATAGAATGAAACTGTTTTAAAAAAATCATATTTAGGGGCTTACCAAGGACTGTCGGACTTCTTTGGTGGCAAGTTAAAGAATCTGCCTGCAGTAGGGAGACCTGGTTTTGATCCCTGGGTGGGGAAGATCCCCTGGAGAGGGGAGTGGCTGCCCATTCCGGTATTCTTGCCTAGAGAATCCCGTGGGCAGAGGAGCCTGGTGGGCTACAGTCCATGGGGTTGCAGAGTCAGACATGACTGAGCGACTAACACTTTCACTGTTCACTCTCTGAACTGGAAGCCATCTGATGTGAAGAGCTGACTCATTGGAAAAGACTCAGATGCTGGGAAGGATAGAAGGCAAGAGGAGAAGGGGGTGGCAGAGGATGAGACGGTATTCTTGCCTAGAGAATCCCGTGGGCAGAGGAGCCTGGTGGGCTACAGTCCATGGGGTTGCAGAGTCAGACATGACTGAGCGACTAACGCTTTCACTGTTCACTCTCTGAACTGGAAGCCATCTGATGTGAAGAGCTGACTCATTGGAAAAGACTCAGATGCTGGGAAGGATAGAAGGCAAGAGGAGAAGGGGGTGGCAGAGGATGAGATGGTTAGACAGCATCACTGACTCAGTGGTGGAGGACAGAGGAGCCCGGTGTGCTACAGTCGGGGTCTCGGAGAGTCAGACTTGACTTTCGTGACTAAAAAATCCCCATCTGGGGTTAAGACCACCTTCCACTGCTGAGGGCACAGGTTTTGACCCCTGCTCAGGGAACCAAGGCTACATGCCACACAGTGTGGCCAAAAAATAAGTTTAAAAAATCATGGAAACAATTTTCTGAGAAAGTATGGTACTGAAGTCGCAAAGTGTAAAGTTCAACTGGGGGAAAGAATAGAATTGCATTCCGTTGAGATTTACCCTTACGACATACAGCTGGCGCCCCTGCTCACAAGACTTAGCAAGCTGAAGCTGTGTCCTGGAGGGAGGAGTGGGCGTGAGCCAGGGTAGCTGATCTGAGGCAGGCTCATCTGTGATACATGCCACTGATTACTTACAGGTGGGTAAGGGAATTGGAGGACAGTGAGTTATTACTTATTATTTTGAAAATGTTGTCTTTCAGGCATTGCACAGGGAAAACCTAAATAGGTCTTTAAAATGTAGCTCTGGGTGGGGATGGGCTTATTGAATATTTGGAAAATGAGTTTAAAGTGTTTGTTACCCAAAGTTTGTACATTTGTAAACTCTTAATTACACATGTGAATGTTAATACTCTGAATTATTTATTGTTTGCACAAGTGCACTGGGCAGTATTATTTTATGATAAATTCTTCACAGTATAAGTCAATATAAAAAGAGTGTAAACTAAATTCTCACCTTTTAAAAGTTAAAAAAATGTAGCTCTGTAGAAAGCAGAAAGAGCTCCATTTTCATGTATCCAAAGACTGGATATTTTATGCTTAGGATCTCTATGGCCCTTTGAACCTTGTTTTTCAATATTTATTTATTTGATTGTGCCAGGTCTTAGTTGTGGCTTGTGGGATCTAGTTTCCCGACCAGGGCTTGAACCTGGTTCCCCTGCATTGGGAATGCAGAGTCTTAGCCACTGGACCATTAGGGAAGTTTGTTTGCTTTTCATAAGTATGGTTCAGTTAATATTTATCCCTTGATAGCTCTTGAACATTTCTGCATATATTTTCAGTTAAATTTATATAAAGATGCCTTATCTGTAGACTACATACACTTACCTCTTTAATTGCACTGTGTGTATTTTCTTTAAAGTATATATTTTATTGTATATGTTTTTTAGTGTATGTAAATTTATAATTTTAGTGTCCTTAACATAGAGTGTAGGTCTTTAGGTTTTCATGTAAGGAGCCCTGGACTAGGGTGTAGGGACATCTGATCCTTGACCCAATTCTCTGGCTGTATATGCATGACCTTGGACAAACCTCAACCTCTTTATCTAAATATCTTGACTGGGAAAATAAGGGGCTTGGACTAGATCAGTGGTTTCCCACTTTTTTGACTATGATCTGTGATAGTCTTTAATTTTTCACTGTGATCAGTACAGACATAGGTATATTTATCTGACACAAAAGTCTCACATGACAATACCAGTCCTTCCTTACCCATGTTGCCCTCTGATACTTTTCATTCTGTTTACAACACTGGTGACGATCCACTAAGGTCAGTCCACAGCCCAATAACAATACCACTAAGCAACATGCCTCAGGGATTTACAGTCTGCTTCTGTTTGAGGATTCTAGATGGTTTACAAGTGAAAAAAAAATGAATGACTGTAGAGTGGTTGAGAAATTCAGAGGCACAGGAGTTGCACTAACTGTTCTTTGTAGCAACAGGTTGCTTGGTTTATCTTATCTCTTAGCAATG
The DNA here is from genome assembly GCA_006410675.1 of Oreotragus oreotragus. Lineage (NCBI taxonomy): Eukaryota > Metazoa > Chordata > Mammalia > Artiodactyla > Bovidae > Oreotragus > Oreotragus oreotragus. Next base: position 127,340 of record SJYX01005996.1, read on the forward strand.
ACCTCCTCCTTACATGGCATTCTATGATGCCCAACAGAAAGGACAGCGTTTTCTTTCCTTAGTGTCATAAGGTAATGGACACATGGTCTTAGATTGCCCCGGGTCATCTGTGCGGCCTTACAAGTCTTTCTGTTCCACCTGTGACTCAGGACACACCTCTGTCAACTGATAGAGGTACACTGTTCAGGCTAGGAAGAATCTGTTTATGTGCATGATATAAGGAAAAGCTTTTTTTCTGTTGCGTGCAACACTGATAGCAGTCATTTGCTTCTCTGTGATATATATGTACCTTCGCATCTCACCCCAGTCCAGGCAATGTACACGTACCTTTGATTAAATTTCTAGTCTTAGAGGATCTCAGGTTCCCAGGTGGCGCAAGTGGTAGAGAAACTGCCTGCCAATGCAGGAGGCATAAGAGACTCAGGTTCGATCCCTGGGTTGGGAAGATGCCCTGGAAGAGGGCATGGCAGCTCAGTCCAGTACTCTTTCTTTGCCTGGAGAATCCCATAGACAGAGGACCTGGAGGGTTCATATGATCACAGAGAGTCAGACGCGACCGAAGTGACTTAGCACGCACATGTGCACAGGCTCATTATCACTCAAACAAAAGGGCTTTCCCAAGCTCTTGGACTAGGTTAGGAATGTCAGCTAAATGTTTCCATAAGTACTCTGCAACAACTTGTCACCATCTACCCTAGAGTTGAGCCAGACTTTATGGGGATAGGACTGTTGTATGACAAGATTGCTGTATGAGAATACACCAGTCACAAATATGGGGGAAGATATGTCTCCAGGCCGCTCTTCTGACCAGCCAGCTAGTAATCTGGAGGTTCCTACTATCTCTCAGGTTCACCATAAGGAATCACAGAACTCAGGAACATGTTATGATTACAGCTTTATTACAGCAAAAGGATATAAATAAAATGCAGCCGGGGATTTCCCTGGTAGGCCAGTGGTTAGGGCTCAGCACTTCCACTGCTGAAGTCCCGGGTTCAGCCTTTGGTCAGGGAACTAAGATTTCGCAAGCCTTGCTGTGCAGCCAAAAAAGAAGAAACCAAAACCAGCCAAAGGGAAAGAGAAGAGGCACGCACAAGCGAAAGGTATGGGAGAGACCCAGATTCAAAGCTTCTGTTGTTCCCTCCCTGAACACCTCCCAGGAGGCAGAACACCTCAGCCTCCGTGTACATGGCACGTTGATTCCTAAGTAGACAAGAGTACGGCCAACCTCGGAAGGGCACATGCTTCGGTGTCCAGAGCCTTCACTGGGCTTCCCTATGTAGGTCATAACCTACCTTCCCTGGTGGCTCAGACGGTAAAGCGTCTGCCTACAATGCGGGAGACCTGGGTTCGATCCCTGGGTCAGGAAGATCTGGAGAAGGAAATGGCAACCCCCTCCAGTATTCTTGCCTGGAAAATCCCATCGACGGTGGAACCTGGTAGGCTACAGTCCATGGGGTCGCACAGAGTCGGACACGACTGAGCAACTTCACTTCACTTACGTAGGTCATGAAGTTGAACTCCATGAAGTTATTCTCCAGCCTCCTTCCCTCCTTTCCCCCAGAAATAGGGCTGATACCACCCAGATCAAAGTCCCAACCCCCTAATCACAACCCTGGTCTTTCATGTCTTGCTGGGCAGCCCCATCATGAAACATCTCTTTCGCATAAACTGTCAGGACACTACAGTCTATAATAAACATTCCTATCACTCCAAAGGTTTCAGAGGATCCCGTCTGTCTTTTCAAATTTAAACTACACACATAATGTCTTCAGTGGGTATGACAACTTGACAACTCAATGGTTGCTATTTTTTTTCCATTGTGTCTCTAACCCGTTATCCTTTTCCAGGAATCCCTCCATTTAATTTTCTTCCACTCCTGAGACTATACCGTAACAATATTTTGAAATCGAATCACTAGATTATGGTCCTTGCTCCAAAACGGATTGTGACTGAGCTTGAAACCAAATGAAACTGAATTCAAACAAGAGTTACATAAAAAGATGAAGCATTTGCGATCAGTGACCTTCCATCTTTGACACAAGCAAGAAAGTCAGCTGCACACACTTTGGAGTGTGCGCACGAAGGCCACGTGCCGCCCTCATTACGTCAAGCTCAAAGGCTCTTAAGGACGTGCGCGACCTCGCGCAAAATCTCGACTCCGAAGCGAACTTAAGCACCTGCGCAGGCGCAGAAGCGGCGCGGGTGCCTCCCTCAGGCACTGCTGCGGACATCCCCAGGGGCCTCGGCGACGGGGGCCGGAAGTGACGCATGTTCCGCCTTTCCGCGTCCCTCGCGGCGGGCGGCGGGCGTCGGGACTGAGCCGCGCACTCGGATCCGGGTCTTCGCGGTCAAGGGCTTCTTTGAGGGCCCCGCCGCAGCCGACCCGGCTCCTCGGTGGAGAGAAGATGGTGGGCCGGAACAGCGCCATCGCCGCCGGCGTGTGCGGGGCCCTTTTCATCGGTTACTGCATTTACTTCGACCGCAAGAGACGGAGTGACCCCAACTTCAAGAACAGGCTACGAGAACGTGAGTGGGTCTCCGCTTCCCTGGGCCTCCCTCCCTCTCCCCCCGCGGCGCCGTCGTCCCCTGCTTCCCGCCGGCCGACCCGCCGCGTGCTGGGCGGCCACGTGGTGCTGCAGGGTCTGGGGCCCTGAGCGCACACGCCAGAGAAAGGTGGTGGCGCCGCGTCCAGGGTTGCTCCCGCCTCGTGTGCCAACGAACACGTCCCTCCATTTTGGAGGAAGGATTTTTCCCATTTTGTTTTCCCTAAACATGTACCACGTAAGTGCAGGTTCGTTTGTATTATAATTTAGGGGATTGTGGCTCTTTTTTGCTGTTTATCTTTTTTCACCTCTTCCGAACTCGAAAGTCGGGTGTTTTGTATTTTACGAATTTGTGCTTAGACTGAACCTGCAAATCCAGCTTAGTATCATTCTCAAACGATAAGGTTGCATGCATTCTTAAACCCTCTTGGTAGCTCCACTGTAAAGGCTTCCAAGATATGAGTGAATGCTATAGAAATCGCAGGGGCGTCCAAAAGGCTGCATGTTTTCTGTGACTCAGTCTTATTTCCTACCTGCGACATCTTTTAAAAGAGATTTACAAGAAGGAAATCGTGTCGCCAAAACCTTTTGTGTTCTTTGATTTTCGCAACAGAAGAGCAAATTTGTTGCATTAAGAAATAATTTTGTAATCTACCTAGGTTGCTCACTCAGAATAGTTCCTGAAACTAGAATGTATAGGTAAATTACTAAAGCCCAGAAAAATAGGAAAAAGTGATTAGCGTTTCACGTATACTTGGGTCACACGTGGCTGGGACTACCTTACTGGAAACTGCCGCCCTTACACCATCTGCAATATGATACCTGATTCTGGCTCTCTTGTGTCTCAGGAAGAAAGGGATATAGAGGTGATTTTTTTTATTTATAGTTAGGTAAACTAATGGAAATAATGCTGCTTTGGATTCAGACACTGAGTTTCCTGACCCAGGTTAGTCACAGATTAGCAGTATGATCTTGGGTTTTCTGAGTCTTAATTATTTTCTTAGCTTGCAAAATCAGGTATTGCCTCTTGTTGGATTTGTGAAGGTTAAAATGTTTGGCGTGCTCACCACCATTCTTGACACGGAGAAGATCCTATAAATTCCTGCTGTAAATGTAATTATTGGAATTTTTATCATTTTCCTGTAGCTTCCAAGAAATAGTTGGGCAATGATGGTGTGGAAGTAGATCTCTGTAAAGAATGGATTAATAACCCTTCCTTTGGAATCGCTGCAATCCTATTGTTGAAAACCTTGAGAAAACTAATTTTTGGTTGAAGAAATAATAAAAGCTGTCATTTTGAACAAATTGAGAAATCTGTTATTTTCAGTTTTTTTTTGTCTTCCATAAATTTTTTTGTCTTCCAAAATTCCATAAATTCTTTCTAGTTTCATTAGTAGCCTAATGACTTAAGTGTCAGGCTTGAATTAATAGTTGAATAACCTTGGGCACCAAATTTCAAGCTTTAGTTTCCTTCTTTTTTTGTAAAACATAATGTAGAATTTAGTACAGTACCTGGCACATGGTAATTAATGAACGCTAAAGTCATGGGTGTTCATTGGAAGGACTGATGCTAAAGCTGAAACTTCAATGCTTTGGCCACTTTATGCGAAGAGTTGACTCATTGGAAAAGACCCTGATGCTGGAAGGCATTGGGGGCAGAAGAAGAAGGGGACGACGGAGGATGAGATGGTTGGATGGCATCACCGACCTGATGGACATGAGTAGATTCTGGGAGTTGGTGATGGACAGGGAGGCCTGGCGTGCTGCGATTCATGGGGTCGCAAAGAGTCAGACAGGACTGAGCAACTGAACTGAAAGATTGTTTATGAATATAATTGTTATTTTGTATTTTCTTTGGCAAGTAAAACATGCTCAGAGTAATTTTGAAGTCTTTTTAAAGTCTGTATGGTTGACTGATTTTAAGAACTTGAGGGTGTTTTGTATTTGTGGGGTGTAATTAATTTCAGGTTAGTTAACTTTTCATTTTCTTAGCTTAATTTCTAATAGAATATTTATATCTGTAATACTGTTCATGGGGTTCTCAAGGCAGGAATACTGAAGTGGTTGGCCATTTCCTTCTCCAGTGGACCACATTTTGTCAAAACTCTTTACCATGGCCCTATGGCTCATAGTTTTCATTGAGTTGGACAAGGCTGTGATCCAGTTTGTTTGCAAGATCAGTTTGGTTAGTTTTCTGTAATTGTGGTTTCCATTCTCTCTGCCCTCTAGATAAGAATAAAAGGCTTGTGGAAGCTTCTTGATGAGAGAGACTAGCTGGGGGGGAATCTGGGTCTTGTTCAGTAAATCTTTAATCCAATTTTCTGTTGATGGGTGGGGCTGTGTTCCCTCCAGGTAGTTTGACATATGGTAGGGATAATGGCGACCTCTTGCAAAAGGACTTATGCCAGGACCCTTGTATTCAGTACCCCGGCCACGCCTCCACGGGAGACTCCTGGACACTCAGGGGCAAGTCTGGCTCAGTCTCTTGTGGGGTCACTGCTCCTTTCTCTTGGGTCCTGGTGAGCACAAGGACCTTTGGGCCTGCCGAGAGTCTGTTTCCCCAGTGGCCTCCAGAGTCCAATTCCCTGGGAGTTCTCAGTTCCTTTGCAGGATCTCCACATTGGGAAGTCTGTTGTGGACCCTAGAACCTTCACAACGGTGCAAGAGCTTCTTTGGTATAATTGTTCTCCAGTTTGTGGGTTGTCTGTGGTGGGGCTTATACATCTTTCCTTCATTGGAAGGACTGGTGCTGAAGCTCCAGCTCCAGTACTTTGGCCACCAGGTGCGAAGAACTGACTCGTGGGAAAAGACCCTGAAGCTGGGAAATATTGAAGAAAGGAGAAGGGGAGAACAGAGGATAAGATGGTTGGATGGCATCGCCAACTGGATGGACATCAGTTTGAGCAAGCTCTGGGAGTTGGTGATAGACCGGGAAGCCTGGTGTGCTGCACTTTATGGGGTCTCCAAGAGTTGGATTGAGCCCCTGAATTGACTGACATCTGTAATAAAGGGGCAGAGTTTTGTTTTTAGGAAAAGAGAATTAGGCTGTTTAAAATGGGTTTGAAGTTAAATCAAGACTAATTTATTCAATTTTTTTCTTACCTTCCATTAATGTGAGATTAACAGAAACTCCTACAGCATAATCTTTATCTAAATAATCATTAATAAATGATAATTAACCTACAAAGTACCAACTATAGATGTTTTTCACTTTACAGCACTGTATGAAATGATTCATTTTTAAATAAAGTACTTTAAACGATTGCTTTAGATTCGGGACTTTTTGTATTTTATGTGTATTTTTTTTAGTCTAACCTGTTAGGCTGACGCAGAGACACTTTGGACTGATTTCTAGCAAATACTGTGTCAGTCTGCTGATTGAATCTGTAGCAGCCCCTTGATTTTTCAGTCTGTTACCTGCCCGTGTGTCAGAGACGTTGTTTGATAAATAAGTTGATGGAACCAGTTAGTTGTCTTACAAGTGAGAATTTTAATCTTACTCCTGTGAATTTAAAGCAGCTAAGCAAGCTTGAAATTTGGTAACTATCAAACATTCAGCAACAATCACACGTTCTTCTCCACTCCATTAAAAAACCATATATATATATGTGTGTGTTTGGAAATCAGGCTTCTTTCTACTATTATCACTTTTGTCTTCTGCAAATTTTGACCTAACAAATTGTATATCTCTGTTTATTCCACAAACTTGCTGTGTTTATTTCTGAGATGCCTTTTATATTGATGGGCGTATCTTCAATTCTCTGCGGTGCAGAGTAATGTTTGAGTGAAATTCTGCTTCCTGAGTGTTTGGATTGCCACTCCACCACCCGTTGGTTGTGATCTTAGTAAATTATCTCTGATAACATGGTGATGGTATTAGTACCTGTCCTCCTGTTGCTCTGAGGATAATAAGCAGGATAGGATAGTGTAGGATGGTGTCTCTCTTGAATCTAAAACAAGTGCTTATCCTTAACATCAAGTGTTCCATGTCCAATCCTACTACTCTTCCCAGCACATAGGTATCATGATCTTTTAATAACTAGTTGATATAGTCTGGTGTCATTCCGCCAAAAAGAGAGCTGAACCTTAGTTAAGGTTATATATTCTGTTTCTCCACAGTTGCCTAATGACGAACACCTAAGAAAGGTAGTCAGGAAAAATAGGCAGTCTTCAAATTAATAGTAAGATCAGCTTTAACCTATATGTATATTTTTGAAAGTGCTAAGGCCTTAGAGTTGTGCACTTACGAAATCTGGGGGCTAGAATTGGCTAGAGATACTGGTGGTAAACCTAGTTTGCAAATGCAAGTTAGAAAAGGTTCCCTGACGAGAGTAAATGAACCATTTGTGTGCACTTAGGTCACTGCCTCCGGGGAAGGCAATGGCACCCCACCCCAGTACTCTTGCCTGGAAAATCCAATGGACGGAGTAGCCTGGTGGGCTGCAGTCCATGGGGTCGCTAACAGTCGGACAGACTGAGCGACTTCACTTTCACTTTTTTCTCTTTCATGCATTGGAGAAGGAAATGGCAACCCACTCCAGTGTTCTTGCCTGGAGAATCCCAGGGACGGGGGGGCCTGGTGGGCTGCCGTCTATGGGGTCACACAGAGTCGGACACGACTGAAGTGACTTAGCAGCAGCAGGTCACTGCCTCTCTACTCATGCATTGAAAATTGGATTTATAGAATGCTTTAAGGTTTTAAGAGGACATGTGCTTGTTTTAAGACTTTTGTTTCTCACAGTAATAAAGCATGTCTGATCTTTGGAGAGTTGATATTTATTTGCTGACCCAGTAATAAGTATTAGAGCTTTACCTTTCCTAGCCACATGGTGCCTTTTGGTGATTTTAACTGGTTAATGAAACTAACTTAACTACTTAGCATAGTACAACTCCTTAGCTGAGGAGTTGGTTGCTGTTGAGCTCGGTCCTGAGTGCTTATATCTCAATAGTGCCAACCAGGCACTGAAAATACAGTAACTAATTTAATCCTCATATCAACTCTTTGAAGCAGGTATTGTTCTTAAACCAGGTTTACATAAGGAGAAAGAGAGGCATAGTAAGTTAACCGTAGTTTGCCCAAGGTTGCACTGCTACTCAGGGGAAGATATGGGGTATAAAGGAAACCCAAGCTTCCTTGTGCCAGCACCCTTTCTCATGGAGTATACAGTTAAAGTGAAAGTCACTCAGTTGAGTCCAACCCTTTGCTACCCCATGGAATTCTCCAGGCCAGAATACTGGAGTGGGTAGCCATTCCCTTCTCTGGGGATCTTCCCAACCCAGGGATCAAACCCAGGTTTCTCGCATTGCAGGCAGATTCTTTACCAGGTGAGCCACCAGGGAAACCTAGGAACACTGGAATGGGTAGCCTATTGCTTTCTCCAGTGGATCTTCCCAACCCAGGATTTGAACCAGGATCTTCTGCATTGCAGGCGGATTCTTTACCAGCTGAGCCACCAGGGAAGCCCATGCAATTAAACAGCAGCTTAAAATATTGTTAGTGTCCTACTACTGGTTTGATTTTAAAGGTTGACTAATTGATTTAAACAATGTCACTTACTCCTGAGTGTGTACTATTACTATTTCATGTCAGAAACAAAAACAGCCTACGGACTGTCGGGCGAGGGTTTTTCTCCTTTGAGTGCTGCGTTTCTTCACACTTATTTTTGCCAAATGCATAAATACTGTGCTTTTTTTTCTCAAGAAAACTTTTTCAAATGCTGTTTTTTAAATTCTTTTCTTGTTTAATAATGCCAGATAGTTTTCAAAATTTAGTAAAGACAGTCAGTTATATTTCAGCAGTAAAATTCCATCATAACAACAGAGGCTTGATTCTTGGTCATGGGTCTGTCCTGTGTAGGTTGGAGGAAAGAGACTTTCTCTACTTAGGATGCTTCCAACAGCTGAGTCTCTTAATTATCTCCATGTTGCAAACTGCCGATCCTGATACCCCAGAGGGAAGGACAAAGCTTCTGTCCAGGAATGTCCCATTGCTGGTCGCTGACCTGAACTATTTTTATGACCCTGAAAATCACAAGAAAAAAAGCCTGAGTTGGTCATGTTTTGCAAATAGAATGAGTACAACAGCAGTCAGACTTCTTTTGATTCCCATTTTAATAATAAAATGAAAATATTCCCTTTCTTGCAGGAAGAAAGAAACAAAAGCTTGCCAAGGAGAGAGCTGGGCTTTCCAAGGTAATAATCTTTTTTTTATAGTCCACTTCAAATGTATATTTTGAGAAAGCTAATTGGTATCAGACACTGATTTTATGTTTTAAAGTAGAATTTCTTCATAAGAACAGTTATTAGCTCTGTTCCCCTGCAGATTTTTCAGTCCTTCCTTATTTCCCCTTTGTCAGCCTCACAGCAGACAACTTACTGTGCGAACAGTGTTTGAGGGTGGTAAGATGATAGGCTCTGAAGACACCAAAAAGTTCAAACTTTTTCACTTAGCTGCTCCAAAATAACAAAACAGTTATTACTAATTCCTTTAGAAGAACCACGTTACTCATTTTGACAGTTACATAAGATTATTCACACCCACTGATCCGCCATCCCACTGCCTGTCAGATTTTTACCTTGTAATATGTAAATGTAGACATAAGTCTTATTCATTTTTTTCCTTTTCATAGATCCTATGTTCATGATTATTTTTAATGACTTATATAGATTTATTTATTTTATAAAGAGCATTATGTATAGGTAAGTGTTAATCACTGGGCATACAGCTTTTTTTTTTTTTTAATTGAAATTAGTTCCATCATCTGGATATCCAGTACTTGGACCTGCTGTATCAGTAGTAGTTCTTTTTAAAGCAAGTTGAAGCAGTGAAAAAATTAGATCAATTAATGTTACATTTGAGTAACACACCTAAGTGACTGGATTTGATAATAGCAAGATGAAACTGGGAGGCAGTCACTTTGTTTCCCTGTTATGTGCAAACTACCTTTCTGAAATATGTAATATATTCATTATGTTTTCAGTAGTCTTGTCTTTCTAAGGATACAGAAAATGGATGTGTTACAGGTATAATTCAAAGATATTTCTGGTTTGGTTCCAGACCACTGTTGTAAAGAGACTGAATTGTTCGGTTTCCTGGTCCATATAATGGTTGTGTTTACACTACACTGTGTACATAGCATTGCATGATGTCTGATAACTGTACACACCTGTAATAAGAGTGTATATGATAATACTCAAGAACCAGGAACTTCTATTAGTAGTCTAGGTTTTTAAATAAAAAGGGACTTTTTAAATACTTGGTTTACATTTTTTACAAAGATAATGCATAATCATTTGATTTGGTAATATATAACAAGCCTAAAACAAAAACACAGAAAGGCAAAGTTAATTAAGGCTGCTTGTTTGAAATAGCAAAAAAAAAAAAAATCAGAAGCAGCTCAAATGCCCAACAAATAGATCATGAATATACAGTTATATATTCCTAATATAGTTACATAAAAATTAAAGTAGATACTAAACTATCTTTGAGTGTTGTTGAAGAGTAAATTTCTTTTTGTCAGCTTTCATAATGAGCTGTTTTTTTTTAATGGCATAATTTTTTGTATTGTGTGTATCCCTGGAGTAAACCAGCCAGTTATTAAATATTCTATTTTTAAACAGTTACCTGACCTTAAAGATGCTGAAGCTGTTCAGAAATTCTTTCTAGAAGAAATACAGCTTGGTGAAGAATTACTAGCTCAAGGTAATTATTAGTCATTGAAAGACTTTTAAAGTAGTTTAAAAGAATATAGCCAATTGTAATATGTAAACAGTAACTGAGAGAAATATCTGGGAATATAATTTCCTCAACTCCTTCACCTGATCTTCAGATCTTTCCCAGTACCTATAGGAAGGAATGACTAATAGAATACATCCCAGAGAAGGTTAGTTTACCCGTTCAACGTTACATAGTTAATGGCATATGGTTTTCAGAAACAGTGATCTAAATCTGATCCAGAATTTAGGCTTTAGGCTTTGTGCTTTGTGTGTTTCATCAATAGAATTAATAATTCTTTCTAAAAAATTACTATTATAAAATTAAAATGGTCATTTTTCAAATTTGAGAACCATAATACCTTCAATAATTGAGTGTCTTAAATGTATTTCTATTTTTATTGTCAAAATAGATTTTATCACAAAAGTAGCTTTGAAATAGTTGCTGTAGTTAGTAGAAATGGTATCAAGTGTTTTTCCTATTCTCACTGTTGTATTATAATAGATTTTGACATTATTGAAGTACATGATGGAGGTCATTTGTGGATTTTTAATCATTGGGCAAAGTAAAGCACTTAAGTCCTCATAAAGATCATTTGAGAGACTATAACTTCATTACTTTAATATTGAAAGAAAAGTAAAGCATGTATAATATCTATTTCTAAAGATAGAGATTGTAATATTTCAGTTTATGCAAAGATACTGTCAGTGTTTGTTCATACTCATAAAGATGTCAGTTTATAACAATCAAATTTCCCTTCTAGCCTCCAAAATAAACATAATGTAAAAGAATTTATCTGAGATACTGTAGTGCTCTCCCAATTACTTGATTATCTTAGAGATCACTTATTGTGGCCATTTCTCTTTGACTTGAGCTGTTAGATGTATATTGACAAGAACAGTTAACTCATGAGGGGAGTGAAGGGGTCAGGAAAGGATAGGGAAGCGTTTTTTATTCTTTATTTGAAGCTTATATTCCACATTTCAGCCTAGCACACCCCGAGAGTTATGTAACTCGGCTGCTAAGCTGCCTTTATTCTGGTGGAATCCACCAAACCAGCCTGAGGGTAGAATTAGGGACAGAAAGCATAAGCAGTTTAGGCAGTGAGTCTCATTGCTTGACAACGGCCTCCCTCTTCCAGGTGTCTTCATCCGTGATAACTGAGCAGTATCTCGGGATTAGTGAGGAGGATCAAGGCTGCAGTGTGGAGAGGAAATGGTTTCATTTCTGCACTAAATTGCTGTGATAGTTTACAGTTTCCAGTGTGTTTAGAAGTTTTAGGAGGTGTCTCAACCAAAGATCCCCTGTGTTCTACACATACCACTGTGGTAGCAGCTCTGTTTATTTCCATTTAATAATCAGAATTAATATTCTCAGACAATACTGTGAGCTCCTCTGTTGCCTGTAAATTCTGTGGCCTAAGGATTCAGTGGCCATTGTGGCATCTTAATTTCCAAGTCAGTGGAGCCCTTGTGGCCCTGTTGGAGGCCCAGTCCTATGTGGAAGACCTGTGCCTTATATTCTCCATTTTTAATGCTTCTTTGTAGAATTAAAGATTTCTTCAATTTGAGTAGTTTAAATAAAAATGTTAGGTAGCAGGCAGTTCCTCCTCGTTTACCAGTCCCTTATTTGGTCCCATTTGTACTCAGGGTTGGAAAACTTGTGTTTTTGGTTTATTATAAATAATACTATTCAGGAGTAACCAGCGGTAGGAGATGCACAGGGTGAGGGGGTGGAGAACTTTCATGCCTTCTCTGGAGGTGCCACCCTTCTAGTCTTTGATATATTTACCAACCCAGAATCCTAAGAAATAATTTTTTGACAGAATTTGTTCTTTTTCACCTAAAGAGTTACAAATGGTCCATTCCCTACATTAAATTGCTTAGCAAGCCTAGAAAGATCAACACTCAAGTGAATAAGAGAATCAGTGAAACTGTGTATAACAAGTGTAGGAGAACATGAGATAGACCAGGGAAACATTTTCAGGCTGCACCTTGAATTTCCTGAGAGAGAAGGCCTAGGCATTGAGGAACGGGAGAGCATTCTACCCGGCGGAGGAGTGGATGGTGACTTCCGTCTTGTAACACTTGGTTTGATCTTGCTCTGCTGTGTCCTAAGTGGATTATATGCTGCTTTCTGTGCTGTTTCTCAAGGTACCACTTGAGATCTGACCATTCAGTCAGCATAAGTTTTATGAAAGTTGTAGCAACATTCCATGTGAAGGAAGCTCAGGATGACAGGTTGACCGCTCTTGAGGTTGTATCATTGTATAAGTGTATCCTGGATCTACAGGATTCTTAGGCATTGCTTGCTGTTGGATCTGCAGAGAGGATAACTGCCGGTGATGACTAGGTTCAGAAGAGATTAAAGGCGGCCTGTAGGTGATATTCACCTGGTGTGAGGGGTTTAAAGTGAAAGTGGGCCTGTCCACCTCAATCCTCCAGTCTTCCAGTTCTCTCTTCTCGTAAAAAGTGTTGTTTCATTGTTAGCAACTGCTTAAGTAATCTTTGAGAAATACTCGGTATATAACTAGTAACAAACTTAGACATTTCTGTACCTTAATTTCTCCCCCTTTGAAAGTGTCACTGGAGTCCCTTCACTTAATCTTGTTGGCGCCTTCTCAGTTATACGCGTGTACTATATTTTCTAGGTTTCTACCTGCGTGATGTTTTTGGTCACTATCATTTGGAGATATAGTGAAGACCTTAGGGTTGAATTTTGGACAAAGGCAAAGGCTTTTCCAGTTATGTGGTATTTCTACGTAAATCTTGCAGGTGAATATGAGAAGGGCGTGGACCATCTGACAAATGCGATTGCTGTGTGTGGACAGCCACAGCAGTTACTGCAAGTGTTGCAGCAGACTCTTCCACCACCAGTGTTCCAGATGCTTCTGACTAAGCTCCCAACAATTAGTCAGGTAAAGATCTGAACTGTTACGTAAGTGAGTAGAGTCTGAGAGTTCGACATTTAAAAACGAGCCTCGTGAGCATGGTGATGTGAGACTCCTCCGTATATAGTGAGAATAGTGCTAGAGATGCCAGTGCTTGACCAATAGAAACACCCAGACGAAGGGGCAGAGAACCTAGTGATCGTGCCCAGGAGCGTGACTGGAAGCAAGTCTCTCTAGCGCTAAATCTCAGGCCTTGGTGTTCAGATCCCCAAATTTAGATCACTCCCAGCTACTTTCTAAACCTGGCTTTCTGCCACCTCTTGCGAGACCTCTCGGTTAAGTGGCAGAGGACAAAGGAGCCAAGATGGCACAGCCTAGAAATCAGACCCTTGAAGGCTTGTGGCTCCCTCAGACCTCAATTATCTGAAGGCCTCAGTGTCTCTGCTAATGCTGAGTTGGGCTTTGAGTTTGGAGCTGTTCGATACATCTTCATTGATACAGTAGGTTAAGCATAACTTACAGGTTGATTAAAACACATCCCATTCATTTTAAATACTCAAGGAGCCCCAAATGAATCTACTTTTTGGAATATTATGTCTAGTAAATGAATTTTCATGGTTGATATAATTGAAAATTAATAAAAATGACTGGTTAATTCTTTAAACTGAGCTTTTACTCATCTGGATTGGAACAAGACAGAAGAAAAAGTTCCCAAAGATCTAAAGGAAAGAATTGAAAGAGCAAGAAGCTGGATTTTGATCCTTTTATTTTTTGATCCTAATGAATGTGTTGCCAGTCTCTTGTCAAAATCCTCTAACATTACTCACCTTTTGAAAGACAGCATAGCGTAGTGCTTTTGGAAAATTGACCTGAGGATGATGTCTTTTGAAATATGGATGATTTCAGGATGAAGCTTGAATTCCTCAGTAAGAATGACCTTTTTTACTTCGTTCACTTGTGCCATGTTACGTGGAAATATTTTCAAAATACTAATATTTCGGAATACTGTATCCCTTCTTTGTACAATGAAAGAACATTTACAGGCCAATAAGGAAACGTTTGGAGGATAGAATGGTCACTAAAACACTAATCATTATTTTTAGTTCATATGGGAGTGAATAGAGATCTTAAATTCTTTTTGATTTTAGTTAAAAAATTGACTAACATAACACAATATAATGTTACGCTTCCTTTATTTTATTGACTTGAATTTTGAGGTGGGGCTGACAGATTATTTTCTTAAATAAAAATGGTGTATGAAGTGTTAAATATTGACATTTCAATATGAATAAACTTCAGGGAGATTTGAATCAGAGATCAGAAAAGCATTTTATGTTGAACTTAGAATCCTGATTAAATGCTTATACTTTTTAAAATTTCTAAGTATTTATAAATATTTTCTCTTTCAGAGAATTGTAAGTGCTCAGAGCTTGGCTGAAGATGACGTGGAATGAGAAACAAATGTCAACATAATTAAATAGTGACATATTATCTGCAGCCACAGATTAAATATCAGACCTAAGAATAAAGATCCTTGGTACTTAGTGGTGTCTGTTGAGTGGCATTTCTCATTGTATAGATTGCCTTTATTCTGTCTGAAAGTCTGTGGAGAGACCTTTTCTATGTACTCAACATATTTTCTTAATAGGGTTTTGTGGTGGTTGTGATGTCATCGGAAGAGTTTGGAGGATGGTTTTAGTTTCCGCCTCTGGATAATCACCTAGCCTTGGGCAAGGCCATGTTACATCTCTGGACTCCAGTATTCTCATCTGTACAATAAGAACATCAAACTAGGCCACTCACACTTCCTGGTAACTCTTCCTCAGGAACCTTTCAGGTTTGTGATCCTGAGCCCTAAAACTGTGCTTTTTTCCAGTGACAACCCTGCATGCTCTTTAGGGGGTGAGGTGGGATGAGGCGAACACTACAGTCATGTTGATTGGTTCGTTTTCCTAGTAGGATCCCAAATCCAAAGAAGTGCACTGGTGCCCAGTCCGTGATTGGCCATGCAGCTAGGAAGCAGTCTTCGTTCCTGCATTTGCCAAAAGGGGACGGACTGGGACAGAGNCCTGAGCCCTAAAACTGTGCTTTTTTCCAGTGACAACCCTGCATGCTCTTTAGGGGGTGAGGTGGGATGAGGCGAACACTACAGTCATGTTGATCGGTTCGTTTTCCTAGTAGGATCCCAAATCCAAAGAAGTGCACTGGTGCCCAGTCCGTGATTGGCCATGCAGCTAGGAAGCAGTCTTCGTTCCTGCATTTGCCAAAAGGGGACGGACTGGGACAGACGGGGGGATTACGGGCGAGGAAAGAGCAGGGGCCAGACAGCTGGCCGAGAGAGGAGGAGGGGTCGGCCTAGGTTTTATTTTAGGAGGGGATGCTTACTATATGCCCTTGTGAACTCTGATGCAGTCCAGGCTGGGTGTCACTTGGCTTTATGGAAAACAGTCAGCTTTGCTCTAGGGCTTACTGAAGAGGCAGTGAGGTGCTTATAGTAAAGCTGACTTTGCCCAGTACAGCTTACTTGAATGACAGTTTCGGTGCTTTAAAAATTGTTCAGTCACTAAGTTGTGTCCGACTCTTTGCAACTTCATGGACTACAGCATGCCAGACTTCCCTGTCTTTCACTATCTCACGGAGTTTGCGCAAACTCATGTCCATTGAGTCAGTGATGCTATCTAACCATCTCATCCTCTGCCTCCCCCTTCTCCTTTTGCCTTCAGTCTTTCCCAGCATCAGGGTCTTTTCCAGTGAGTCAGCTCTTCACATCAGATGGCCAAAGTAGTGGAACTTCAGCTTCATTCAGCACTGGTCCTACCAATGAATATTCAGGGCTGATTTCCTCTAGGGTTGATTGGTTTGAACTCCCTGCAGTCCAGTGGACTCTGAAGAGTCTTCTCCAGCACCACAATTCAAAAGTATCAGTTCTTTCGTGCTCAGCCTTCTTTATGGTCCAGTTCTCACATCTGTACATGACTACTGGAAAAACCAGGCCTTTGTTGGCAAAGTGATATCTCTGCTTTTTAATAGACTGTCTAGGTTTGCCATAGTTTTCCTTCCACGGACCAAGTGTCTTTTAAAATTTCATGGCTGCAGTCACTGTCCATGGTGATTATGAAGCCCAAGAAATTACATCACTTCCCACTTTTACCCTTTCTGTTTGCTATGAAAAATTAGATACCACTTTTGAAAACTATAGCTATATTGTGTTAAAAACTACTGCTGGTACCAAAAGTTTTTTTCCTTCTAGACACATAATTGCTGAACACTCACATAGTGATAGAACCAGGCAGTGGCGGGGATGCTGGCTGAATGGAGCTCGACCCAAGATTTAAGTCAAGTGGAATAGCTTGGATGTTGTCCTTTGTTAAAGTTGCACTTACATCTTTGGAAATGAAAATGTTAGTGCACGTTGGCATGCTTCCTTGGACAAAGATCTGCTGTTTGGTTCCACAGTTTGTGCCTAGAGTCTTCAACTCTTACTTGGTTGCTCTGTATATTTTCTCTTTGCTGAAAACTTGAAATCTCACTGTGCATCCATTTCCCGAGTTTGTGGATTGCAACCATTACTCTGAACGCTTCCTGGTAGGTTGGCCACTGACCACCTCCACTGCACTAAGTTCTTTGGGGATTTTATCTTTTTCCTTCATCTGGAGCCTGCTGTGTGGCCATCTCATTTTTAAGTTTCTATTTGTATTTTTATCTGTGTAGTAGTGTAGTTACGTTTCTTGAGGAAGTGGCCCTCTGTAGATGTTCTGTGTCCCAGCAGTACGTTTCCCTCTTGTCACTCGGGGCCAAGGGCCTGGGTAGGTTCTGTGATCTGTGATTGCTGTTTTCCTTGCTTCTGGTGTTCGCCTCTTGGTGGGCAAGGCTGGTCTAGAGCTCTGTTTCAGGCTTCCGGGTGGGAGGGGCTGGTCCACGCCCACTCGTGGGTGGAGCTGGGTCTTGGCCCTCTGGTGGGCAGGGACTAGTCTAAGGATGCTGTGGGGCTCTGTTCCTACCCTGTGGGTTTTTGGGCCTGTGAGTCCCAGCATAGGAGCCTGCAGGCTGTTAGGTGGGGCCAGGTCTCACAGCCAAAGATGGAAAAATTGTCTGTTGCCAACTGGAGTTAACATAGGTCCCAGCTGTGTCTGCCACCAGCTTATATGACCCCAGAGAGCCACAGCTGCTCCCCACCTGCCCAGGGGACCCTTGAAGACCAGCAGGTAGGTCTGACCCAGTCTTCTATGGGGTTGTCACCTTTGTCCCATGCTGGACCCTGTGTGCACCCTCCTGGAGTGAAATCTCCTTTCCCCTCAGTCCTGGGGGTTCCTGCGACCAAGCCCTACTGGCCTTCAAAGCCAAATGCTGTGGGGGTTCCTCCTAATGCTGGGCCCTGGGTCTGGGGAGCCTGGTATGGGGCTCATTATGTCTTTGACTGGAGAGTATCTTTTTGTAGATTCCAGCCTTTCAGATTGACAGATCAGCAGTTGAGATTTTGGTGTACTCATGAGAGAAGGTACGCTCGGGTTCTCCACCATTGTCTCCACAGTTTGTACTTGAAGGGCATTTAAAATGGGGGCTTCCCTCGTAAGATCAGTGCTGTTCTGTTACCAGATAAATAGAACTTAGGTTCACGTCTCACGTAGTGTGTGAAACCTGGTTCCATGTGTGTCAGTAAGTAGGCAGTCAGTAAGCATTTGAATCCTTTTACTCCTCAGTTAAGTTCAGAAGTTTGTCATTTATCTGCCTTTCTGACCTTGTTGAATTAGCCTGTAGACCACAGTGTGTGTTAATGTTACTGCAAGAGATTTTTGAGAAAATTGGTCTACCATACAAAAATTTTTTTTGTAATAAAAAATGGAGTTTTTATTACTGCTTGTGCCTCAACTATTTAAGTGCTCTTAAGTGCTGTTAAGGCTTGGAGAATATCTTGGCTTGGCGTATATTTGCAGAATTGAATTCTGCTGAGTTTGGTGATTCAGAGCAGAATTAAGTTTCTTGGTCACCATTCCTTTGAGAAAGTTGACAGCTGTGCAGCTTCTCCCCAGGTGACATCTGCATCCAACTTCAGAGCATCCACAGATACAGGTTAAGAACCCCTCCGTGCTTAATGTCAGCTGGTAAGGATTAGATAGTAATAATGTTTTCCCAACTTGAGATGTATCAGAATCATGTGGAAGCCTTGTTAACAGCAAATTGCTGGGCAGGAACACGTATCCATCAGCATTTCTAGCGAGTTCCCTTTTTTGGTGATATTGCTGGTGTTGGAGTCATGAGTATGATACAGACAGTGCTGCTCAGTGATGAGGTGGAAAATGTGAATAGGAAATGGTCTTAGAGAAGAACTTGAGCTGCGTTAAGGTCACAGACGATGTTCTGTAGCACTCTAAAAAATGAGATGCGTGCTTAAACCTGGTCCTGTAGTGGGACGTGATGGGAGCCCCCCCGTACAGGCCATCAGTTATTAGACTACGTTCAAGATAGGCCAGGCCACTAGATGTATTTTAGGAATTTTTGGAGGGAAATAAATTCAACTAAGCAGAAATGACATCCTCTAAGCATTTTAGTTATGCATTTTTTAAGTTTTTACTCCACATTTATATCTTTGAGTGAATCAGATGGATTTCCGCCCCTTTTTAGATTCAAGTTGTCTGGAACATTATACGTATAATGTTGAATTAACTAAGTTGTATGTTTATGTAATGAATTGTACCATATAATTTTTGAGGTAATAAATCCTGGTTTAATTTCCACTAATAACTGATAAGGGAGTCAAGTACTTTGACGTAACACTGACAAGCTAGAGGTGGGGAGAGAAGTGGGGGAAAGGGCAGAGAGGCCGTGGCTGACCTGGGGCTTGATGTGAGACTGCCGTGGCTGACCTGGGGCTTGATGTGAGAAACGGCGTGGTGCCTGATGGTCTGCACACTCAGGGACAGCAGCGAGGTCCCGCTGGAGCTCCGCACAAGTCTGCACACCCCACAGACCCTGCCTTCCATCTCATCAGAAAGGAGACATACTGCGCTGGCCTGTCCGTTTTTCCCTTGGTCGAGCGGGCACCTTTGAAGTTTTCAAATCAGAGCGTGTCTCAGTTTACCCCGAGTTGACACAGCCCTGGTCCCCACAGAGGCTGAACACGCTACTCTGACCTCTATGTGGTGTTCACATCACACAGAGTTGCTCTCCCTACTTAACGTTTGAAGAGAGTAGCTTTGTAGTTGTCAGCAGAGGCTGATTCTTTTATAGACCATTTTTCTTTCTTTTTCGAGGGTGTGGGGGAGACATGGAATGAGGCTTGTGGGATCTTAGTTCCCCTACCAGGGGTCACACCTGGGCCCTCGCAGTGAAAGCATGGAGTCCTCACTGGACCGTCAGGACATTTCTTACAGAACATTTTGATCCATATCCCATCCCTGTGGAGCGCTGCAGTGGTTTGCAAAGCCTTCCTTTGCAGTTCTCTGTATGAATTAGGACCCCCCACTCTAGTACTCTTGCCTGGAAAATCCCATGGATGGAGGAGCCTGGTGGGCTGCAGTCCATGGGGTCGCTAAGAGTCAGGCATGACTGAGTGACTTCACTTTCACTTTTCACTTTCACACATTGGAGCAGGAAATGGCAACCCACTCCAGTGTTCTTGCCTGGAGAATCCCAGGGACCGGGGAGCCTGGTGGGCTGCCATCTCTGGGGTCGCACAGAGTCGGACACAACTGAAGCGACTTAGCAGCAGCAGGGAGACTTAGGATTAGAACCTGAATCACCGCACCTGGACAGCTCCTTCCATCTCTGCTTCTCACGGTGCTTGTTTCATTTTGACAAAGAGGAGGCTGGAGCTCGGGGCTCTGCCAGCTGCAGACGTGTGTGTGATGACAGTCACACTTGCTGATTTCTGGAGCTGGTGGTTTAATCGCTCAGTCGTGTCTGACTCTTGCAACCGTAGGCTCCTCTGTCCATGGGGTTTCCCAGGCAAGAAAAATGGGAGTGGGAGCCATTCCCTTCTCCAGTGGATCTTCCCAACCCAGGGATTAAACCTGGGTCTCCTGCATTGGCAAGTGGATTCTTTACCACTAGCGCCACCTGGGAAACCCTTTCTGAGCTCTAGAATGAATGAATTTACGAATGAAGCCTCACCGTTTTACAAGGTATGCCCAATGTTGCACGGTAAGTGGAAGATTGAGGGATTTTTCCCGCCTGGTCTTAATTGAGATATGATTTACAAATGAAAATTGTATATGTATTTTGAATTAAATATATGTACAGTGTGACATCTGATGTGTGTGACCACTGTGAAATTAAGTGAGATCAAGAAGTATTTGTCTTTCTCTGTCTGGCTTTCTTCTGTTGGCATAATGTTCCCAGTTCATCCATGTTGTTGGAAATGGCAGACTTTCCTTTTATAAAGGTGACTGTTTGATTGTATGTGGGTGTGTACCACATTGATGCATTCACCCACTGACAGGTTACTCCCGTATCTCGAGTCGTATGGATAATGTGGCAGTGAACATGCAGATGCAGATGCCACTTTGAGATGCAGTTTCATCTCCTCTGGGTGTGTACCCAGTGGGGCTCTGGATCCTCTAGCGCTGTTTTTAGCTTTTGAGGAAGCTCCATGCTGTCTTCTGTATGGCTGCACCAGTTTACATTCCCACAAGCAGTGCATGGGATCCCCTTTCTCCACACCCTCACCAGCATAGTTTAATGAGAGGTGTGATACTCACTGGGACTTTGATGACTTTCCCAGATGACTAGTGATGTTGAGCAGTTTTTCACATACTTATCGGTCATTTCAGTATCTTTGGAAAAAGTGTCTGTCTAAGCTGTTTGCCCATTTTTAAACTGGATTATTTGCTTAAATTGTATGAATTCCTTATATTTGGGGGGGGGTTAACCATTAGTTGCCTTGTCATTTTAAGTTTCCTTTGCTATGCAAAAGAAAAAAGAAGCTTTTTGGTTTGATATAGTCCCCCTTGTTTATTTTTTATTGTGTTGGCTGTACGTTTGGAGTCAAACTAAAAAAAAAATCACCACCAAGACTGATGTCAGGGAGTTTCTCCCCTAATTTACTTCTAGGAGTTTTATAGTTTTCAGTTGTATATGTAAGTCCTTAATCCCTTCTGTGTTAGTTTTTGCATCTGGTGTAAGGTAAGGGTGTGATTTCATTCTTTTACATGTGAGTATCTGGTTTCCCTAACACCATTTATTAGAGAGACTTCTCATTGTGTATTCTTGCACTTTTGTTGAAGGTTAGTTGACTGTAAGATTTCAGACTTGGATTAAGAAGGGTAGCTTATGCTCTGCTTGGCTACCTTACCTATTTGATAGGATGAAGGCATTAGGGATATTTTTGTTGATGTTTTTAAAGATGACAGACAAAATGGTCACTATATAACTCAAGTTGCATGTAGAAAGCATGCCCATTTCCAGTGAGAACGGAGTCTGAGAAAAATCCATGACGCATCATTGTAATCTGGCATCTTTTGAACATTTATTTATTTTCATCTTTGACTGTACTGCTGCACACAGGCTCTCTGCGGTTGCGGTGAGTGGGGCTGCGCTTCACTGTGCTGTGGTGACTACTCGTGATGACTCTTTCTTCATTGCCGCAACTTGTTCTGGAGCAAGGGCTCTAGAATCCTCACAGCATGCGGAGTCTTCCCAGACCAGGGACCAAATCTGGGTCCCCTGCATTGGCCGGGGAAATTCCCAACCACTGACCACCAGGGAAGTCCCTTATACCTTTTGTAAAATGAGACTTTTGGTGTGCTTTCGGCTTTATAACTTAGCAGTGTCTAAGAAAAATCTCCCAAGTTACTGAAATAAAGGTAATGCTTCAGGAATGAACGATGCTGTGTTCTAAGCTTCTGCCACAGACTGGACCGGATAAATGGGACCTGAGGTTGGAGAGCAGATAATTAGGGGGCCAAGGACTGGGCTGAAGTTGGGTGAAAGCCCGAGGCCCTGGGAGCTGGCGCTCAGGGCAGGTGGTGAATCTGCCGGAACTTGCTCCTCTCTTCGAGTCTCCCGGAAATCCTCCCCAGTTTTCCCTCCTGGGTGATCTTACCCTTTCTGGCCTCAATGGCACTGGCACCTGATGGCCCCTCCTGAGCTCAGGTGGGTCTGGCTCTCTGCGCAGCAGCATGTGGATGTCCACAGGCGCCTCCGGTGACCTGCGGATGATTGAATCCATTCCCTTGAGCCTGCCTCCTTAACTGCCCTCTCCCTGGCTGTTACCTGCTCGCTTCATTCCATCAGTGTCCACTTGCCCCTCTTCTTACCATGCCCCTATTCCATTCACTCCTCTCAGGCCTCACTGTCCCTCCTGTGGGCCGTTTATCTAAATGCACAGCCTCATCCCCTCAGATCCATTCTGCTGCCTAAAGAATTGTTTGCAAACATTTTGTCATTCATGTAGTGCCCAAGCCCCTTATACTGTGACCTGATTAACTCGCTAACAGTTTTCCTCTGGGAAATCCCGTGGACAGAGGAGCCTGGCGGGCTACAGTCAGTGCGGTCATGAGAGTTGAACAACATTTAGTGACTAAACCACCATCACGACATCATTCCTCAGACGTCCTCCTCCCCGCCCATACAGAAACCCAAGTTCTGGTCAGTTCAATTCAGTCTCTCAGTCGTGTCCAACTCTTTGTGACCCCACGAATTGCAGCACACCAGGCCTCCCTGTCCATCACCAACTTGGCATTGCCTTTCTTTTGGATTGGAATGAAACTGACCTTTTCCAGTCCTGTGGCCACTGCTGAGTTTTAGACCAAACTAATCCCCCTGAGAAGTGCCTTCCTCTCCAGCTTTGATGCTGTTTGTGGCCTCAGGGCTTCTGCATGTGACAGGTGTCCTGTGCTATGGGCCAGAGACTGGCAGACACCACCAAAGATCTCTGGACAGACAAAACATTCCTTGGCCCCCGATTTTACCATGGGGTTGAAAAAAGCCTTCCTGGTGCCAGAGTAGGTGCCCTTTGTTGGAGATTCTTTAGGACCCAAGAATGTTCTAACCATGGCACTGACCAAAGCTGCTGTAATTTCTTGGTAACCTGTCCCTCTTTCCTTCTAGACCACTTCCAAGCACATGGCTTATTTTTTTAAAGCACTTGATCTGAAAAAGCGATTAATTCTTTGTCTTCACTGTTACTGTTACTCTTTTTCTGGCTGTGCTGCCTCTGGTTGCGCTGAGCGGGGCGACTCTAGTAGGATGAGCGGGCTTCTCAGTGCGGTGCCTCCTTGTTGCTGAGCACAGGCTCAGTAGCTGTGGTGCAGGGGAGCCCCACACACCGGAATCTCCCCGGACCAGGGATCGAACCCATGTCTCCTGCATTGGCAGGCAGATTCCCCATCCCTGGATCGCCAGTGACGTCCAGAACATAGGTCTTCCTGACCATTGGATTTCCCAGCATAAAGCGTACTTAAATGCCGAGTAAATAATGGATGAATGGAGAGTCAAATGGGCAGAAGTCAGTTGGGAATTTTTCACAGTGAAATGAAAGATTCTTTGACATGACCCGTGCTGGATAAGTGGAAGGAAAAAAGTGTGACTGTGAGGAGTGAAGAGGTCTGCTTTAAAAGCTGCTACTAAGTCACTGGATTAGAAATAACACGGTTTGAGAAGAGATGGGAATATGTCTAGTTTTTTCATATTTCCTGACAGCCTCCTGGCTTAAGAAAAGGCCAAAAAAAAATTGAGAAGCAAATCTGGCAGAGATTTAAAAAGGCAACTAAGAGTCATTCCAAACTATTTGTCCTTTTGTTGAAATCTTGTCAAATGTGGGGTGAATTATGTGGAGTCATCACTTAAATATGCTCTGTGGACAGTTCAAACTCTGCCCAGTCCTTTAGAAAGGACAGGATTTTTTTTTTTTTTTAACCTATCCTTAGAGCAAGAAGAACTTTACACAGCAGTCCAGAGTTGCACCTCGTACAGAACTTGGAAGGCTTGAAATCTAACCTACTTTAATAGATGACTCATTTTGAAATTCACTTTATATTCAGGAAAAGTTACTAGCTAAAATGACCATGTCTTCACTAAATATTTGATGACACAAGACATTACAAATTTTCTTTAACTTCCTAGGTACTACATTAGATATTCAGCAAGCTCAATTTAAATAATAATTACTACTAATAATATTTTTAGTGACTGTAGGCTCCGTCATAGACATTGTTTGTCATGTACTGGCAGTCTGATCTTGGGTACGTCATTACTTAGAAATACTTTCCTAGCCTTGGGTTCTCATGAGTAAAATGGAGGAAAAAGCCAAATGATACAATCATTTGCTCATATGCTCTCTCTCCTGATAGACCAGGAGTTGTCCTGATACAGAGCTAGGTCTTAGTTTTCTTTGGATCCTCCCGCAGTGTCTGCTCTGGCTTGTCAATGGCAGATCATAAATCAGATTGAACAGAAATCGGCAAACAGACCTGTTAACTTGGCCTGAACTAAAATATTCTAACACCTGACAAAGATGGCTTTCCTTTTCTGGGCTAGGCCTTACGGTGATTCCTTTAATTAAATAGAGACAGAAGTTTCAGGATGGGATGAAG
This sequence comes from Oreotragus oreotragus, assembly GCA_006410675.1. Classification (NCBI taxonomy): domain Eukaryota; kingdom Metazoa; phylum Chordata; class Mammalia; order Artiodactyla; family Bovidae; genus Oreotragus; species Oreotragus oreotragus. The sequence continues at coordinate 152,018 of SJYX01005996.1, forward strand.
AAGTCAGCCAAAATGTTTTTACCGCCCCCTTTATGCCAAGCAAAATTTAGATATTTCTGTTAATCATCTCAGGTCTCTGTTAAAACTTGAGCTTTCTTCCTAATGCCCTTGGACCCAAAGTTTCCTTGATTTTCAGAATAGACACAGGTATTTATCTTCACCAAACTTGCATCGAGTAGGGGAGGTGAAAGGGGAGGTGTCCTAATGTTTAATTTCCTTGCAGAGAAATTGTTGGCCCACAGTCCTTTCATTTGTGCCTGTGAGGAGTGGGTGGGTGGCGTGTATTTCTCCTGTTTGTCAGTCGAAACAGAATGGCCAGCCAGCCTGCTTTCTTTTTTTTTTTTTTGATTTTTTTTTTTTAATTTCTAAATAAAGAAGGACTTTGAACTGGAAATAAGCAGGATTTATAGGCTCTTTCTTTTGCCACGTGTAAGTTCTCTCCTGCAAAAGGGCATACAGATTTTTCTGTGCTCAAGAAAAATAGAATTAATATTCTACCTGTTTCCTATGAAAAAAGAAAACTCAGTCCGTGTGAAGCCTGTCGGTGGTGGGGTTAACTGTCAGGACGCATAGGGAGGGGAGGAAGCTGAGAGCTGAGAGCACGGAATCCTGCCGGGGGTGGGCGCGGGGGCGGGGCTGTCACTCAGCAACACCGGTTCTTTCTGTGGGACGCACCGCAGCCTCCACAGCCTTAGACACCGCATCTTCAGGATCCATCTTGTCTCTGCATCTCGCATTCACCGCCGCTGCTGAGAGAGGCTCTGGGTTGTGCAGTGTTGGAGAGTCCCCCAAAGGCAAGAGGCCATCCACAATGGGCTTAAGCTTCGCCAGATCTGCGCTGTTGGGGCTGGCAAGGCTGGCTTTCATTCTCCGTGTTTGGGCAAGCCAGTCCTTTTCTGCAGATCTGCCTAAAGCCACTCTCCAAGGGAGTCTGCCTGCCTGCTAGGAGGACACCTAAAACTCATGGGTTTAAAAAAAAAAAAAGCAAAAACACTCATGGGTTTCTTTTCAGGGCTGACAATGTGCCTCAACTCTGATCCCTTTAAGAGAGATTGATAAGAGTTGAAAGTAAATGATATCTTCTGTTGGAGGGAGTTCTGGCTAATCTCACAAGTCTTTTGAGTGATTTTAAGAATCACCAGTTAAAAAAAATCACCAGTAATCAAGTGCTCCCTTATTTTAGCTTATGTTATGCTCTCTTTAAATACTGTGTCATACCATAACAGAAACCTGTATTTGTGTAATGTTCTTGCAGCTCTAGAAGTTTGTTTTATCATTGAAGTCTCAAAGCTATGAGGAAGGCAGGATATTACCAGAGGATATTAACTGAGGCATAGAGCTGTGAAGGGCGTTGTTCTGAATTACCTGAATTAGTGGTTAAAATGAATTCAGACTTATCTTCCTGGTTTGTACCTGAGCCATGTGAACCATGAACCATGCTATGTCATGCTTTGAAGACAGTAAGTTAGTATCTTATCTTGACAGGATGCATGGTGAAAAACTTGGTGGTCTCCTCTCCTAGGAGAGGAGCACAGCACTACTTTTTTTTTTTTTAAACTATTTTTGTTCATTGCTATATCCCCTGTGCTTAGAATAGTTTCTGGCACAAGAGGAACACTTCAGTAAAAGCTAAATGAGTTCATTAAAAAGACATAGGTTCCACACACAAAAATGTATGGGGTTGGAGAGAAAAGGCTGTTATTAGTAAATAATAATAACAGGGAACTTATTAATAGGTTTCCAGGGGTTGTAATCAGTATGAAATACTTTTCATAGTAAAGGTGACATCTCAATTACACTATACCCTTTTACCTCTGCTATCATTTCCCTTAAGCAGATACTCAGATCAACTCCTTCCTCAGAGTGACTTAAGGTAAGTGATAAAAATTATTCCAGGAAACATCTAAGCCAGCCCTGCAAACATCAGCTCTAGATCCACAGTATGCCTGGAAGACTCCTATCATAAATAATATACTCTGACTTTTAAAACAGTTTATGATGAAAATTTTTTAGTTTATTCCATGCTGAAAAGCACTTGGCAGATACCCTCTCAAGTCAAGAAGAAGCATTTCCTTTAACCAATTGTCAAAGGGGTCTGAAAAAGTGAAAGTTGCGCTCACTCCTATTGGGACTCTGAACTGTACATTCCTTGGAATTCTCCAGGCCAGAATACTAGAGTGGGTAGCCTTTCACTTCACTGGATCTTTCCAACCCAGGGGTTGAACCCAGGTCTCCTGCATGGCAGGTGGATTTTTTTTTTTTTTAACCAGCTGAGCCACAAGGGAAGCCCAAGAATACTAGGGTGGGTAGTCTATCCCTTTCTCAGCGGATCTTCCCAACCCAGGAATCCAACCAGGGGTCTTCTGCTTTGCCATCTGAGCTATGAGGGAAGCCGTCTGGGTGTGGGAGTGTGTGTGTGGGGGGGGGGCGGGGGGCGCCTGGGTTGGTTTGATTGTAGATAACATTCATCAGATAGGGAGCTCTTTCACCTAACGTCTCAGGGACAAGTTTTTCAAGGATGGACTTGTCAACCACAGACTGCCGTTTGAAGTATCTGGTCTTGTTTCATGCCGTGGTGGCGTGTCACCATGGAACAAAAGAAGTAACAGGTGAGCTCATCTGAAGACGATTTAAAGCCATCAGCTGCTCCACAGGGGAAATTCCATCTCCACACCACGGGGTAAAGGCAGCTGAATTGGCTTTGTGGAGGACACTGGAGCAGGCTCTCTGAGAAGCAATCGTCGGCAAAGGATGTGTCCAGTAGTAGTTTCACAAATACCTCTTCCTGCCTTCTCCCTACATCCACCGAGCCCCGCGCTGCTCTTGGCCGAGTGATCTGGGTCGCAGAGGAAGACGCCGGCCTGATCGAGTCAGGACGAGGGAGAGGACCACTGGCGGCGCTCTCGGGGTCCCCGGTGGCGGGGGCGTTGGACACGGCTTGGGAGGCGATCCGGGTTAGGAGGCGATCCGTGCAGGCTGAGTGACGCGCAGCCCTGGGAGGATCCTGCGGAGGTGGAAGCGGAGGCGAAGGAGAGCTCTGGCGCCACCTGGTGGCCGCGTCTCTGCCGGCGGCCAAAGCGCTCGGCCAGGCCCTGGCCCGGGCCCGGTGGTCCTCCGGGCCGTTGTGGCCTCCGCTAGCCGGCGACCTGGAGTAAATCGCCGCGGAGCCTCGGAGCTCGGGCCCTCGGCCTCCCCTTGCACGGAAATGTGATTCCATAGTGTGTGTGCCATGCTTAGTCGCTCAGTTGTGTCCAACTCTGCGGCCCCATGGACCGTAGCCCGCCAGGTTCCTCTGTTCATGGAATTCCCCAGGCAAGAATACTGGAGTGGGTTGGCGTGCCCTCCTCCAGGGGGTCTCCCAACCCAGGAATGGAATCAGGTCCTCCTGCATTGCAGGCGGATTCTTTACCATCTGAACTGCCAGGGAAGCCCTCCATAATGTGTAGCGATCAAGAGCAAAAGGAAAATGCCAGGACATTTAGACGGAGAAGAGTTCATCCTGGAAAATGTGCCGGGATGACACTGTGTCAAGTCTTGGTTTAGATCCCTATAAGTTAAAATTTTATATGGGGACATGCCAAATGAATAAAATGAGAGATTTTCTTAAACTTCTCCCAATTTGTATAATCAATGTGCAAAAACATAGATTTTACCGTCAGAGACCTGGGCTTGAGTGGCAGATCTGCCACTTAACTAGGGACCTTACCTTCTTTGAGGCTCAATTGCCTTATTTCTTTTTTAAAACTTGTTTATGTGGCTGCTCCAGTCTTAGTTGTGGCGCTCAGAATCTTTAGTTGCAGCGAACTCCTAGCTCCCTTATCAGGGATCAAACCTGGGTCCCCTGCATTGGGACTATGGAGTCTTAGCCACTGGACCACCAGGGAGGTCTTTCAGTTGCCTCCTCCTCCTCCTCTCTCAGTTGCATCCTCCAAAGAGAACTGTGTCTTCTCCAAAGGAGAATTTAAAAAGAGAAAACTACGGTGTCTGTGCTCATACTTCCCACTCTTCCTAGAGGTAAGCTGTCCACACTGCTCTGGTGTCCATTTCTCTGGATCACTCATGGACCTTACCCAGCAGGACTTCTGCATCCTCAGTTTCCCCTCTCCATTCCTTAACATGATTGGCACACAGACATGGTATAATTTCTCTCATCTTACAAAAAATCTGAGTCCCCATGCCCTGCAGCCAGCTCCCCATTTTTCTTTTCACATGTATATCATAGAAAAACACCTCTAAAGTGCTGTCCTTACCCACTGCCTCTGCTTCTGTTCTGGTGACTGTCAGGCTTCTCCCGGTCCATTCACCAAGGCTGCTCTCGCCAAGGAAAGCAGTGGCCGCCTCCTGCAGAATGTTGATGTCGCTTCTCAGCCTTTGCCTCTGCTGCCCATCGACAGCGTCTGACGCGCTCGTTCCCTTCGCCCTTTGTCCTCCTCGCCATGAGACACTGCACTCTATCAGCAGTTTCCCAGTCTCTAGGGCTCAGTTCTTGGATGTCTTTTCTAGCTACGTGAACTTCACTGATGTCATCTAGTTTCAAAGCTGAAAATGCTATCTATATATTCTGAACGTTTTTGAGCAGCATCACCAGGCTGGGCTTCACCCCTGACCTTTTTTATTTTTTATTTTTTTGGCCACACCCTGTGGTATGTGGGAGCTTAGTTCCCCGAGCATGCGTAGAACCCATGCTCCTTGAGTTGGAAGGTGGAGTCTTCCCCGCGGGACTGGAAGTCCCCGCATTGAACTTTTGACCCTCCTTTCCAGGGCTGTTCCTGGGATCATCTCTGCTCTGGTTAGTGGTTTCTTCAGCCATCTGGTCGCTTAGGCCAGACGTCGTGGAACCATGCTTGAGTCCTCTTTTTCTCTCACACCTCACACCCTATCTGTCAGGAAATCCTATTGGGCTTCCCTGGTGGCTCGGAGGTTAAAGTGTCTGCCTCCAATGCAGGAGACCCGGGTTCGATCCCTGGGTCGGGAAGATCCCCTGGAGAAGGAAATGGCAATCCACTCCAGTATTCTTGCCTGGAGAATCCTGTGGACAGAGAAGCCTAGTAGGTTACAGTCCACGGGGTCGCAAAGAGTCGGACACGACTGAGCGACTTCACCTCTCTTCCTAGTGTGTGCAGAACCCATCGTTTCTCGCCCCATCCACGATCACTGCGGTCCTTTCTCCAAAGCCCATATGTATACTATATATTTTGTTTCTTATTTATCTATTTAATGCCCATCTCCTCCACAAAATTGTAAAGTCCATGAGGGCTGGCTTCCGCTTGCACCTTAGTTGGATCCATTGCTATCTCCCCAGGTTTCAAACCTAATTGTGTGTGTGTTCAGCCACTCAGTCGTGCCTGACTCTTGGTGAACCCATAGACTGTAGCCCCCCAGGCTCCTCTGTCCGTGGGATTCCCCAGGCAAGAATACTGGAGTGGGTTGCCATTGCCCTCTCCAGGGGATCTTCCCGACCCAGGGATAGAACGTGAGTCTCCTGTGTCTTCTGCATTGGCAGGTGGATTCTGTACACTGTACCACTTGGGAAGCCCTCAAGCCTAATTGGTCCTCAATAAATATTTGCAAATAAATGAATGAATGAAGCCACTGGCAAATAGCAAGTGTTTAATAAATGAATAAATGGTGGTGGTAATAGTTATTTAGTCACTGAGTCATGTCTGACTCTTGGATTTCTCAGACAAGAATACTGGAGTGGGTTGCCATTTCTTTCTCCAGGGGATCATCCTGACCCAGGGATGGAACCCAGGTCTCCTGCATTGTAGCTGGACTTTTTGCCAACTGAACCACCAGGGCTCTAAATGGATAAATGGGAGCTACTATTTTACATCAGCCTTCTTAGATGTCTAATGTGAACAGGAAATTAAAAGAATAAAACGTACTCAGAAGGAGCCATCAGACACATCCAGAGATGGGATATTTTACTTGACCAATTTCTTCAAATAGTCACTATCTTTAAGAAAGAGGCTGGATGGAGAGGGGAATGTCCTGGATGAAAATATATTTAAGAATTATCATATGTGAAATAGATCGCCAGTCCAGGTTTGATGCATGAGGCAGGGTGCTCAGGGCTGGTGCACTGGGATGACCCTGAGGGATGGGGTGGGGAGGGAGGTGGGTGGGGGGTTCAGGATGGGGAATACATGTGCACTCATGGCTGATTCATGTCACTGTATGGCAAAAACCACCACAATATTGTAAAGTCATTAGCCTCCAATTAAAGTGTTTTTAAAAAGGAAATATATTTAAGAGATGGAATTCCCTGGTAGTGATTAGGACTCTGCTTCCACTGCAGTGGGGAGGAGTTCAATCTCGGATCCCACAAGGAGCATGGCACGGTCAAAAAGAGATAAAATACTAAATACATTGTATGGTTCTTGATTATTTGAACAAAACAGCTTTAAAAGAAAATGTACTATTTGGAGAAATTTGAATATGAACTGGGTATTTGACAATGTTGAAAATTATTTTTACTAGCTGTTTTAATACATAATTGGGATTATTATGAGAACCATTTCATTTTATATAAATATATCCATATATATGAAATTTAATTTTTAGAGGTGAAATAGGATGTTTCTAATTCAGCAAGAAGAGAAACAACGTGAAGCAAAGTTGGCACAATGTTAGTTGTGAAATCCAAGCAGGGCACACATGAGTGTCTGTTACACTATTCTCTCTATTTTTTCTGAACATTTGAAAATCTTAATAATAACAGACTTCCCTGGTGGTCCCATGGTTAAGAATTCGCTTGGGAATGCAGGGGATGCAAGTTTGATCTCTGCTTGGGAAACTAAGCTCCCACATTCCTGGGGCAACTAAGCCTGCACCCTGCAAGTAGAGAAAGCCCAGCACTAGTTATCACAATAACTAGTTACAGACTTGGATGGTGTTATTGATTCAAAGTCACCTGGGCCTGGACTCCTGGCAAGGGCCCCACAGCTTACCTCCCAGGGCCGTGCAAAGATGCATCACAGCACCTTGGCAAGCTCGGCACCGCCTCCACGCCTATTCCAAAGGGAGCCAGCTGCTGCCGGGAGGCAGGCAGCCCTCAATCAGCTCAGCTGTTGTAGCAAAATGCCTTTGGAGCCAGGCCAAGCCAGAGTCAGGAGCATCTCTGAAACCATGTGTCTGGTTTCTAGGAGCACAGATTTATGGCTTTTGGATTTGGAAGGTGGAAATATTCTTAAATCCAAGTCAAAAGCGTGCTAGAACAACCCTCTAAAGCTAAATAGAGCTGGACAAAAATCTCTCCTCCTGTATGACTCTCCTTTTTTGGCCAGGTCTTAGCTCCCACACCAGGGATACAACTCGTGCCCCCTGAGTGCAGAATCCTAACCACTACACCACCAGGGAAGTCCCATCCCTGTGTGCAGTTTAAATGTGATAACTCCATGCGTGCATGGTAAGCAGTTTCAGTCGTGTGACCCCAAGCTTGCCTCTTTGTGACCCCATGGATGGCAGCTTGCCAGACTCCTGTCAATGGAATTTTCCAGGCAAGAATACTGGAGTGGGTTGCCATGCCCTCCTCCAGGGAATTTTCCCAACCCAGGGATCAAACCTGGGTCTCCTGCATTGCAGGCAGATTCTTTACTACTGAGTCACCAGGGAAGCTTGAAGATGCTCAGGGATGGTGGCTTTTCCCTGTCTTCAAAGTAAATTTGGAGGATAGTCCATTATCTCATCATCTTGAAGTTATGGGGTTTGGGGTGATTTTTCTTATTTATACTCCTTGTGACCCCCATGGATGGTAGCCCGCCAGACTCGTCTGTCCATGGGATTCTCCAGGCAAGAATACTGGAGTGGGTTGCCATGCCCTCCTCCAGGGCATCTTCCTAATCTGTTTTGCAGTGACTAATAAGTCCAGATCGAACTGCGGTTCATGGGGAATTTGTGGCTTCCTAAGTGGGGGTGGGCGCTGGGTACCAAAGGGCCTGGAGGCCTTTATCTCTCTCATCCTGCAGGTCTCCCTCTTGAGTTGGCTCCACTTTCAGGCAGATGCTCCCTGTGGTCACAACACAGCTGTGGCGGCTTCAGATTTGCATCTTTCTGACATTAGCTCTAGTGGGAACAATTTCTGGTCCATGATTCCTGGCAAAATGTTCTTTGCATCTTCTTGGCTCACACACCCCCCTCAAAACCAAAGCTGGGGTGAGGACAGAGCAGCTGATCAGTTCATGTTCCCTGAGATGGAGATGGGAGCCAATCACACGGGCTGGAAGAGAGGTGGTTTCTGAGAGGTAATTTGGTGCCTGTTTAACAGAAGAGGGGAATAGATGGATCGTAACCAGGAAATCATCTGTGTTCTGGCCTCCTCCTCTCAGAAAGGATTAGCAATGATGCAGGAAGCAGGATACTTCGGTTGAAGAGAGCTGCTCTAATTAAACCCAGATTTTCGTTCTGAGTTTCCTGGCAGCCAAAGCAAAATGGACAGGTTAACTCATTAGGATTTAACAGCAAGTTAGGATCAACAACTCTGATGATAAAACTTTCCTGAGGGTCCAATGCTCAGTTTAAACTGTCTTCCACTCTTTTCTCTCTCCACCTCCAATATTTCTTACTGTTTCACTTTTTTTTTTTTTTTTTTTTGGCCACAATGTGCAGCTTGTGGGATCTTAGTTCCCTGACCAGGGATTGAACCTGGGCAGTTGGCAGTGAGAAGATCAGAGTTCTAACCTCTGAACCACCAGAGAATTCCCTGTTTCACTTCTTGTCTTTCTTGGGCAATCTTTACCTTTTTTCTCATGCTGCTAAGACATGTCCTTCCTTGTCCCTGTCCCTGCCTGAAGCCATCATATAGGCTGTTGACCTTTCTTCATATGTGGGTTGAATCGGAAACCATCGGGGCCTCCAGGGGCTTGGATAATGCTGTGATAACATTTCTACATGCTGGTGGAGAGAGGGGTTAACCTTAAAACTAAAGGCTAAAAATCCACCACCCTCGGAGGGCCAACCAGAGGCGAAGGGTCAAAACACCCGGAGTTTAGTCCAGTTTCTCTTTCGAGTCATCTACCCTCCCTGGACTTTTACAAAGGGACACACTGGATCGGACGCCAACATTCCCTCCTGACTTTGCAGAAAGCACTTGACACGGTGGGAAAGGAGAATTCTCCTCACTGGACCCCATTGCCCAATGTCTTTTGCATCAAAACGATTTTCAGGGCTTTTCTGCCCAGACCACATAGTTTCTCACAGATCCCGAGCGTTTCACACTCCATCCTTTTTCCTGTGCTGACAGCCGGAGGAAGACCATCTGCTCGGGGTGGGCGTGGTGCTGGCGCCCTGCGCCCTGTTCCCCCAGGGCCGCCGCAGCTGCAGATGTGCGGGCGGGCGGGGGCGGCCCGGATAACAAGCGCCAGTGGTGCTCGGCTTCCCGTTCAGGCTTCAGGTTTACAGAGTAGCGCCACGTGGGCCAGGGAGGGCCACCCTTGGGTCTTACTCCCGCTTGGGCTCTTTTCTCTCCTAGACGTGGCCTTTCCAGTCTGTTATTATTTATTCGAGCTATTGATTGATTTGTTTTTGGCTGTGCCGGGGCTTTGTCGCTGCTCAGCGTTTTCTCCGGTTGCGGCGGGTGGGGGCCGCTCTCTAGCTGTGGGGCCTCTCATCGCCGCGGCCTCTCTTGCTGCGGAGCACCGGGTCTAGAACGTAGGCCTGAAGAATCCCCTGGGCAGAGGGACCTGGTGGGCTCCAGTCCATGCGGAGGCAAACAGTCGGACACGACTGAGCAGCTAACACTTTGAGGGGCTAAATTGCTTCAACACGTGTCTCCTGCACTGGCAGGTGGATTTTTTGCCACTGAGCTAGGGAAGCCTTTGCACCTTTTTAATTGCCGGTTTTTTGGTTTTTTTTTTTCCCCCTGGAAAAGCCAGATAGGGAAACAATTTGACAATGAAAATGGAATGATTTGGAACCATTCCTGGATAATCTGTCAAGTGTGTTGCTCTTTTTTTAAAAAAACATTTAATTTATTTATTTGGATGTGCCGAGTTGTAGTTGCGGCAAGTGGGATCTTTAGTTGTGGCATGCAGGAACTAGTTTCCTGACCAGGGATCAAACTCAAGCCCCCCTGCATTGGTAGCATGGAGTCTTAGCTACTGCGCCACAGGGAAGTCCTTGAGTTATTATTATTAGTCTGGATTTTAGTATTTTAGCTTGGAGTTGTATGCTCTGTTGAGGATCTATTCATTTTGCTTCAGAGAATGGATATGATAGGGCACCTCCTTCACCTCCAAGGAGAGAACCATTGCTCAGAACTGGTCTCAGCCTTATTTCAGTCTTTATCGTCTGTTTTGTTTTTTTACAAGCCCAGACTCCCAGTCCCTCCTCCTCTCTCCCCATCCCCCTTAGCCCCAAGTCTGTTCTCTGTGTCTGTAAGTCTGCGTTCATAGATAAGTTTATGTGTGTGCTATTTTAGATTCCACATATAAATGATATCATATAGTATCTTTTTCTGACCGATTTCACCTAGTATGATAATCTCTCGTTGCGTCCGTATTGCTGCAAATGGCATTATCTCATCCATTATTATGGCTGAGTAGTATTCCATGTATATATGTACCCCTTCTTTATCCAGTCCTCCGCTGATGGACACTTAAGTTACTTCCATGTCTTGGCTATTGCAGTGAACATTGGGATGCATGTATCTTTTCGAATTATGTATCTTTTCCCTGGATATATGCCCAGGAGTGGGACTGCTAGATTATATGGCAATTCAGTGGACATAAATTAGGGCAAACTCTGGGAATGGTGAAGGACAGGGAAGCCTGACATGCTGCAGTCCCTGTGGTCACAAAGAGTTGGACACACCTGAGCGGCTGAACAACAGATAACAAATGGCAATTCTATTTTTAGTTTTCTGAGGAACCTCCCTACTGTTCCATGGTGTATTTCAGTCTTTTCTTGGGGGATCGGATATGACCTAATAACACCATGCCTAGGTTGTGTGTTGTGATAGAAGGGCATCCCCACCATATAGAACCTTGTCTGTGCTGTCCTGTCCCTTCATTCTCACCCAGGTGGACCAAGGGACAGGCCACAGTGGCTTTCTTTCAAGACAGAAGCCCCACTAGCTCACTAATGGTATCTGTCAGAAGTCTTATTTTTAAAACTGGATTGCAAAGTAGAGTTTATCTCATTTGATTTAACATGCTTTTTTACCCCAGTGATTTTCAATGAGTCTATTGCAAATGGGAAATTTTCACTTTAAATAAAATATCTTTTATTGTGCTGACAATGTATAAACACCAGTTTTTCCTGAGAAGGGTTGTGTAAAAAATACCAATGCAGAAGGGTCATGAGTGATTTTACTGATGGCAGAACCATTTGCAGTTTCATGGTGAAAGAAAATAATTTTGCAGCTAAAGCAAGTTTGTGTCTCACCTAACAAGGGGTCATTTATGCAACTGCTGAGCCTGGGTCTCCACCCTGCGCTTTCCTTCAGTAGAGAGGTTGTAACAATCACACCAAAGGCAGGAGACTTCCTTTAAACAAGCTAATGTTTCCAGTTGACAATAGAAAGGTAAAGGTGACTCCATTTAATGAATTTGCTCATAGAGCTTTCCTAGCTTTTCCTAGCTTTGAGCAGCTGAGAGAGTGAACTTTCTCCTTGGTCTTCCCACTTACTCATTTCCAATTAAATTTCTTACAATCAATTCACAGGCATTTAGGGATTATCAACTAATTCTTAAACCTTGACTAAAATTTTTCAAACAGTATACTCAAGCCCCATAGGTTAGGATGGTGTCCTCAGAAAGTTAGCTTGTAACCACAGTCATGGTTCATATCCCGTGCATTGCTTTCTCCAGAGGGGTAGAGTCCCCGTAGGAAAAACACACTGATCAATCTAAACTTTGGATTTGGGGAGGGGTAGGGTCCCCGCAGGAAAAACACATTGATCAGTCTAAACTTTGGATTTGGGGAGGAGAGGAACCAGGTTTTATTCTAGCACTTTGCATTCATTGAAAGAGAGGCAGGTCTCCATGCAAGGTCACAGCCACTCTGGACCAACAGCTCAAAGGGTATTATGTGGTGATTAACTTTATGTGTCAGGTGGAAGGAGTTTTCGGATGAGATTAGCATTTAAATGGGTGAATTTTGAGGAAAGCAGATTGCCCTCTCTAATGTGGGTGGGCCACACCCAATCAGTTGAAGTCCTGGATAGAACAAGAAGACCCGACTCCCTAAGCTGGAGGAAATGTCCACCTGGCGGCTTTAGAAATATATATACTTTTATGTAGCTCCTCCAGGTCTCAGCTGGGACATGCAGGCTCTTTTAGTTGTGGCCTGTGACCTCTTAGTTGCAGCATGTGGGATCTAGTTCCCTGACCAGGGATGGAACCCGGGCCCCCTGCATTGGGAACAAGGAGTCTTATCCTCTGGACTACCAGGCAAGTCCTCAGCTGATGGCCTTTGAAATTCATCTGCACCTTTGGCTCTCCTGGGTCTTCAGCTTGTCAGCCCAGATTGCAGATTTTGGACTTGTCAACCTCTGTAGTTGCAGGAGCCAGCTTCTTGTAATAAATCCATTTCTAGACATAGCCTATTGGTTCTGTTTCTCTGGAGAACCCTGGTTAATACAGTATGTCCTACTGAGAATGGATCATTTGTGCAAGCTAACTGCCATTCAGTTAAGGGGACCTGCCACAGTCTTCTTTAAAACCTCTGGACCAGGCTTCCCTGGTGGCTTAGTGGTGAAGAATTCATCTGCCAGTGCAGGGGACATGGGTTTGATCCCTGGTCTGGAAAGATCCCACATCTGGCAGGACAGCTAAGCCTATGTGCCATAGCTACTGAGCCAGTGCTCTAGAGCCTGTTAGCCACAGCGGCTGAAGCCCAGGCGCCTAGAGCCCATGAACTGCAACAAGAGGAATGACTGCAATGAGAAGCCCATACACACAGTTAGAGATCAGCCCCCACTTGCCACGACTGGAGAAAGACTAAATAAATAAATGAATGATTTCCAAAAAAAAAAATAATAATAAAAGGAATACATCAAAGAAAAAAAACAGAAAACAAAAAAACCTCTCAACCAAAAAAAAAAAAAAAAAAAAAAAAGAAAAACAAAAAAAAAAAAAACCAGAAAACAAAAAAACCTCCCCCCCAAAAAAAAAAAAAAAAAAAAAATCAAAACCCCACACCTGTCTCAGAAGCATCTTCTTGGTGTGCTTGGGTTCCATCTAGTGCCAAATTTAGGTACTGCACCTTCATCACCGATTTAATTCCCTGAGTACGAAGGTGGCTCAGAGGTAAACGAATCTGCCTGCCAATATAGGAGGCTCAGGAGACGCAGTTTCAATCCCTGGTTTGGAAAGATCCCCTGAAGGAGGAAGCGGCAACCCACACCAGTATACTAGCCTGAAAAATCCCATGGACAGAGGAGCCTGGCGGGCTACAGTCCATGGGCTCGCAGAGTCGGACGTGGCTGAGCACACACGCACATATTAATAGACCTCTATACTCGTGTACATCACTCCTTGTTTTTTTCACTTAACAAACATTTAGAGAAGGCTTGCTTGTACCCAGGACATTGCATCAAGTGGTCTCCTTCATGGGGCTCAGAGCCCAGCTGGAGAAACGGAATAGAAGCAGATGATGGTAGTCACATGTGCTCAGGGCCAAGAGAGAAACGTGCACAAGGAGCTAAGGGACGAACAAGGAAGATCTGAGGGTCACCACTGTGAGACGGAGGGCTGGCTCTGGACAGACTGGCTCACGGCCACTTCCCTCCAGCAGCTGTGGGCCTTGTGGACCATTTCCTCCCCTGCTGGCTTCCTTCACCACAGCTGCGTCCTCTGGCGGGCATGACTGTGATCTCAGCTGCAGTCTCCTTACTCGACACTTGAGGCAAGGTGGCCGCAGAGAGGCCCTTAGTCCCACAGGGAGGACAGCAGGCTTCGGAGACAGAAGGTCTAGCAGCAGATCCGAGCTCTGGAGACCCTGCCTTCATTTGCTTATGTGTGAAATGCAAATAATACTGTCCATGTAGGCTTGTCGTGGGAGCTTGTTAGGGGAATCCAGTGTGGTAACGTGCTTGACTTGTCTGAGTTTTTCGTTGTGAACATCAAAAATCAAACCTGGTTAATGTAAGTAGAAAAAGGAGTTTCTTGGGGAAACGTCAGAAAGCTCACAGAGATGGGGGTAGATGTAGAAGTGTTTCTATCCATTTTTGTTCTCTCTCTCGGCTCATTTTTTAAAAACTTGGAGTATAGTTGATTTACAATATTGTGTTACTTTCAGGTATACAACAAAGTGATTCTGTTATGCGTATATATATACATATATATACTCTTTTCCAGATTCTTTTCCATTATAGATTATTACAAGATACTGGTTATTGTTACCCGTACTCTACAGTAGGTCCTTATTGTTTACCCGCTTTACATATAGCAGCGTGTATCTGTTAATTCCAAACTCCTAATTTATCACCTTACCAATGGTAACCGTAAGTTCATTTTCTATGGCTGTGAATCTATTTCTGTTTTGTAAATGAGTTCGTTTGTATCATTTTCTCTGGCATCCACATATTAGTGATACTGTATGGTATTTGTCACTTGGAATGATAATCTCTAGGTCCATCCATGTTGATACAAAACGCATTATTTCATTCTTATTTATAGCTGAGTAGTATTCCACCCCTCAGCTGTTATGCGCGCACCAGCTTTGTTCCAGCCTGTCTCTGCAGAAAAACTGTCGGTTCCACAGTCTCCGGCAAGGGTGGCAGGACCACTCACAGCTTCAGGTTCACACGCTGTCTGTTGGTCCTCTAGGGAGAGACCACATCTCTCAGCAAGTCAGGTTCGTGGGCAGGGATGCTGGGCAGCCCAGCTCTGATCAGGTGTGGGCTCCCTACAGTGAGGCTGGACAGAAGGGCAGGGCTGCAGAGGGGACTCCTCAGGGGCGGCCCTGGAGCCGGTCAGCGTGGTGGGAGCATGGGGCTCCTCTCGGTGTTGATGGTGGTCCCTTTGGGCCAATTCTGGAAGTCCACCCTGAGACGAGGAAGCTGGGTGTCGTGGAGAGTCCGCTCTGCTTCCCAGCAGGGGCCCGAGTCTTTCTGGAAGTCTCCGTGGCTGTTGGCAGCTTCTTTTCCCCTTTGCCCATCAGAACCTCCCGCTGGGCCACACAGGCCTGCCTTCGAGTCTCCTTCCTCAGCAGCAGGCCTTGGAGCCCTGGTCCTGCAGGGGGCCGCTCTGCCTTGCCCCTGACCGTGACCTTCCTGCTCACGTGTGACTCCTGCTCCCCGCAGGCCTGGCCTCCGCCCTGCTTGGACTTGACGTCCTGTAAACAGAGGACACGGGGGTGCTGTCCTCCAGGTGCTGGGCTGACTTCCCTGCATCTGCCAGCGTGTGGCAGTGGTTCTATAAAGATCAGGGCCTGGCACTCCTGAGTGCCCACAATAAGGGGGAGCTCTCGGGAAGTGGGGGGGATGTCCCTGAGGAACCAGGACGTAGGGTGGGTGGGGGCTGGACCCGAGGTCGGCGACCCCTGCCCCCTCTCTTCATCTGCTCTGGGCAGGATGGATGGCAAGGGGGCCAGAGGAAGCCTCCTGTGTTCTCTGCTCCCTGCCAGGGTCCCTGCCTCCACCCCCTCCTCAGACCGCCCGAGGTCACCCCCTCTCCCTCGCCAGCCCCTCATCTCCTGCGGTGAACTCACAGGTGCTGACTGAGTGTCCCTGAGGCTCCGGGGCGCTCTTTCAAGCAAGACATGTCTGCATCGCTTCACTGGAGAAAGCACCTTAAGCCGCTAGTAATTCATTAATTAAGTTTTATTTTTGGGCGCCCTGGGTCTCCATCGCGTGGAGGGCTTTCTCTAGCTGCGGCGAGAGGGGCTGCTCTGCTGCGATTCTCAGGCTGTCCCCTGCAGGGTGTCTCTGGTTGTGGAGCACGGGCCCCGCTGGTTGCAGCCCCAGGGTTCCGGAGCACGGGTGCAGTAGTTGTAGCGCACGGGCTTACTTGTTCCACGGCAGGTGGGATCTTCCCCAGAAATGGAACTTGTGTCTCCCGCCTCGGTAGGCAGATTCTGAACCACTGGACCACCAGGCAGTGCAGTGGTGAATACTTACTGAGCACCTGCTGTACGCAAGAAGCTGTGCGGCGTGCTTCCCCTATGGTGATGCTGTCTCCAACGTCCTGGGCACTTGCTGGGTGCTCTTGTCCTCATTTTACAGATGTGGCAGCTGGTACACAGTGTGAGGCTTGCCCTCTGAGGCCAGGTGAGTGTGAGCAGCAGGCCAAGGCTCACCTGGTCCCGGGCTCGTCTCATTTGTCTACCTGCTGCTGGAGAACCCCAGATAAATTCAGGCATCATAGGCTGGTCCCCCAGCCCATAGGGTGGTCATGGGGCGGGGGGGAGGGAGGTGGGGCTCCTGAGCCTATGCTCCCCTCTTAGGAGATCTGCTCTCTGCCCCAGGGCAGGATAGCTTGCCCACCTCTTTCATTGTCTCACGCCTAACGAGGGGCCTGTGCCCGCCTCGCCCATCCGTTCCCTACTCAGACTGACTGTGCCAGATGCTGAGCCTCGCAGCATGAAGATGCTGTCATCTGTTGACCTGTGGTCTGGGGGGACCCAGGTGGCACCCCTGCGCTCAGCCTTGTTCAGGGGATGGACCCGTCTCTCGCAGGCAGCTGAGGGTTGCCAGCCTGCCAGCCACCCGTGAGTGCTAGGTACCAGACCCTGCAGAGTAAAATGTGTCCTCATCTCACTGCTCACGGTGTTCTACGCTAAGATGACTTTGCAGTGAATTCATTGGGAAACCCGACTTTGGGAGAACCAGAGGTCTGGAGATGATCTGGACTTGGCCGCGTGTGGGTCTGGGCCGTGGAGGGACCAGCCGTGGACCTCACTCCGGGCAGGCAACTGAACCGAGCTCAGCTTATATTCTGAAAGAGTGTTCAGCCCCTTTTCCTTGGAAACCCATCCCCAGGCCACGTGCGTTGGAACGACTCGTTTGCCACGTTGCTTCTCCTAGGTGGGGGCCCACGGCCTCCTGAGAGCCGGGAGCGGGGCCCCGACCTCTGTGGCTTGGCTCCAGAGGGTCTCCCCTGCTGTGGCTGCCTCTGCTGCTGCTTTTTAATAGTATTTATTTGGCTGCTCTCGGTCTTACTTGAGGCATGCGGAATCTAGTTCTCTGACCAGGGAGGCAGGCAGAGTGGGGCACCTCCACCCAGGGGATGAGGGGCCCTTGTTCTCTGGAGGGGCCGATGCGGGGGGTGGAATCGAGTGACGAAGCTGGCCCTCCACGTGCGGAACTACAGCATGGGGCCCCCTGCTCTGAGCAAGGCTGCGGGTGTCCTCAGATCGGGACCCCAGGTCCAGGTCGGCTGTGGCGATGGGGCTCCTTGCTCTGTCACGTCCTTGGTGCAGATCAGCAGCTCCTGCCCGTCCCCAGGCCCAGACAGTAGATCTTCTGTGAATCAGTAACATCCTCCACCCAGGGGATGAGGGGCCCTTGTTCTCTGGAGGGGCCGATGCGGGGGGTGGAATCGAGTGACGAAGCTGGCCCTCCACGTGCGGAACTACAGCATGGGGCCCCCTGCTCTGAGCAAGGCTGCGGGTGTCCTCAGATCGGGACCCCAGGTCCAGGTCGGCTGTGGCGATGGGGCTCCTTGCTCTGTCACGTCCTTGGTGCAGATCAGCAGCTCCTGCCCGTCCCCAGGCCCAGACAGTAGATCTTCTGTGAATCAGTAACATGCGCCCAGCTATCCCCGCCGGGACTGCATAAATCTTCTCGTTTTTGCCATATCACTGGTTCTCGTGACAGCTCCAGAAGTTTCTCTGCTTCTGAGTATCCCTTTTATTAAAAGACGCTGGAGCCCTGCAGACGTGTTAACCAGTGGCCCCTCTGGCGCCCCTGGCCTCTCGTTTCTCAGCTCAGCTTTTCCCTCTTTGCTGCTCCCACAAGTCTTTCACATCATTCATTTTGACATTTAAAAGTTTCCAAGCTTGATCTGAGATGCCACAAACACTGCCATTGTTATTTGGTGGGCTCTGGAATGCTGAGAATCCCAGGACTAGGGTGGGGGGTGGGGGAAGGGCGAGCCTGGCTGCCTTGTCTGGATGCAGGGAGCTCAGTCCTTCCTGGGGGGTGGGCTTCGGCCCTGGAGTCGTGGCCGCTCCCGCCTTCTGCAGGCTCTGCTTGCCTTTCCGGCTTCTTTCCTTCTCACCAGGCCAGTCCCTCCTTTTTTTTTTCTTGAGGATCCTGGAATCTTAATGTTCCACTTTTCCAGGAAAGGCGATCCTATTACCCAGGGGTGATTCCACCACCTTCTCCCTGGCTCCTGCTCCTAACAGGCCCTCCATGTTTCAGGAGAGGCTGTCAGAGAGAGCAAAGCTGGCCACGCTGGGTCTTGGGCCCNAGATGTGTATAAGAGACAGGTGTGTGTGTGTGTGTTCAGTCGTGTCCGAGTCTTTGCCACCCCATGGTCTGTAAGCCACCAGGCTCCTCTGTCCATGGAATTTTCCTAGCAAGAATACTGGAGTGGATTGCCATTTCCTACTCCAGAGGATCTTCCCTACCCAAGGATGGAACCCATGTCTCTTGCCTCTCCTGCATTGGCAGGCATATTTTTTATGACTAGTGACACCTGGAAAGCCATCATCATTCTTCTGCCTCCCTTAATTGCTTTCTACCATACTCATATCTTATTGAAACAACATGGTCGTCAGTTATCTAAGTCATAAAGTGGGAGGAGTCATTTACAGCTGTTACTGTTCCCCACCAGCCCTTATATCAGTCAATGAAACAATCCAGAAAAAAGAAAAAAAAAAAAAAAACTCTTGATTTACTCTTTAAATGGCATTTATTTTCTTGAACAATATGGGCAGAATGTCATTTCATAACCTTTAGGTTGGAATTCTGTTGGCTGAGATAGCATTACAGAACCCCAATTTTAAGAGTTATTAACAAAACATGCGTTATGACATAACTATGCAATTGAATATGTAAATCAAATAAAAATACATATGTTTTATATCTTTTTTAGAATCACAGAACAGTCAGATGCTTTTCTTAAGACAGCACATGATTCCATTTCTCCTGCATCTGATGTAAAGATGAGAATTCTTTATAATCAGTACCACTGGCAGAAATCTAATAAGGAAGCAGGGGAGAAGTATATTTAGAGTTTATTTATTAAAATATAATAAGAACAAGAGCTATACATAGACAAGCTGCATACAGTGTATTATGGATCACCAGCCAAACAAAATTAAAACAGTATTACAAACCTCCCATCTCTCAAGAACCATGCATAACTCAAAACAAAACTTCATCAATTTCTTTTCTTCTTCCTGCGAATTCTTTCATCTTCCCACTCTAACAAACTATCTCTCCACCCAACTACCTTGGGATGGCAGGCACACATACACCTTCATTCTCATACTCTTATCCAGCTCCTCTGAGCCTCTCTTCCTAATATTTCCTCTATCTTTCTGGTCTTATCCTGCTCTATCAGTTTTCTCAATTCTAGATAATTTAAAAAGCCTGGACTCAGGCTGACAAAGATAGAAATCTCCTAGAGACTAAAGGGAGGGGAGAATCTGTGTGAGAGAAGACAAAATTACCTCTAGCTAGTAAGAGTTGGTGGAGAAGGCAATGGCACCCCACTCCAGTACTCTTGCCTGGAAAATCCCATGGACAGAGGAGCCTGGAAGGCTGCAGTCCATGAGGTCGCTAAGAGTCGAACACGACTGAGTGACTTCACTTTCACTTTTCACTTTCATGAATTGGAGAAGGCAATGGCAACCCACTCCAGTGTTCTTGCCTGAAGAATCCCAGGGACAGAGGAGCCTGGTAGGAGACCATCTATGGGGTCGCACAGAGTCGGACATGATTGAAGCGACTTAGCAGCAGCAGCAGCAGCAGCAGCAGCAAGAGTTGCAGAAGACAAATAACACTCAACAAATCTTGTTCCCACACATTCACTTATAGTCTGCAGCTGAACTGTAACATCCATACCATCTGCCCAGTGGCTTCCAAGTCTGGAAAGAGGCAAAGGAACTAAGGTTCAGAGATGTATGCCTCCTCCATAAAAATAAACTGCCTGTATCATATCGCTTCCACAACATGAGTAGAGCTGCAGATGTTCTAAAGAAGTCCCTCCAACATTCCCAACAACTGCCAAAATAAAGAGCAATTCCCAGACCGGGAACATGAGGCGCTTAGTAGACCTACCCCCCAGCAAAACAAACATAAATGGTGAAAAGCATAAAAATACCACCATTTTAAAATCTGAAATTGTTCTAGGGAAATACAGCAAATGAAGAAACATTTATTCAAAAACTACTATATCTTGATAAGAACAGTGAGAATCTGTGGCACTTGAGCCAAGACCTGCTCCCTCCTTCATCCTCACAGAGCATGAGGCAAGTTCCACTCTGGATAGGTCCATGTGCCCCTGGTTTCTTCATGGTCAGAGGCCATGGTACCTCCTTAAGAGGAGGATGCTGCCAGCACTCTTGGCTCCCTGCAGTAAAGGCTCACTTCCAGGTGACTACACCTGAGAGTTCCCTTCCTCCAACAAACAAGGTGAAGGGTCCACTCCAAGCACAGTAGACCAGGAATACTGAGGTTCTAAGACTCCTCACCTACCCATAGGGCAGCAGTTCAATGCTAGTAGAAGCAAACCAAAAAGACCAAGCTGTTGACTCTCCTAGAGCACAGCTCATAAAGCAGGGGCTTCACTATGAATGATGTGGACAACTACCCTCCTATCTTTGGAGCAGAGACTCAGTGATTTTGCCTAGAGGTAGAGACCACAGAGAGGTTAAAAGCTGAATGTCAGTGTCTAAAAGTCTTTTCTCAAGGGCTCGCAATTTCTTCAGAGAAGAATCCTTCATGTCCTTTCTGGGGTATATCCCCTGGTTCTAGTATTTTGGGGTCATGGAGGGAGAAGGAGGGATGGGGGTCCCATGTTTCAGAATGCAGGTGTCACATAAATGTCAGTGTCTAAAAGTCTTTTCTCAAGGGCTCGCAATTTCTTCAGAGAAGAATCCTTCATGTCCTTTCTGGGGTATATCCCCTGGTTCTAGTATTTTGGGGTCATGGAGGGAGAAGGAGGGATGGGGGTCCCATGTTTCAGAATGCAGGTGTCACATGCTCTCCATGCCATCTCAAAGAGTGTCTCCAGAGACTAAACTATTCTGTGTGTGTAGGAGATATTTGGAGCAATCTTTACAGTTTGCTCACTATATGTATTCTCAACAATGCTGACCGTCTTCAGCTTTCTCCCACATCCCCACCCCTCACCTTACAGAGCCTAAATTCTCTAAATTCTGAAACTTCAAACCTGTGTACAGGAATTCTTCATATTCAACAGTGGTGATCCTCCCAGAGGGCACCTAGACTACTAAGTTAAGTCAGTTGTCACACATTTATTCACTTTCCTAATGGTTTTCTGTCCCATTTTCTGGTAGATGGAATAAACTAGCTACCCAAAAGACATTAGCATCCTTCTTCTCTACTGCTATGCTGTGTAATGTGCTTAGTTGCTCAGTCATGTCCAATTCTTTGTGACCCATGGACTATAGCTCACCAGGCTCCTCCGTCCATGGAGAGTCTCCAGGCAAGAATAGTGGAGTGGGTTGCCATGCCCTACCTAGGGAGAGAATCCAGGTCTCCTGCATTGCAGGCAGATTCTTTACCGTCTGAGCCACCAGAGAAGCCCAAGAATACTGTAGTGGGCAGCCTATCCCTTCTCAAGGGGAACTTCCCAACCCAGGATTCAAACTGGGCTTTCCGGCATTGCAGGCGGATTCTTTACCATCTGAGCTACCAGGGAAGCCCACTTCTCTACTGCATCCTCTACCAAAGAGGCAAGACAGCTAAAATACTTACTTTCTCATATCACTTTAAGCTCAGGCTGGCTGAGGGGATCCTGTTCTCACCCATGAGACAGAAACAAAAGGCACTAAATGGGGCTGTGGCAGAATTTTCTAAGAGAAGTAGATGTCGTCCTCATCTCACTCTCCTTTCTTCCTGGGGCTGTATGTAGGACACATCAAAAAACTGCAGACAGATGCCTCATGCTAATGTATAATAGGACTTAAGAAATTATGATGAAACCAAGCAAAAAAAAATTTTAATTACTTAGAAGCCACTGGAATAAGTTCCCAGAAATAGATACGAGTCATGAAACAGTACCAAAAATCTTCATTCACAGAAATGTTCAGGTTTCCTAGAGCAGCTCAATGAAATGTGCAAGCATCTGCTTGGGGGATTTGTTACTGCATTGCCCCTTGCCTCTTTATCTTCATACTCCTCCCTCCTGGCTCTATGTTAGTGAATAATTTCCATTAAAGGCAGAAATACATATTTACAGTCTCTTAGTATGTCTTTTCTTTTTCTCCAAATTTTCCTTTAGAAGCGAGAAAGGTATACCACTGTGACCCTGAGACTGGCTCCCTGGGGGCAATCCCTCTTCCTGCTCCTACATCTACTTTTGCAAAAAGACTCACTGTTCCAAAAATAGATCAACCCCTCTACCCAGCACACTGAGAAATGGATGTTTATTAAGTATTTCTTGGAGAAGGCTGGAAGGTTTGTTTTACACTGAACACCTATGGGTAAAAAAAAAAAAAAAAAAATTTCACTACAATAAAAATCATCTTTAATGATCTCTGTTTTAATCCCATCAATCACCAACAACATGATATTCCCTCTACCCTTCCACACCATCCTCCAGTCTCCCTGCCTGGCCAGCCTTCCTATTTTATGCAGAGTAATTTATTTCCTGCCTGCTTCTCATCTTCGAATGCATCAGCTAACCTCCTAAAACAAAAATCCATTTTTAGGATACATCCTTCTTAGAAAAGACTCTGTGAGAGGGCTGTAAATAATAATTTTTCTCCTGCCATACCTAGGCCATAGATTTTGTTATTGTTGTTGAATTTATTTTACTCACCCTCCCTCTGTGGTATGGTGACATTTCTCCTCTCTCTTGCACTTCCTCAACGCTTCAAACATTGTTTTCTTCACCATAGTTTTACTTCTTTTCCTTTTATTATTTCTGTATCTTTCACACTTTTATAACTTGCTTCTCCCCTTCTCTTGGCAGAGGTGGGTGGGGAGCTGGTAAGGCAAAACGGGGTGATATGAAGGGGGGTTGCTGGATAGGGGGCATTCGGGTGATGGGCAAGGGCACTGTCTTGGGCAGGCTCCTGAAGGGCAGAATCGAAGACTGGATTTGTAGTAGACAAGATGTGTTGAAGGAATCTGGTCAGAAAAAGCATGCTAGACTGGGAGTAAAGCTGGAAAGGAAACAGCAAGCAAGTATGTGGTCTCAGGCAAAGACTGACTTTCCCTTGATCCATGGGGAGAGAGTTCTAGAGCAGAAATCACACCCAAGAACTTTTCGTGTGAGGATTCAGTCATTGGCTTTGTGCTCTGGGAGTGGGTGAGCTATGCAGGGCTATAGTCTGCCCGGGCAATGCTTTGGAGAAAGGAGGCCACCAGTTCTAAGAAGCCAATCTTCACAGAGCAGGGGGATGGGTAGGCACAGTAAAGGGGGTCTAGATGGGCACTGCGCAGTCTGCTACAGGAATTAGCATCTATTTATCAAGGAAAAACTGCCTTTCAGTGATTATGTGCCAGATATTGTGCTCAAAAATATTCTTGAAAAAAAAAAAAGTGTGTCTCATTTAACCTTCACAATAGTATGGAGAGATAGATAACCTTTTCCTCCTTTTGCAGATGAAGAAAGTAAAACTAAGAAATATCAAATAATATATGAAATAAATAAATTGAAGAAAATTGAGAAAATCACTAGACCATTTAGGTATCACCTAAATCAAATCCCTTATGATTATACAATGGAAGTGACAAATAGATTCAAGGGGTTAGATCTGATAGAGTGTCCAAAGAACTATGGATGGAGATTCATGACACCACATAGGAGGCAGCTATCAAGACCATCCACACAATTGCACTCATCTCACATGCTAGCAAAATAATGCTTAAAATTCTCCAAGTGAGGCTTCAGCAATATGTGAACCGTGAACTTCCAGATGTTCAAGCTGGATTTAGAAAAGACAGAGGAATCAGAGATCAAATTGCCAACATCTGTTGGATCACAGAAAAAGCAAGAGTTCCAGAAAAATATCTGCATTATTGACTATGCCAAAGCCTTTGACTATGTGGATCACAATAAACTGGAAAATTCTTCAAGTGATGGGAATACCAGACCACCTGACCTGCCTCCTGAGAAACTTGTATGCAGGTCAGGAAGAAACAGTTAGAACTGGACATGGAACAATAGACAGGTTCCAAATTGGGAAAGGAGAAGGTTAAGGCTGTATATTGTCACCCTGCCTATTTAACTTATATGCAGAATACATCATGTGAAATGCCAGGCTGGATGAAGCACAAGCTAGAATCAAGATTGCTGGGAGAAATATCAATAACCTCAGCTTTGCAGATGACATCACCCTTATGGCAGAAAGCAAAGAAGAAGTAAAGAGCCTCTTGATGAAGGTTAAAGAGGAGAGTGAAAAAGTTGGCTTAAAACTCAGCATTCAAAAAATTAAGATCATGGCATCTAGTCCCATCACTTCATGACAAATAGATGGGGAAACAATGG
>SJYX01005996.1:189271-200398 GCA_006410675.1 Oreotragus oreotragus
ATAT
Source organism: Oreotragus oreotragus (assembly GCA_006410675.1). Classification (NCBI taxonomy): domain Eukaryota; kingdom Metazoa; phylum Chordata; class Mammalia; order Artiodactyla; family Bovidae; genus Oreotragus; species Oreotragus oreotragus. The sequence continues at coordinate 189,276 of SJYX01005996.1, forward strand.
ATATATATATTTTTTTTTTTTTTAAGTGTTGGTGAGGATGTAGAGAAAATTAGAATTCTCACACATAGCTAGGATTATAAAATGGTATAGCCACTTTGGAAAACAGATTGGCAGTTTCTCAAAATATTAAATGTAAAACTATATATGACCCAGAAATTTTATTCCTAGTCATATATTCAAGAGAAATGAAAACACACGTCCACACAAAAATTTGTTCACAAATGTGCTTAACAACATTATCATAATAGCCAAAGGAGTTCCCTGGTGGCTTAGTGGTTAGAATGCTGGATTTTCACCGCCATGGCCCAGGTTCAATACCTGATCAGGGAACTGAGATCCTGCAAGCTGTGAAGGACAAAATGGGGTGGGGGGCAGGGGGGAATAGCCAAAAAGTGGAAACAAATCAAATGCCATCCTTATAAATGACTTTTAAAAATGTGGTAAATGAAGAACTAGTACACGCTACATCATGGGTCATAGAAAATGCACGAGGTTCTAAAAGAAGTATAGATGAGGGGTACGGTGGGTATAAGTAAGGATGATTTCAGCTGCAAATGAGAGAATATCCAATTTAAGCTGGATTCAAAAACAAAGGGATTTATTGTCTTATACATCAAGGAGTCAGGAAGAAGGATAGTTCCAGGGTAGTTAAGTCAGAAACTCAGTGGCATCTTTAGGATTCCAATTATTTCCATCTTTCTGTTCCTCCATTCTCTTATTGGCCTTTGCCCTCAGGCCTGTCCCCTTATGATCACAAAGTGGTTGCCACAGCTCCACATGTTATCTCCTCACCAGCAACAGTCACATACTAGAAGAGAGAATATCCCTTTTGGATTCCTTCTGAAGAGTCAGATACACTTTCCCAGAAGTTTCCATCAGACCTTCCCTCATGTGCTGGTAATCAGAATTACATCACTTGGTAGTTCCCAGAACAATTACTGGTAAGAACAGATTTCCTACTATTGGCTTAAAGCAGTCAAGATTCAACCCATAGGTCCAGGAAGAGGTCTAGCCACCCATGATGCTAAAAAATCACAGTGTTGTTTGGCGGGAAGAAGATAGGATATGTGGAAGCAACCAACATCTGCCATAGTGGGAAAAAAAGGAAGTGATCCAGAAAAGACAATCCCTGAGCTAAATTTTAACATGCTAGCAGAGATATGGTAGATTGGGTGGACCCAGAAAGGAGTAGCTTGAAGAGCAGGCAGGGAGAGAGGGTATTCTAGGAGAAGGTGGCAGAATGAACAAAAGCATAAAGACTAGGAAGAGAGTGAAAAACTATGAGCTATTCATTGAAGTATAAAATAATGAAAGATGGGGTCACGAGTCAGCAAGGAAACTAGGTTTGTCTGTCTATGAGCAAAAGTTTACAAAGCTAGAAGAAACAGGTCATACTTGCCTTGAATATCTCCATTCAGTAAATGACTAAAACTTCCTTACAAAATAAAAATAAAGAATGAAAAAAGGAAAAACTTACAAATGTAAATAGTATCTTTAAACCAATATTCCTATTTTTCCAAACTATATCTCCCTCCCTCCCTGCCTCCCTCCTTCCCTCTTTCCCTTTCTTTCTTTTTCTCTCCTCCATGTCAAACACTATGCCCTCTTTCTTCTAAGAAGCTGGGGCCAGACCTTTCAGTAGCCTGTGTTCACAGGACTGCCCACTTCATGGTGTGGTTTTATATTCCTATTTTTCCAAACTATATCTCCCTCCCTCCCTGCCTCCCTCCTTCCCTCTTTCCCTTTCTTTCTTTTTCTCTCCTCCATGTCAAACACTATGCCCTCTTTCTTCTAAGAAGCTGGGGCCAGACCTTTCAGTAGCCTGTGTTCACAGGACTGCCCACTTCATGGTGTGGTTTAGGATGAAGTAGAGGCTCCTGCCATAAGATATTGCAGTGTATATAAGCCTCTTTTCCTCTAAAACATTTTTGATATAAAGTTTCCTAGCATGGTTCTATATTCTACTTTGACTAAGTGTTTTTGACTTGGAAAGTAGAGATGGCTTAGAAAAATTCAGAAGGGAGAAATGGTGCTACCTGTCAGTAAAACTGAAGCCCATTCCTAATGGGTACATTTGGATTCATGGTGTTCCTATGAAAGGTAGCCTGCCTGAAAATTCAATAAAATCCAACTCCCTTCCCCTCTACTCTTTTGTAATGTAATAATGTGAGCTGTGACTCAGATCCCACTCCTGAATCTGGGAAGGCATCTCTAACCACTGTTTCATATTCAGTCTAGGTGTGGCCTCACCATCTTCTAGGCTCAAGGCTCCATAAAGCCAAAAACTTTTTCAGACTTGGTAGGAAAAGTAAAATCAATTTTCTGTCCTATATTACTCACAGTTGTGCTTAGTCGCTCAGTCATGTCCAACTCTTTGTGATCCCATGGACTGTACCCCACCAGGCTCCTCTGTTCATGGGGATTCTCCAGGCAAGAATACTGGAGTGAGTGACCATCCCCTCCTCCAGAGGATCTTCCCAACCCAGGGATCTAACCCAGTTAGACAGGAATAGAAGGGATATATGCAGGAATAGAAGGGATAAGGAGACTGAAAATCAGTTATGTTGTTATATAGGCCTCCCAAGTAAAGGAACATTATTTACTAAGTGCATACAAAAAGTGAAAGAGATGAGGGCCAAGATGGCTCTTTTCTGGTTGTTATTATCAGGAATCACTGTTTTGACAATGGTGAAGATGGCTAATCTTTGTGTTCAAGCCAAAAAAGTTGTTTATACCAATAGCAGTGATATACTGAACTAATTAACACTGGTATCCCAGGTCATTCCAGGTAACACTGCAACTGCACCAGACAAATAGGAAAGATAGATACAAAAAAATTATTTGCAAATTCCCCACAAGAGAGGTAAAAACCTATAATCATTAAAAATTTCTCATTTAATAAGGAAAGAAGGCAGATAAAAACATGTTTATAGCCCATATCTGCCAAAGAGAATTAACAACTATGCACTTTAAAACTCTCCTTTCAGTGAGGAATTAGGTGCAATAAAAGCCCAACACATCTTGTCTCAACCACGAAATAAAATGATCATCTGCTTATCTATCATTTATTTCATACAGAGGGCTCACACCAATAAAACTATGATTTTATATACCTATGAAGGAAGATAAAACCCATAAAACATACTGTACACTTTTATAGCTTAAAGATCTGTCTCTCAGAAAGGTGAACAAAATATTTACAAACAAGACTATCTCATTAACTTTTTTATACTGATTTTTCTCACAATACAGCAGTTCCCTGGGTTTCTATAGGTCAGAGTCCAGCAATGCTTTAAGGTATCTGAGCTAGATCACTGTAATCCGAATTTCCTTATTAGGAGGAAAATGTTCTTTGCACTGTTTCCTAACACCTGCTAAGTGGAGGCAGCCCTGAGCTTACAGTACAAAAAACCTGTCAGCCCCTACCCCTACTCACTGAAGCAGGAGGAAAGAATGGGACCTGAGATCACAACTTAGGGTAGCAAACATTTGGCAGATTCTTTTGCTGAATCTTTGAATTCTTTCAATTTGACATAAATTTCCGTAATAACGCTATAATCCAGGCACTGGAGAAATAATGAGGTCTTTCAATGAGTTTACTGTCTGGGAGGGAAATAGATGATCCTAATACAATCTGTCACAAGTAAAACAGAAGTGGGCACAAGCTGTGGTAAAGGATGTGGGCGAGGTAGGTGGAGATAGGTGGGGCTGAGGAGATGCCATGGAAGGGGTCTCAGAAGATGCTTCAGCACCATTAACCTGATGTATATGTTGTATTATGTTATTAAATAACATTTCATATCTGTTAATGAGGTTGTAAAATTTTTTTAAATAATTAACAATGATTATGTTTTCTCATAAAAGCGTACCAGTTTTATCTATAAGAAACCACATACACCTTGACCCTACTGTCATCATAGACAGGTCTCTAATTCCTTCTCCTATCCCTTCACAAGATTCCTACCCTGGATGGGGATGGAGATCAAAAAATGTTATTAGAATGACAGGGGAGGAGGGATGCCAAGGAATAAAAGTGCCAGATTTAAAGGAGGAAAGAAGTGACTATAGCCTCCCTTTCCTGACTTCAAATTTCCCATCTGCAGCAGCCTAAATTGGAGAAAGAAACAAGACTTAACTTTAAATCAAGATTAAATGTTTAACTCTGACATGGGACTAGAAAGCATCTTTGGTTATCTGAAAATGATGAGAAAAGTTATGGGAATAGCCTTAAATTTCATTCAAGGGCAAAGAAACCACTAGACCCACAGAATAATAAAAGGAGAATAGTAGACAAAAATAAAATTGCTTCATGATTCAACTCCAAAGCAACACTTGTTCAATAGAAGATATATAGCTGAAGTACAAGAAAGAAAGGGAGGAAGAAAGAGAGGGAGGGAAGTAAGAAGAAAAAGAAAACTTGAAGGAGAGAAGAGTGGCTTAAACCACAGAACGGAAAACTTTCCAAAAAAAGAATAAAAAGGAAAATCAAGCAGGAGGTGAAAAAAGATAAGAAAACTAGAGAATCAATCTAAGCATTCTAACATCCAACTAACAGAATTTCAAAATTAAAATCAAATGACAGCCATATGATTTAGTAATTCCACTTCTAGGTACATATCCCAAAAGGATTAAAAGCAGGGACTTAAAGAGATATAATACATCCAAGTTCACAGCAGCATTATTCCCAACAGCCAAAAGACAGAAGTAACCCAAGCTGCTTTCCACCAACAAAGGACTGGATAAACAAAATATGATATATACATACAAAGGAGTATTACTGAACCTTAAAAATGAAATTCTGACACAGCTTACAACACGGAAGAATCTTGATGATATTATCCTAAGTAAAATAAGACAAAAAGATAAATATTGTATGATTCTACTTATACAGAATTAAATGTTAATTTTATATGTAAACTTAACTAGGCCACAGTACCCAGATATTTAGTCAAAAAGTCTGGATGTTGCTGTGAAGGCATTTTTCAACAAGATTAAATGTATCATAATGTGAGTAGGCCTCAACTAATTCAGTGAAGACCTTAAGAGGACAAGGACTGACCTTCTCCAAAGAAGAAGAAATTCTGCCTCCAGATAGCTTTCAGAATCAAACTGCAACATCATTTCTTCACTGAACCTCCCACCAGCTGACCCTACCAACCCCTACAATCACGTGAGCCAATTATTTAAAATAATCTCTCTCAATCTCATTCTCTCTTACACACACACACACACACACACACACACACACACACTCCCCTACCGGTTATATTTCTCTGGAAAACACTAACACAATGAGGTGCCTAGAACAACCAAATTCATAGAGACAGAAAATATAATTGTAGGTGCCAGGGGCTGAAGGGAGAGATGGATGAGGAGGCACTGCTTAAAGAGTAAAGTGCTTCCCTTTGCAAGATGAAAAGAGTTCTGTGGATACAAGGTGGTGATGACTGCACAACAATGTGATTGTACTTAACGGTACAAACACTACATTGAAAAATGGTAAACAATTTAATATTTATTTATTTGGCTGCACCAGGTCTTAGTTATAGCATACCAGATCATAGATATTCATTATATCATATAGGATCTTTCAGTTGCAGCATGCAAAGCCTTAGTTGCAACATGTGGGATCTAGTTTCATGACCAGGGGTGGAACCCTGGGCCCCCTGCACTGGGAGCACAGAATCTTAGGTACTGGACAACCAGGGAAGTCCCAAGATGATAAATTTTATGCTATGTATATTTTACTAAGATCATGGCATCCAGTTCCATCAGTTCAGTTCAGTCACTCAGTAGTGTCCGACTCTTTGCGACCCCATGAACCGCAGCATGCCAGGCCTCCTTGTCCAACACCAATGGCCAGAGTCTAACCAAACCCATGTCCATTGAGTTAATGATGCCATCCAACCATCTTATCTTCTGTCATCCCCTTCTCCTGCCCTCAATCTTTCTCAGCATCAGGGTCTTTTCCAATGAGTCAGTTCTTCGCATCAGCTGACCAAAGTACTAGAGTTCCAGCTTCAACATCAGTCCTTCCAATGAACACCAGGACTTATCTGCTTTAAGATACACTGGTTGGATCTCCTTGCAGTCCAAGGGACTCTCAAGAGTCTTTTCTAACACCACAGTTCAAAAGCATCAATTCTTCGGTGCTCAGCTTTCTTTATAGTCCAACTCTTACATCCATACGTGACTACTGGAAAAACCATAGCCTTGACTAGATGGACCTTTGTGGACAAAGTAACGTCTCTGCTTTTTACTATGCTGTCTAGATTGGTCGTAACTTTCCTTCCAAGGAGTAAGAACTTTCCGGTTCCATCGTTTCATGGCAAATAGATGGGAAAAAAATGGAAAAAGTGACAGACTTTAGTTTCTTTGACTCCAAAATCACTGTAAACAGTGACTAGAGCCTTGAAATTAAGACATTTTTTCCTTGGAAGAAAAGCTGTGACAAACTCAGACAGCATATTTGCTTACAAAGGTCCATCTAGTCAAAGCTATGATTTTACACATGCAAGCTATGCACTGATATGAGGGCTGGACCATAAAAAAGGCTTAGCATCAAAGAATTGATGCTTTTGAACTGTGGTGTTGGAGAAGACTCTTGAGAATCCCTTGGATTGTAAAGAGATCAAACCAATCAATCTTAAAAAAATCAACCTTGAATATTCAATGGAAGGACTAATGCTGAAGTTGAAGCTTCAATACTTTGGCCACCTGATGCGAAGAGCCAATTCATTAGAGAAGACCCTGATGCTGGGAAAGATTGAAGGCAGGAGGAAAAGGGGACAACAAAGGACAAGATGGTTGGATGGCATCACCGACTCAGTGGACATGAGTTTCAGCAAACTCCAAAAGATGGTGAAGGACAGGGAAGCCTGGTGTACTGCAGTCCATGGGGGTCACAAAGAGTCAGACACAACTGAGCATCTGAACAACAACAAAACCACAATTTAAGAAAAAAAAACACAGATGAGAGGATGCTCACTCATGAAGAACATTAATCCAAAGACTGGAAAAGGCTACCAAGAGTCAGACTAGAGAATGAGAAAAGAGCCACAATAAGTTATGTCACTATGAAATTCCTGAACATCAAGGTTTAAAAAATTATAAAAGCTTTCAGGACAAAAATATTATATAAAACATCAGTTATAAAGGCTTGGAATATAGAATGATTAAATTAGACTTCTCAAAAACAATGGAATCTGGAAGCAATATTTTTCAATTCTGAGGAAAACTGCCTTCAACCTAGATTTTTATACTTAGCTGAAGTATTAATCAAGTACAAGAGTACATTTAAGATATTTAAGACAGGTTGAAGAATGTCCTTTACCAAAGTAAGTAAAATGAGAAAACAAACTTAGTATCCAATGAAACAGGAATCTAAAAGGGTAACAGAGAACACTGTTAGAGGATGGTTGTACAACAGGCCTAGAGATAGGGACAGGAAATGTGTGGGCGCAAGGAAGGTCTCCAGAGAAAAAGAGGATCTGATGAATCATCTGATGAGCTTGTCATATACAAAATTGTATTAAGAGAAGTTACACATATCTGTTGAAAAGATATCTCTCTTACATCTCCTTCAGAAAGCAAGCAAGACCCTGCAGAGCCCACCAGGTATAAGAACCCTGCCATGCCCACCCCCCTTTTTTTTGGTAGAAACAACCTTTAGTCTCCTAGGCCTTCCCTGAGGTCCAACAAGCAGATTCAAGCAGTTACTAATTAGGGAGGTGAGAAAATGCGAAATCAAAGAAAAAACAACCAAGAAACAGTAGTTCAGAGTCCTAATTCCTCCTAAGGGATATATGTAACAATGAGTTGTTCTGCAGGCACTAAGACCCCACTCAGGTGGAAGATGTTGACAACATACTGAGCACAAGCACGGGGATCCCAGACTGGCTGGAATCAACAGGCTGATAATTAAGATACTTGGATACTTAAACCACCACCCTGTTACCTCATCATTAACCAATCAGAAGAAAGTCAGGCACCCTGAAGCCCTCACCCCAAATTTTGCCTTCAAAAATCGTTCCTTGAAAGGTATCAGGGAGTTCACGACTTTTTCATCATACACTGCCTATTCCCCTTGATGGGTCCTGCAATAAACACTTCACAAACTGGTGTCAGTAAATTGGTTTTGCTGACAGACAGGCAAATGGACACAGTTTCAGTTCAGTAACACCTCCATCACTCTCTCTCTTCCCTTCTTCCTATGTAAGTTTGTGTGTGTATATCATATACAAATGTACATAAATATATCTGTGTAAGTACTTTTATATATTTTCACGTACATTAAAAATAAAGCAAATGAGAAAGCAACAATTATTAACTTTAGGATAAACAAAAAAAGAAAAAAAATACAGAAAACAGCAAATAAACAAATAGGGAAAGTGAACCATGAAATCAGGCTGAGGGAGAACAATGCTTCAAAGAATTAAATCCTCATCTCTCATAATAGGAAATGAATAGATAATGCTCAGAAATACTATATTAAGACACTGCAGTATTATTTTAAACTATGAAGGAAGATACCAAAAGAAATAGGCAAAAGAGTTAAAAGTGCTTACCTCTGGGAAACTGGACTAGGGATTAGGAAGGATTAATCCAACAGGCTGATTTTTTTTTCCCTTAAAGTCTTTTGCTTTATTTAAATGTTAAATTCCAGTTAGAAAACCAAAACAAAATTGTAAAATTATATAAGGACCATACCTGGAAAATCCAATGGACGGAGTAGCCTGGTGGGCTGCAGTCCATGGGGTCACTAACAGTCGGACAGACTGAGCGACTTCACTTTCACTTTTCTCTTTCATGCATTGGAGAAGGAAATGGCAACCCACTCCAGTGTTCTTGCCTGGAGAATCCCAGGGACGGGGGAGCCTGGTGGGCTGCCGTCTATGGGGTCACACAGAGTCAGACACGACTGAAGTGACTTAGCAGCAGCAGTAGCAGCAGCAAGGACCATACATCTATTAGAATGGCCAAAATCCATAATTTTCTTTCTCTATCAAGAAGTTAATCACCGAATAAAACTATAGACCGTACCAGAGAAATCTGTGTAACAAACCTTGCTAAAACTAGTCTGTGTCTTCCATTAATTTCCCCATATATTTGCCTTCCCACAATTTGCCACCCTAGAAGCACAAAGTCATTTTCCTTTGTCTTGTCACTTCTCTAAAAATTTATTGGTCTTTTGTTAAGATGCTATATAAGCCCAAATTCTAACCACCCCTTAGAGTTTCTCATTTCTGAGGGCTCCCATGTGCATGCACAATGCATATGCTAATAAACTTATTTTTCTCTTCCTAATTTATCTTCTGTCAGTTTAATTTACAGCCCCCAGCTAGAGAACCCAGGAGCGCAGGGGGAAAAAGTTAAGTTTTTCCTCTCCTACAGCTACAAACTGTATGATTCAACGAAATAACATCCTGGAAATGACAAAACTGTGGAGACTAAAAAAGATCAGTGATTGCCAGAGGTTAGTGGAGAGAAAAAGATGAACAGAAGGACCACAGAGGATTTTTAGGGCAGTAAAACTACTCTGCATGATACTGTAATGGTGGATTTGTGTTATTATACATTCGTCCAAACCCATAGACTGTACAACATCAAGAGTGAAGCCTAATATAAACAATGGACTTTGGGTGATAATGGTGTGTTAAGACAGGCTCATCCACTGTAACAAATGTACCACTCTGGTGGGGGATGTTGATAATGAAAGAGGTTATGCATGTGTGGGGGTAGGGGGTATATGGGAAATCTCTGTACCTTCTGTTCAATTTTGCTATGAACTTAAAACTGCTCTAAAAAATAGTGATTTTTTTTTTAAAACGTGTATTGTAAAAAGCATGGCATGAAAAAATTACATAGGATCTACTCTAATAGTGTCTTTACATAGGAGAGCATAACCAGGTAAAGCCAGTGGGGAGTCAGAACAGAGACTAGGGCGTTTAGTCCAGCCTTGAGTCAACACTTCATCTGGGTACATCTTGGATACATCAATTCCCTCTCATGGGCACATACTTTTTCACTGAGGCACTAAGAAATCATACTAGACCCACATGTGTTTGATTAATCATGAGTCCCACAAAAGGCTACATTGGAAAAAAATAATTTGTGATCAAATAACTTTTGGAAGCACAATATAACTAAACTGTCTCTTGGAAACACTGATACACATTAACATTTTAAAGGGGGTGTGAAATCTTATAATAAAGAAAACATTCTTTTTTTTAACCTTCATAAATCTCTTAGATCATATGTCTTCCTCACCATGTTTCCCCTCTGAACCTCTTGACAGGTCTCTAAACTATTGTTCTATGAGAAACATAAGGAAACACCACCTCTTCTTGTCAATTCAAGCTGTATGGCAAAATACCATAAATTGGGTAGCTATAGACAACAGATAATTATTTCTCACAGTGTGGAGGCTAGAGGCCTGAAATTAGGGTGCTGGCTTGGTCAGGTTCTGGTGAGATCCCTCTTTCAAATTGCAGACTTCTATTCTGTTATTACGGGCCTCTCATGGAAGAAAGAGGGCAAGAGAGCTCTCTGGAATTCCTTTCATGAGGGCACTAATCCCATTCATAAGAGCTCAACCCCTCATGACCTAGTTACTTCTCAAAGGCTCCATGTAATAATATCATCATAGTGGGGGTTAAAGTTTCAACATATGAATTTGAGGGGGACACATTCAGTCTATTAATACTACCCTAGAAGGAGTACGTCAAGGCTGTATATTGTCACCCTGCTTATTTAACTTCTATGCAGAGTACATCATGAGAAACGCTGGACTGGAACAAACACAAGCTGGAATCAAGATTGCTGATCAGATATGCAGATGTCAGATAATCATATATGCAGATGACACCACCCTTATGGCAGAAAGTGAAGAGGAGCTAAAAGCCTCTTGATGAAAGTGAAAGAGGAGAGTGAAAACATTGGCTTAAAGCTCAACATTCAGAAAACGAAGATCATGGCATCCGGTCCCATCACTTCATGGGAAATAGATGGGGAAACAGTGGAAACAGTGTCAGACTTTATTTTTGGGGGCTCCAAAATCACTGCAGATGGTGACTGCAGCCATGAAATTAGAAGACGCTTGCTCCTTGGAAGAAAAGTTATGA
>SJYX01005996.1:207186-240046 GCA_006410675.1 Oreotragus oreotragus
TTTTTTTTTTAAATCTTTAGCTAGTCTCTCTCAATGTTAAAATCTTTTTATTTTTTTATTGAAGGATAATTGCTTTACAGAACTTCCTTGTTTTCTGTCAAACCTCAACATGAATCAGCCATAGGTATACATATATCCCCTCCCTTTTGAACTTCCCTCCCATCTCCCTCCCCATCTCACCCTCTAGGAATTAACAGTATTCTTTTGATGTTCTGACTACCTGGCTTTTTGTTGCAAAAACTCGTGTATATCCTGGCTCCTCACCTTACCTCTTCAGTGTAGTCCCTTAGAGTTATCCAAGAGGCTGCCTCCTTAAGGGCTTAAGCCCTCAACAAGTCTGCTGAATAAAACATAATTCTCAACTTTTAGGCTATACTTTTTTTTTTAATCAACATGGTGAACATGTATCTAGGATTAAAATTAATTATGGTTGACTTTCTAGAGAGATTAGGGGATTTGGGGGTATTTTTCTAATTGAACCTTCTTAAAGTGAATTATATTTTTCTTGGAAGGAATAGGAAATTATCCTCTGTATATTTTTTTAAGTTACAGTTTTTAAGTTTCAGAGTTTATAATGTCCACATTATTTGATCCTTTTTGAAAGGGATCAGGACATGCCACACCAAAATATGGCACTGTGGCATAAAAATTATTTCAAACTGAAGGCATGTGAGTTCCTGAAACCCTTCATGTGCTAAAAGCAGAGACTTCCAAAAGAACTCAATTGTCAAAAGTCCCTTCCCTAGGGGCAACTCTAATCTTGATACTTACAACTTAAGAAATGGGTTCTACACCCAACAAAATGTCACAAAACTGTCACACCTCCCATCTATTGCCCTAAGAGCCCCTTTATCCTTCCAAAAAGTCGTTTCTATTCAATACATTTCCTTTCTCCTGCCTGCCTTCTAATAAGTCAGTTGTTTTCCCAATGCTTTTTTCCCCTTCCCCAATTAACAGGATATATAAACCCTAAATGCTGACTACTCCTTTGAGTTATTCATTCTGAGCAATCCCATGAGTATGCATGTTTTTTTCTTCTCTTACTAATTGTTGTTTGTCAGTTTAATTTGCAGGCCTTCAGAACTAAAAATGAGAGGGTAGAGGACAGAGGTCTAATTTGTTTTAGGGTGAATTTAGGAAAAATTCTATTCAACATGAACACATAGATTCAAAAGTTCATACCTCCTTTTGCATGCCCTCAAATCCCCTATTATTGGCAGCACATGGCCAAAGTGTTTGGTGTCTTAAATGAGGAAAAAATTAAATTACGGAAGCTGCCTCTGGATCCAAGGTTGAAGCCTACTTACCTAGGAGCAGACTCTTGTTAAACAGGCTATCATTTGAATGGTAGCTCTTTCTGTGATGCAAGAAAAAGGCAGGCAAGTAGCCAAGTCCTGGAAGAAATCTGTGAGGCTTGATAAAGGCCCTCCCACCTAAGACCCCACCTGTATGTAGTACTCAGGAGCAGTTGGCCATTTTATTTAAGGATCCTAAGACCCCTGGGAGGAAAGACACTTAAGCCTGATCCATGACCCAAGCAGATCAGAGTGGCTTAGAGGGTAGTTCACTGGTGGGAAAAGATATTGAAACCATGTAACTCAGGCTAGGACTTGAACCTACAGTCTTTTAACTGAGATCATACACTTAGTTTAAGGACTTAATGAAGCTCAGTTTCTTGATATCTCATTGCAGAAAGAATTCAGTGAGAGACAAAGTGATAAGTAAGAAATGGATTTATTTAGAGAGAAACACACTCCACAAACAGACTGTAGGCTATCTTGGAAGGTGAGGGTGGCCTTGAAATATGTTGTAGTTGGTTTTTATGGGTTGAGTGATTTCATAGACTAATGAGTGAGGGGATTATTCCAGCTACATCAGGGAGGGGACAGGGATTTCCAGGCATTAGGCCACCATCCACTTTTTTATCTTTGCTCATCAACTTCAGAACTGTCATGCCACCTGCAGGTGTGTCATTTAGCTTGCTGATATGTTACACTGAGGATGTACTGAGACTCAAGGTCGAGTAGAAGTCTACTTATCTGCCATTCTGGAGCTATTTTGTTTTAATCAGTTTATGCCGTGTCCTCAGCTATGCCATTCTTTTAAAACTTGTGCCCTGCCCCCTTCTATCCTGTTTCAATATCAAGAGTCCCAAAGTGGAATCACTATGGGGGACAGGCGTACGGGCTGGTAGTCCAGGTTTGACTAAAAGCCAAATCTAGTGTGGACAAAGAATGTTGCCTGCCATTCTAGTAAACAATGAATGTTGCTTACCACCAAGACTTCAGCCACTGCAGCCACTCTGATGGTGCACCCTTAGGGAAATTTAAGATGGAGGAAAACAGGATACTGACCTTAGAAAGTTAAGATGCATATCACAGGAATAATTTCTACCCCAGACTCTCGTATCTTCCCATACATAGAATAACACAAAAACATTAACTTGAGATGCCTGGCTTTTGTGATTTGCAGTAATCTTTTTGTTTGATTACACAGGCTTTTGTTTTGTTTTTGGCAAAGATTCCTATATATCTTGGTTCTTCCCTTACCTCTTTGGAACAGTTCCCCAGAGTTATCTGGCAGGCTGTGTACCCTGGGTTATAGTCTTTAGTAAGGTCCCCCCAAGAAACATAACTCTCACATTTTAAGTTGTGTGTTTTTGTTTTCAGCCAACATAGGGAACTGGTCCTAGCACAGAGAAGGGATGACTGTGCAGCCCATCCATATCCACTGGGCCACAGTGTTAGTCTGTGGAGAAAACAGCTGATCACGTCAGCATAAGCCTGAAGCCTGAGCTAGGTTCCAAGCCTCAGCCTTTACAAGGATCTGGGCAAAAAAAAGGTATCAGTGAAGAAATAAACAAGAGTCCATCAGGCTATCCAAGATACTTAGCAGCAAAACTCAGGGACAGCATCTGAACAGGCAGATACTGGACTGTCAGGACTTCCCACCATGCTCTTTGCCTGATGTTAAGAAAAGACTGAAACTTTGGTCAAAGGGTCCTTGGACAATTGGGAAGGGAAAAAAAAAACAGTGGGAGATACTTGATTTCTTGACAAATAAGGCACGTGAGGAGGAAGAGCATGAACTGATGTTTTTCCTGAAGCAGGTGAAACAGGTCGGATTCATTTAAGAAACATCATGAATTAATAAATTATGCATATCTAATAACATAAATTGGAAGGAATGATGCTAAAGCTGAAGCTCCAGTACTTTGGCCACCTTATGAGAAGAGTTGACTCATTGGAAAAAGACTCTGATGCTGGGAGGCATTGGGGGCAGGAGGAAAAGGGGACAACAGAGGATGAGATGGCTGGATGGCATCACTGACTCGATGGATGTGAATCTGAGTGAACTCCAGGAGTTGGTGATGGACAGGGAGGCCGACGTGCTGCAATTCATGGGGTCGCAAAGAGTCGGACACGACTGAGCACTGAACTGAACTGAATAACATAAATTAAATAAAACTGTTCATTTCTTAACTTTATTTTTATTTGACTGTGCCAAGTCGTAGTTGTGGCACGCCAGATCTTCAGTCTGTAGCTGCAACATGCAGACTCTCAGCTGCAGCATGTGGAATCTAGTTTCCTGACCAGCAATTGAACTGAGGCCCCCTGCCCTGGGAGCACAGAGTCTTAGCCACTAGGGCACCCAGGTCTCTTGCACTGCAGGTGGATTCTTTACTATCTGAGCCACCAGGGATGCCCACTAGGGCACCAGGGAAGTTTTAAACTGTATTTTTAAACAATGAAAACTAGTTGTCATACCCACTCTCTACCACATGAGGGAGGAGAAAGGGATACCAATTTGAGAAAAACATCCAATTATTTTTCCTTTTTGGAAATATAAAGATGTCAATTTCAACATTCTAACCAGGGCAAAAAAAAAAAAAAAATTAAAACAATGAATAAGAAAACTATCTGAATTTCATGTTTCTCTTTGAAGGTTATTTTCACAGGACATGACACTGTTTTCTAAAGTCTTTGGAATCTTACAAGTTCCCTTTGTTTCAATTTTGCTTGCAAGGGCAGATTTATATTAGCAGGAAACAAGTTAGCAACAATTATTAATATTCACAGAAATCTCTTTACTACACAGAAAAGCGAGATTATGAGTCTAATGAATGTTTCTAGTGCTTTATCAAATTCGGTTATTTGACCCCTTTCAATGATACAGAAAGCTCTCTCTCCCCCAGAAGCTGCAGGAAAGAAAGAACCTTTCATTCTCCTCTTTTTGGGCCTTCTTCATTAAACAGAAAGACTTGCACTCACTGGAACTGTAAGCAAAGAGCAAGCTGTAGATATTAATTTTATTCGTAGAAATGGGGTGAGAAACGAATAGTCTTAGATATAGATGAAAATGGATGAAATAAGTATGAATAGTGGGTTAAAGAGAATAAAGCATTAATCTTTCATTTTACTAGGCTAGACATTTTAAGATTACTTCTCTCTCCTAACTTCAGGCATGCCGGCCATGCTACACCAAAGAGCCCTATGCACATTCTTTATACCACTGTCTCTATGGCCAAATGGCTCAATCTTCGTTCTTTAATTTTCCGATTATAAATTCACAAAGGAGAAAAATGCTTGGCCCAGCTCATCTTTTAACAGGAGACTATGGATCTGGGGACATTATTCTTAAGTCACGTATTCTCCCCTCACCCAGTCAACTACCACTGTGACTGTAGGAAGACACAAAGTCCCATTGTTGGATTAGCAACAGCAGAGAGAATTTAAAAAAAAAAAGGGGGAAGGACTTCCCATGTTGTCCAGTGGTTAAGACTCCATGCTTCCAATGCAGAGGGCATAGGTTCCATCCCTGGTTGGGGAACTAAGATCCTACATGCCATTTGGTGTGGGGGGAAAAAAAAAATTCCAAAAAACGGGGAGGAAGTGAAAGGGGCAGGCAATGATCAATAACTCTGGGTTAACGATAAACTATTTTAAAGCTTCGATTAAAATATCTTAGAACTGCACTTACATACATGTTTCTTGGGTTTCTTCGTCACTTTTCAATACTAAACAAATTCTGAAGTATCTTTTTTGGTAAGAGTGAAATGAAAAAATGAGGTTTCATAAAATTCAAATGCAGAAGGAAAAGTCAAATCAATTCAAACAAATTTTGAGAAGTTTATTCACTTTAGAATATGACAGTCTAAGATCTGATAGATAATATGATGATGAAACAAACCACCAAGACATTTATTGGGACAGATTTTTGGAAGGACTTCCCATGTTGTCCAGTGGTTAAGACTCCATGCTTCCAATGCAGAGGGCATAGGTTCCATCCCTGGTTGGGGAACTAAGATCCTACATGCCATTTGGTGTGGGGGAAAAAAAAAAATTCCAAAAAACGGGGAGGAAGTGAAAGGGGCAGGCAATGATCAATAACTCTGGGTTAACGATAAACTATTTTAAAGCTTCGATTAAAATATCTTAGAACTGCACTTACATACATGTTTCTTGGGTTTCTTCGTCACTTTTCAATACTAAACAAATTCTGAAGTATCTTTTTTGGCAAGAGTGAAATGAAAAAATGAGGTTTCATAAAATTCAAATGCAGAAGGAAAAGTCAAATCAATTCAAACAAATTTTGAGAAGTTTATTCACTTTAGAATATGACAGTCTAAGATCTGATAGATAATATGATGATGAAACAAACCACCAAGACATTTATTGGGACAGATTTTGCTCTCAGTCTCAAGTACCAAATGTCACCCAGTAATCTGTGAATAACTGGTGGTCTTTTCTAGAAGAGAGATAGGAAGGGAGGGGAGCACCAAAATAGCTCAGGCTCTAGATCAGTATGTCACATACTGGATGACAAGTAAACGTTTATCAAATGTATTAATGAACCAAAGCTTTGGTTTTCTATCACTTTAGCAAAGTGAAAGCAATTAGGTAGTTTTAATTAAGATGCTAATGCAAAGTATTTTTCTAAAGATGGGTTATAATGCAAACAGAAGAGGTGGTTTTAACTAGGCAAAACAGGCCAAAGTGGAGAAGTACACGTTGAGCAAAGATAGGAGGTGTGGCCTTACTTGGATTTTTCTTAGTGTGAATGAATTTACCAAAGAATATTACTTCCAAGTATTTAGAAAGCACAGGCCTCAGTTCCTTAGTAGTTTCTGGGAACCCGGAGTCCACTCTCAGGACACCTCTGCATAACCAGCAAAGACAACCAGGCCATCTGGGGAGCTATCTGCTCTCAAGGACAGGATCTAGGGGTCTAAGCAGGTACTGTATCTCCACGCTCCTGTAGCTACTCCTTCTCCCCCTCTCTTTCTCCCAGCTCTGTCCTCTACCATCTTTTAGCTAACGGAGAGTAAGGCAGTGAAGTGCACTTTTGGAGTCATTTGGCCACAGTTCTTACTCTTCTGCCTTTCAACGCCTATTGAGAGGTTACTCACCCTCCCTATGTATTAATGTTCTCACTGGTAAAATAGGATAATTATTGTACCAATCTCAAGGCACGAGTGAGATGATACTTGTGAGGCTCTAAGAACAGTACCTGGAATATCGTGAGTCTTCAATACATTCAATAATGGTATTCTGACATTTGGAATAAAGGTCTAACATTAGTTACATGGAAAAGGCGTTTGAGCATCACATGTTCATCTTCTTCTTGTCGTCTCAAACTGGACCCAACTTAAAAAGGCTTCAGAGGACAAAAGCCCAAACTCAATTTTACCATCTCAGACAGTTCTCTTAGTGGACACTGAAAGACTGGAAGGCAGGCTTGAACTCAGTTCCTCTGAGAACAGGAAGCTATATGTATATTCCGCTCATAAAACATGCTGCCAGCTTGAAAGCCAAGCATGGATATTCTACTGCCTCTTTATCCACTGCTACTATTTTTTCTGACTTCTCTTCACATAGCATTTTTATAGATAAAATGTGATCCGACAAGACACCCTATCAGTGAACACTTTTACTGGCAAGTTTCTCTGCTAAGAAAGTTGGCCAGGTGAATTATCTGTGATTTAAAAGAAACTCTTACTATAACTGCTTAGTGATGGCACCCTATATAAATTTAGAACAGTATCTCTTTAAGCTTCAGTTTCTTATTTTTAAAAAAAAGACCATTTTTCTTATTCAATTTTACTATTCAACAGTTTATATTAGAAAAGANGTTTCTCTGCTAAGAAAGTTGGCCAGGTGAATTATCTGTGATTTAAAAGAAACTCTTACTATAACTGCTTAGTGATGGCACCCTATATAAATTTAGAACAGTATCTCTTTAAGCTTCAGTTTCTTATTTTTAAAAAAAAGACCATTTTTCTTATTCAATTTTACTATTCAACAGTTTATATTAGAAAAGAGCTATAAGTTTTGTTTTACATTTCTTCAAAATAATAATAAAAATATTTACTGATTGCTTACTACATGCCAGGTTATGTGTTCTAAACACATTGCATAGAATGTGTCATTCAAGCCTCAAAACAGAACCATGAGATAGATACCCATTGTACAGATGAGAAAGCTGAAGCCCAAACCTATCATGTAACTTTCCTAAAATCATACATTTAATAAAGGAAAGAGCCTTTATTAGGGATAATAATATTAGGGATACTATTATTTAGTAATAGGGAGTCTATTACTAAAACCTAGACTTTTAACTACTCTATCATAGATATAAAGAGGACAGTTAAGACTATCCTGCTTTCAGGAACTTCACATATAAGAAGGAAGAAAAGCCATATGTTGCACTGTGCTATTAGTTGTGGTTTAAGAGACAGAAATATATTTAGTAAAAGGCATAAACTTGAACTTTGTGATATCTAATTCCTTTATGCATTAAAGAAACATTTATTTAATGTTCACATTGTGCCAGATCTGATTTTAAATATCCACAGTGGTAGACAAGTGCTTGATACCATTAGCCAAGAAGGAAATAAAAATTAAATCACAATGAGATAAACCAAGGCCAGTTAGCAGAATGGCTAAAGTGAAAAAGACAAGCAATAACATAGGTTGACAATAACAAGGAAGTAAAGGAACCAGAATTCTCACTTATTCCTGATGAGAATGTAAAAAGCTACAACCTCTTTGGAAAACTTGGTAGTTAAATAACATTAAAACAACTATTCTATGATCCTGTAATACTACCCCTAAGTATGTATCCTAAAGAAATAAACTCATAGCAATAGATCTACCCACAAAGATTTGTGTAACATTTATAGCATAGCAAACACAAAATATGACTTTGTGTGGATCACAACAAATTGTGGAAAATTCTGAAAGAGATGGGAATACCAGACCACCTGACCTGCCTCCTGAGAAATCTGTATGCAGGTCAAGAAGCAAGTTATGCAGGTTAGAACTGGACATGGAACAACAGACTGTTTTCAAATCGAGAAAGGAGTACATCAAGGCTGTTTCTTGTCACCCTGCTTATTTAACTTATATGCAGAGTATATCATGCACAATGCTGGGCTGGATGAAGCACAAGCTAGAATCAAGATTGCCCGGAGAAATATCAATAACCTTAGATATGCAGATGACATCACCCTAATGGCAGACAGCAAAGAAGAACTAAAAAGCCTCTTGATGAAAGTGAAAGAGGAGAGTGAAAATGGCTTAAACTCAACATTCAGAAACTATGATGGCATCTGGTTCCATCACTTCATGGCAAATAGATGGGGAAACAGTGGAAACAGTGACAGACTTTATTTTGGGGGGCTCCTTGTAGCTCAGTCGGTAAAGAATTTGCCTGCAATGCAGCNGTCACATACTGTTACGCTTTCCAAAAAATCTATTATTATATTAACGGAGTGTCTTACAATAAATTATACCTCACAATCAAAGAAGTATTTCTACCTATGGAAAACGCCCTGGATTTAAAAACACAAGGATTGTCGGGCAGGCTCCTGATCTTCACATGGGGCCTGCCGGTAACTCTCCTTCACACTTCCCCATCCGCGGCGCACTGAGGGGACCCGCAATCCCTGGAGGACCCGGAGGGCGGCCTGGAGATGTGTATAAGAGACAGGAGTATATCATGCACAATGCTGGGCTGGATGAAGCACAAGCTAGAATCAAGATTGCCCGGAGAAATATCAATAACCTTAGATATGCAGATGACATCACCCTTATGGCAGAAAGCAAAGAAGAACTAAAAAGCCTCTTGATGAAAGTGAAAGAGGAGAGTGAAAATGGCTTAAACTCAACATTCAGAAACTATGATGGCATCTGGTTCCATCACTTCATGGCAAATAGATGGGGAAACAGTGGAAACAGCGACAGACTTTATTTTGGGGGGCTCCTTGTAGCTCAGTCGGTAAAGAATTTGCCTGCAATGCAGGAGACCCAGGTTCAATCCCTGGGTTGAGAAGATCCCCTAGAGAAGGAAATGGCAACCCACTCCAGCATCTTTGCCTGGAAAATCTCATGGACAGAGGAACCTGGTGGACTGCAGTCCACGGAGTCGCAAAGAGTTGGGCATGACTGAGTGACTAACACACAAAATCACTTTAGATGGTGACTGCAGCCATGAAATTAAAAGATGTTTGTACCTTGGAAGAAAAGCTATGACCAACCTAGACAGCATATTAAAAAGCAGAGACATTACTTTGCCAACAAAGTTCTGTCTAGTTAAGACTATGATTTTTCAGTAGTCATGTATGGATGTGAGAGTTGGACTGTAAAGAAAGCTGAGTGCCGAAGAATCGATGCTTTTGAACTGTGATGTCAGAGAAGAATCTTGAGAGTCCCTTGGACTTCAAGGAGATCCAACCAGTCAATCCTAAAGGAAATCAGTGCTGAATATTCATTGGGAGGACTGATGCTGAAGCTGAAATTCGAATACTGATGTGAAAATCTGACTCACTCGAAAAGACCTTGATGCTGGGAAAGATTGAAGGCAGGAGGAGAAGGGAATGACAGAGGATGAGATGGTTGGATGGCATCACAGACTCAATGGACATGAGTTTGAGTAAGCTCTAGGAGTTGGTGATGGACAGGGAAGCCTGGTGTGCTGCAGTCCATGGGGTCGCAAAGAGTTCAGACACAATGGAGCAACTGAACTGAAACACAAATTAAGTTATGATGTACAGATCAGTGAATCTTTACAAACATCTAAGACCACGTTTTTTTCCCTTCTCAGTCTCTAACCCCTCAAAGTTTACTACTATCTTGACATCAAAGATGACAAATTAGTTTTGCCTGGTTTTGATCTTTCTGTAAATAGACTCACACACTACTGTACTCTTTCTCTGTCTTGCTTCTGTTTTTCAATGTTTGGGATTCATCAATACTGTGAGTAAAAAAAAAAGATACTGTGAGTAATTATGGTTTGCACATTCTTGCTTCTGTCTAGTATTCCAACGTATGTGCTGTGCTCAGTCGTCTGACTCTTTGAGACCCCATGGACTGTAGCTCACCAGGCTCCTCTGTCCGTGGGGATTGTCCAGGCAGGAATACTGGAGTGGGTTGCCATGCCATCTTCCAGGAGATCTTCTCGACCCAGGGATTGAACCCAGGTCTCCCACATTGCAGGAGGATTTTTTACTGTCTGAGTCACCAGCGAAGCATTCCAATGTATAGCATTTTAGAATAACTTTACTCAGAATAAAGGGAATACCCAGATTTGTAATATACAGAGCACTGGCTGACAACAAAATGAAGGGAACCAAAATGCTGTCATGCCCATTGCCCTTCAGGGTGGTAGCACATGGAGTCATAGTTCAAATCTACCTCCAATTTGCCAAATAGACCCTCCTTCTACTCATTTCCCCGGCCTCTGAATGTAGAACAGTGATGAATATAATCACCAGCTGAAAGAATCACAAGCCTCTCTGAACTGCAGAATAAGAGTCACTATATTCTTGCCTGGAGAATCCCAGGGACGGGGGAGCCTGGTGGGCTGCCATCTATGGGGACGCACAGAGTCGGACACGACTGAAGCGACTTAGCAGCAGCAGCAGCATGGTGGGAAAGGTACAGAAGAAACACCTGAAAGTGCCTCCATGACCTTTATTTCCATCCTCTGGAGACTCTTCCTATTTATCATATTTAGCCACATCTGACATAGGATTGGATAGAAGTCCTTCCATGAGCACTGAGCAGCTTTCCTGGGCGGCTTCTTGCCCATGAAAGGTTCAGGACCCTAAATCGTAGTTAAGTCTAAATCAATCACAGCTTCTCTGACCAAGTTTGCGGTTCCTTTGCCAAATTAACTCCTTTAAGCAGGTCTCCCATTTTGTGATTCCTGTCAGCTCTATAGCTCTGATTTTTCTTTTTCAGGCAGAGTTCTCAGAATAGCTACATTCCTTTGCTTTCTAGCCCTCAAGACTCTCTCATGTGAATTAACTGCATGTACCTTGGTTATAAGGTTTCAGGGGGAACACGTTACACTTAATCTCTTTTCCTTGAATCACTGGAGGGATTTACTGGGCAAGCGAATTTAGGTGGATGCTTACTCTGAAATATCTTAGTTCATTCCATTGTTTTAATATGGAGAGTTTAACACTTGACACATGATCGAATTTTAATCAGCTTTGAATGCACAGAAGCCTTTTCAGTACTAGTTTTTTCTAGTGAAGACTAAGAAGCAACGGTTTCTTCCAAGAGTAAGTCCCTGAATTTGAGGCCTTTCTCTGCTCCTGGTGGCCCACACAGAAATTCTTTCCTGAGTTCATCTCTTTCAAATAATACCTTGCAAATGCAGCCAATAAAAACCTAAATAAGCTTCTAACATTCTGTTTTCCAATTTTATTCCTTACATCTAAACTTTTTTATTTATATGTCTCCAAAGTTATCGCAGGAAATAGTTTTATCAACTGATTCACTATTGCATAACATGGAGTTATGTTATCATTATCATTCTCCCAGATTGCAAAGCTCCTCCACACCTTAGTACTGCTAAAGACAATATTTTTTGTGACACCTGTCACAATGGTAAGGTAGATTTTATTCAGGCGAACTAGTACAATCAGGGTGCTGGGGGAAAAAATTTACCACCCCAATATGTCTCCTTGGGCTGTGGATTATTTCCGGCTGAAAACAATCAAGGCTCAAACCACTCAGGAAGAAAGTGAAGAAACTCCCCTCTGAAGGCCTAAGAGAATGTAGACAGCAGGCCTATTCCTGCAGCCAAGCTATCACCAGAGATCTCTGCATTCTGTCACATACTGTTACGCTTTCCAAAAAATCTATTATTATATTAACGGAGTGTCTTACAATAAATTATACCTCACAATCAAAGAAGTATTTCTACCTATGGAAAACGCCCTGGATTTAAAAACACAAGGATTGTCGGGCAGGCTCCTGATCTTCACATGGGGCCTGCCGGTAACTCTCCTTCACACTTCCCCATCCGCGGCGCACTGAGGGGACCCGCAATCCCTGGAGGACCCGGAGGGCGGCCTGGAGGGCAAGGGCAGGCCCTGTGCAGCGGCCAGGAGGGCCCGGGCCTGAGACAGGTGATCCCACGCGAGGTGCACGTCAGGGGCTGCGGGACTCAGCATTCAGGCTATCCCGGTACGGTCCCTGGGCCCAGGCCTCGTAGGAATAGAGCTGGGCCCGAGCAGGGCTTATGCAGGACACACGGCGATGTCAAGGTCCACCCAGCTTCAAAACAAGTTACCTGTTTCCCTGCAGCCTGAAGCTACGTCTCACCGGAACGCCTGAAAGTCGGCCGTCCCCCGGCAAGGCCTGATAGTCCTCTGAGGAGAAACATTCGGGAACTTGACCCCCACAAACGTTCTGTGTGTCCTCCAACAGGTCGGGCTCCAACGACCTTCTCTACTCCGTGTTATAAGTACCCTGCAATTGATGCGCAGCCCAACAAAGGCTGCTAGCGGAGCTGAGGTAGCCTGGGTTCTCACAGACCTAGAGGCTCCGGACGCCCTGGGCAGGTGAGCGCTGGCGGAACTGCGCAGGCGCGTGCCGCGCACACACCGCTTCCAGGCTCTCTGGGTTCAGCACGGCTCGGAAACGCCGAGGGGTAGACTTGGCCACAGTCAGGGAGTTCTCGGGGGACAAGCTGATTGGTGCAGTCCATCCTGCTCAAAAGATAAACAAACAAATAACAACAAAAATGCATATGCAGAAAGTTGAGGATCAGAGGAAATGGGTTCAGGTATCAATTCCTCATTACGGTCTGGAGCAGGTCAGTTCACACAAACTAAATAAATATACTTTTCTAAATAAATATACTGCCCAGGGCATATTAGCCTAGAGAACAATCTCAGGTTCTGAATCTCCCTTTGAAAAACTCCTCAATCTTAAAACACTCCTCATTTGTGGAGTTGGGGGAGTAATCTGTTCCTCTGTCAGCATAACTCCTAACCTCATTTCTGTTGGAGAAGTTGTTCCCATACTACTGATACTATCATCCATAGTTTTCTCATGTCCAAGTTCACAGTAATAAAGTGAGCAAATAAAAGAACAAATACCTTTCCTCTTCCCCAACCCTATCATGTCTTCAGATCATTTAAAAAAAGCTTCCTTGTGGTCTAAATGTCTGTCATACCCCTATAATAGTTTTTTAAAAATTCCTTAGAGTTCTCCTTTATGTCTCTT
Source organism: Oreotragus oreotragus (assembly GCA_006410675.1). Taxonomy (NCBI): domain Eukaryota; kingdom Metazoa; phylum Chordata; class Mammalia; order Artiodactyla; family Bovidae; genus Oreotragus; species Oreotragus oreotragus. The sequence goes on from SJYX01005996.1 coordinate 220,710, forward strand.
TTCCTACTCTAAGCTTAGGCCCACTTTTCCATTGAGCCATATCAAAAGTCCACTTAAGTGTTGTTGCCCTGTAACACGCTCCGAATCATTCTTCCTGGACAAACCTTGGTCAGTGTCTCGGATTAAGTGTGTACAGAGCCGTGCCCTCTGCTTAAGCTGAGATCTTTACCTAGTTTGGCTGAATGCCTGGGTGTTGGTTTTTCACTGCTAAAAGATGTTGAAGGCAAGACTTCAGTTTCAGGTATTTGCTCTGCTGCTGCTGCTGCTAAGTCACTTCAGTCGTGTCCGACTCTGTGTGACCCCAGAGACGGCAGCCCACCAGGCTCCCCCATCCCTGGGATTCTCCAGGCAAGAATACTGGAGTGGGTTGCCATTTCCTTCTCCAGTGCATGAAAGTGAAAAGTGAAAGTGAAGTCACTCAGTCTGTCCAACTGTTAGCTCACTGGGTCCCAAACATCTTCCCATTAGGCTCACCAGACATGTCTGAATCCTTAATGAGTAACCATCTCTTAGGCTTTTGTGTTTGGACTCGCTTGTTTGTTCTTTAGTCCCTAAGTCATGTCCAACTCTTCGTGACCCCATAAACTGTAGCACACCAGGCTCCTCTGTCCTCCGCTGTCTCTGGGAATTTGCTCAAACTCATGCCCATTGAGTCAGTGATGCCACCCAACCATCTCATCCTCTGCTGTCCTCTTCTTTGGCTTTCAGTCTTTCCCAGTATGAGGGCCTTTTTCCAGTGAGTCAGGTTTGTGCATCAAGTGGCCAAAGTATTGAACTTCAGCTTTAGCATCAGTCCTTCCAATGAATATTCAGAACTAATTTCCTTTAGGACTGACTGGTTTGATCTTCTTGCAGTCCAAGGACTCTCAAGAGTCTTCTCCAGCACATTCTTTGGCGCTTGGCCTAACCCTCACATCCATACATGACTACTGGAAAAACCATAGCTTCGACTATACAGATATTTGTCAGCAAAGTAATGTCTCTGCTTTTTAATATTTAATATTGCTATTTCTGATATCTGATAATTATTGATATTTCTCCTTGCAGTCTTAATTCCAGCCCCTGATTCATCCAGTCTGACATTTCGCAAAATGTACCCTACAGAGAAGTTAAATAAGCAGGGCAAAAAAGACAATAAACAGCTTTGATGTATTCCTTTCCCAATTTTGAGCCAGTCCATTGTTCATGTCCCATTCTAACTGTTGGCTTTTGACACTCATACAGGTTGCTCAGGAGGCAGGTAAGGTGGCCTGATACTCCCAACCCTATAAGAATTTTCCAGTTTCTTGTAATCCACACAATCAAAGACTTTAGGGAAATCAATGAAGCAGATGTTTTTCTGGAATCTCCTTGCTTTCTTCATGAGAGAACAAATGTTGGCAATTTAATCTCTGATTCCTGCCTCTTCAGAACTAACTTATACACATGGAAGTTCTCGTTTCACATACTGCTGAAGCCTAGCTTGAGTGTTAAGCATAACCTTGCTAGCATATGGTAAGACCACAGTCAATCCCTGGGTTGGGAGGATCCCCTGAAGGAGGGCATGGCAATCCACTCCAGTATTCTCGCCTGGAGAATCCCCATGGACAGAGGTGCCTGGAGGGCTACAGTCCATGAGGTCGCAAAGAGTTGAACATGACTGAGGAACTGCACACAGCACAGCACAGTACGGTAGTTTGAACATTCTTTGGTATTGTCCTTCTTTGGGATTGGAATGAAAACTGACTTTTTCCAGTCTTGTGGTCACTGTTGAGTTTTCCAAATTTACTGGAAATATTGAGTGCAAACTTTAACAGCATCATCTTTTAGGATTTGAAATAGCTTAACTGGAATTCCATCACCTCCACTAGCTTTGTNATTGGAATGAAAACTGACTTTTTCCAGTCTTGTGGTCACTGTTGAGTTTTCCAAATTTACTGGAAATATTGAGTGCAAACTTTAACAGCATCATCTTTTAGGATTTGAAATAGCTTAACTGGAATTCCATCACCTCCACTAGCTTTGTTGGTAGCAATGCTTCCTAAGGCTCACGTGACTTGACACTCCAGGATGTCTGGCTCTAGGTGACTGACCACATTATTGTGATTATCCAGGTCATTAAGATCTTTTTTGTATAGTTCTTTTGTGTAATCTTGTCACCTCTTCTTAATCTCTTCTGCTTCTATTAGGTATTTACTGCTTCTGTCCTTTATCATGCCCATCCTTGCATGAAATATTCCCTTGATAACTCCATTTTTCTTGACAAGATATCTACTCTTTCCCATTCTATTGTTTTCCTCTATTTCTTTGCACTGTTCACTTAAAAAGGCCTTTTTTAAAAATCTCTCCTTGCTATTTTCTGGAACTCTGCATTTAGTTAAGTATATCTTTCCATTTATCCCTTGCCTTTTGTTTCTCTTCTTTCCTCAACACTTTGTAAAACTTCCTCAGACAACCACTTTGCTATCTTGCATTTTTGTCTTTGGAATGGTTTTGGCCACTGCCTCCTATACGATGTTATGAACTTCCATCCATAGTTCTTCAGGCTCTCTGCCTACCAGATCTAGTCTATTGAATCTGTTTGTCACCTCCACTGTAAAGTCATAAGGGATTTGATGTAGGTCATACTTGAATGGCCTAGAGGTTTTCCCTACTCTCTTCAATTTAAACCTCAATTTTGCAACAGAGATTCATGATCTGAGTCATGGTCAGCTCTGGGTCTTCTTTTGCTGACAGAAAATTATAGAGCTTTTCCATCTTCGGCTGCAAAGAACATAATCAATATGATTTTAGTATTGACCATCTGGTGATGTCCATGTGTAGAGTCGTCTCTTGTGTTATTGGAAAAGGGTGTTTGCTATGACCAGTATGTTCTCTTGACAAAACGCTATTAGCTTTTACCCTGCTTCATTTTCTACTCCAAGGCCAAACTTGCCTGTTATTCCAGGTATCTCTTGACTTCCTACTTCATGGATCAACCTTGTTATGGCAGAGGGGATTGTGTAACTCAATGAAGCTATGAGCCATGTCATGCAGAGCCACTCAAGACAGACAGGTCATGGTGAAGAGCTCTGACAAATCATGGTCCACTGGAGGAGGAAATCTTAACCCAGTCCTGTATGCTTGCCTCAAGAAACCCATGAGCTGTATGAAAAGGCAAAAAGATATGACACTGGCAGATGAACCCCTCCAGGTCAGTAAATATCCAATATGCTACTAGGGAAGAATGGAGGGCAATTACTAATAGCTCCAGAAAGAATGAAATGGCTGGGCCAAAGTGGAAATGAAACTCAGTTGTGGATGTTTCTGGTGGTGAAAGTCCAGTGCTGTAAAGAACAATGTTCCATAAGAATCTGGAATGTTAGTTAGGTCCATGAATCAAGGTAAATTGAACATGGTCAAACAGAAGATGGCAAGAGTGAACATAGCCATAAGAATCAGTGAATTAAAGTGGACAGGACTAGGTGAATTTAATTCAGATGACCATTATATCTACTACTGTGTGAAGAATCCCTTAGAAGAAATGGAGTAGCCCTCGTAGTCAAAGAGAGTCCAACATGCAGTACTTGGTGCAACCTCAAAAATGACGGAAAGATCTGGGTTCATTCCCAAGACAAACCATTCAACATCACAGTAATCCAATCTATGCCCCAACCACTAAAGTTGAAGAAGCTGAAGTTGACTGAAGTTCTCTGAAGACTTACGAGAACTTTCAGAACAAATACCAAAAAAATTTTCATGATAGGGGATTGTAATGCACCTGGAGGTTCTTGTACTTAGGCATGAAATGAGGGTGATCAAGCCATAAAGTGAAATACTAAACCTGGAAAAGACAGATTTCCTCATCCAATTTTTTTCAGGCTCCTTATCAGTGACCTGAAAGATCAATTTAGTGGCTCCCAACCAGCATTTTCAAGTAAATGAAATAACCTTAAAAAAAAAAATGGAAAGAAAAGAAAAAACAAACAGGGCTAGCAAAGGGTATGATTTGTTTCACTAAACTGTTTCAGCTGTATATGTGTAGCTTCCTTACTGAGAGACATCAGTCTTTTTACAATGTAAAAGTTGTTCTAGATCTATAGTTCTTAAATTGTGGTCTCTATGCCAGCAGTGTCAGCCATTACCTGGAGATTCATTAGAAATGCAAATTTTTGCACCTCATCCAAGACATACTTTATTAGAACATTTAGTGGTGAGGCATAACAATCTGTGTTTTAAAAGAACTCCAGGTAGTTCTGATAGACACAAAAAATTGAAAACCACGTGGATCTAGATAATTTAGCCTTTCTTATTCAAAGGAGAGATATGAGCCTTAGAGAAAATGTGACTCTTTTCTCCTGGTATGGTTATATAGACAGCTGGCATTGTAGACACAGAGGAGAGAAGCAAATTATCACAAACAATGGATGCCTTAAGGCTTTAGTGCTTAATGCTCTCTTGCAGGTGGTTGAGAAGGACTGGTCTAATGTCCCAAATTTCTCATGAGTCAAATTTATGTGACTTTATACCTAAATTCTCCAAAACATAAAGTAATCCAACACAAAGATTTGAATATAACTGTTTCTGCTCAAAATAGAGTTTCTTCTTATTTCTGTTGTTTTCTAAACAATTATCCTATTGAGATAATAAAGAAATTAAGTATATAAATGTTATCTAGAACTGGAAAACAAGATTTGCTGCTGACACATAATGCCATATTGACAAGTTCTCCCTAGGACAGTGATTTATAGCCTTAATCCTCCTTTCACCCTGTTTTGTTCACAGCACACTCCCCGTCAGTATCATTTCTCATCACAATGTTGCTATTCTCATGGGGACTCTTTTGCAGGGAGCGGAGAGCTTGAAAAATCTCCTTGAGGATTTTAGCCTCCCCATACAATAATGGATAACAACACTAGGACGAAAGACAAAGTTGCTAATAACAATCTAAGTCAGTAGAGAACATATCGTCCTACCAGAATAGCCTAGTTTTAAATAGGCATTGACTGAGTTCCAGGATGATCCAAGAGCTCAGAGCATAATTCATTGTTAAGTATACTTATTTATTTCCTGCAAAGAATCACTTTATTCTTTCAGAAGAAAGCAAAATCCAGTCATGAGAAAGGGAAACTTTTCTTGTCAGTCAACTAATCAACATTTTTCATGCTTATTGTGTATGCATCAGTGTACTAAGAACTATGTAGGACAGCACGTGCAAGACGTGCAGTTTATAGCAACTGCATAGAAATGATCAGAGCATATGAAATAAGCAACATAAAAATATAACAATATTAACTTGTGAAGGATGAAGTATGAAACCATTTGATATGGCTTTTAAGAAAAATGGATTCTTATACCCAATCCTAGAAATGTTGACATAAAACTTATCAGAGGCAGGGCCCAGGATGAGACCCAGAGCCCATTTAAGTCTTCCTGATGTTTATGATCGGAGAAGGCGATGGCACCCCGCTCCAGTACTCTTGCCTGGAAAATCCCATGAACGGAGGAGCCTGGTAGGCTGCGGTCCATGGGGTCGCGAAGAGTCGGACACGACTGAGCGACCTCCCTTTCACTTTTCACTTTCATGCATTGGAGAAGGAAATGGCAACCCACTCCAGTGTTCTTGCCTGGAGAATCCCAGGGACGAGGGAGCCTGGTGGGCTGCCGTCTATGCGGTCTCACAGAGTCGGAAACAACTGAAGTGACTTAGCAGCAGCAGATGTTTATGATAGTCAAGCTAGGTACCTTGCACCTTCAAAATCCAGAAGAGGAAAATTAATCTCAACTACTACAATCAGGGAACACCTCTGTGGCACAGTGAAGCTGAGCTCAGTTTTGAAGACAGGGTAGAATATAAAGAAAGCAAGAGAAAGACCAGAGAACATCTTGGCACCTGCCTGAAGGAGGAATGTTAGCTAGGACAAAGTGAGGGAAGCTTTGAAAAGGAGAGAATGAGAGCCTAAGGCAGTCAGAGGAGGCTTGCCCAAACTGAACCTAAAAAATTGGCAGGAAGAATCTGTCAAACAGAGGGAAAGGGTATTATAGGCAGAGGAATCAACTTATACCAAATATAGAGATGTAGAAAGGCAAGGTGTGTTAAGTGAATGACAGAATTTTCATATGACTAGCAAAGGGGATCAAAATTTTGCCATCCCAAAATATGCTAGCTTGGCAAGTGGACAAAGGATGCCACCTGCCATAGTATCAGCAAACAAAGGATGCTGTGGTCATCAATCACTGTGGCTGCCCCCAGTGGTATGCCCTGAGGGGTTTCAGGATGAAAAAGAACAGGATTCTGGCCCTGGAGAGTTAAGGAGTGTATCAGAGGAATAATTTCATCAGGTCCAGACTCTTGCGTCTTCCCATACATAGCAAAACACTAAATTCATTAACTGGAGATGTTTGCTTTTTCTTTAATTAACAGTGATAATTTTGATGTTCTGACTATGTACCTGCTTTTTGTTGCAAAAACTCCTATGTGTCCTGGCTTCTCCCTTTCTTCTTCAGAGCAGTCCCTCAGAGCTATCTGAAAGGCTGTCTCCTGAATAAAACATAATTCTCAACTTTTAGGTTGTGCCATTTTTTTTTTTCAGTTGACAGGCATATAGATTATTTGGAGCTGAAGTCAATTGAGAATCAACAGACGCAGAAAGAAATCTTCTCGGAGTTTGCGTTAAATGACTATAAGCAGAAACTTCTAAGAAACTAGGAGTGTCATAAATCTCCACGCTGAAGGAGTTTTATGGCCATGAAGAAGAAAGTTGGCACTGAAATGAATTTACACACAAAAAACACCTTACTAAAATAATGCTGATCTTTCATTAGTTTCCCCAATACATTTACCTTCCCACAATTTACCACCCCTAGAAATTCAACAAAGAGTTGCAAAGAGTCACACACAACTTAGCAATTAAACAACAAGAAACTCAACTTCCCTTCCCTTTGTTTAGTTACTTCTTCACAGTGTATCAGTTCGGTTCAGTTGCTCAGTCCTGTCTGACCCTGTGACCCCATACACTGAAGCACGCCAGGCTTCCCTGTCCATCACCAACTCCCGGAGCTTACTCATATTCATGTCCATCAGTCGGTGATGCCATCAAACCACCTCACACTCTGTCTCCCCCTTCTCCTGCCTTCAGTCTTTCCAAACATCAGGGTCTTTTCAAATAAGTCAGTTCTTCGCATCAGGTGGCCAAAGTATTGGAGCTTCAGCTTCAGCATCAGTCCTGCCAATGAATATTCAGGACTAATTTCCTTTAGGATTGACTGGTTGGATCTCCTTGTAGTCCAAGAAACTCTTATCTGACAAAACGTGGTCCACTGGAAAAGGGAATGGCAAACCACTTCAGTATTCTTGCCTTGAGAAACCCATGAACAATATGAAAAGGCAGAAAGATAGGAAACTGAAAGATGAACTCCCCAGATCGATAGATGTCGACACTGTTCTCCAATATGTGGAGAACAGTGGAGAAATAACTCCAGAAAGAATGAAGAGATGGAGCCAAAGCAAAAACAACACCCACTTGTGGATGCGACTGGTGATGGAATTAAAGTCCAATGCTGTAAAGAACAATACTGCATAGGAACTTGAAATGTTAGTTCCATGAATCAAGGTAAACTGCAAGTAGTCGATCAGGAGATGGCAAGAGTGAACATCGACATTTTAGGAATCAGTGAACTAAAATGGACTGGAGTGGGTGAATTTAACTCAAATGACCATTATATCTACTACTGTGGGCAAGAATCCATTAGAAGAAATAGAGTACCCTCATAGTCAACAAAACAGTCCAAAATGCAGTATTTGGATGTAATCTCAAAAACGACAGAATGAACTCTGTTCGTTTCCAAGGCAAACCATTTAATACCACAGTAGTCACAATGTATCACTCTTCATTAAAGTGGTATATAAACTCTGTGGGGCTTCCCTGGTGGCTCAGTGGTAATGCCTGCCAATGCAGGAGACATGGGTTTGATCCCTGGTCCAGGAAGATCCCACATGCCACAGTGCAACTAAGTCCATGCACCACAAATACTTAGCCAATGCACTAGAGCCCTCAAACTGCAACTCCTGAGCCCAAGTGCCACAACTCCTGAAGCCTGTGTGCCCTAGAGCCCAAGCTCTGCAACAAGAAAAGCCACCACAATGTGAAACTCTCACATCACAACTAGAGAGAAACCACTGCTTCCTGAAACCAGAGAAAAGCCTGCAAAGCAATGAAGACTCAGCACAGCCAAAAATAAATAAATAAATAAAAATTTTAAAAATTTGCCTTAGATATTAAGAAAAAAAAAATGTGATATATACCTGGAAGAAATGGACAGATTCTCAGAGAAGTTCAACCTTCCAAGACTAAACCAGGAAGAAACAGAACTTATGAACAACCCAATTACAAGCACTGAAATTGAAGCTGTGATCAAATATCTCCCAAAAAACAAAAGCCAAGGACCAGATGACTTCACAGGAGAATTCTATCAAACATTTAGAGAAGAGCTAATGCCTATCCTTCTAAAACTCTTTCAAAAAATTTCAGAGGAAGGAACACTTCCAAACTCATTCTACAAGGCCACCATCACCCTGATACCAAAACCAGACAAAGAAAACACCAAAGAAAAGAAAACTACAGGCCAATATCACTGATGAACATAGAGGCAAAAATCCTCAACAAAACTTTCACAAACAGAATTCAGCAACACATCAAAAAGCTCATACAGCATGATCAAATTGGGTTTATTCCAGGGATGCAAGGATTCTTCAATATATGCACATCAATCAATGTGATACACCATATTAACAAATTGAAATATAAAAACCATATGATCATATCAAGAGATGCAGAAAAGGCCTTTGACAAAATTTAGCACCCATTTATGATTAAAACTCTTCAAAAAATGGACATAGAAGGAACATACCTCAACATAGTAAAGGCCATATATGATAAGCTTACAACAAACATTATTCTCAATGGTGAAAAACTGAAAGCATTCTCCCTAAGATCAGGAACAAGACAAGGGTGTCCACTTTCACCACTATTATTCAACACAGTTCTGAAAGTCCTAGCTACAGCAATCAGAGAAGAAAAAGAAATCAAAGGAATTCAGATCAGAAAAGAAGAAGTAAAGCTCTCACTGTTGGCAGATGACATGATACTGTACATAATTACTAGAGCTAATCAGTGAATTTAGCAAAGTTGCAGTATACAAAATCAATAAACAGAAATCACTTGCATTTCATCAATCCCATTCACCACTGCAACAAAAAGAATTCAATATCTAGGAATAAACTTACCTAAGGAGACAAAAGAACTGTATACAGAAAATTATAAGACACTAATGAAAGAAATCAAAAGACATAGAGAGGTATTCCATGTTCCTGGGTAGGAAGGATCAATTTTGTGAGAATGACTATACTACCAAATGCAATCTACAGATTCAATGTGATCCCCATCCAATTACCAATGGTATTTTTCACAGAACTAGAACAATAAATTTCACAATTCATATGGAAACAAAAGACCCTGAATTGCCAAAGCAATCTTGAAAAAGAAGAATGGAGCTGGAGGAATCAACCTTCCTGACTTCAGATTATACTACAAAGCTACAGTCATCACTGGCCCAAAACCAGAAATATAGACCAATGGAACAAGATAGAAAGCCTAGAAATAAACCCATATGCCTATAGGTACCTTATTTTTTACAAAGGAGGCAAGAATATACAATGGGGCAAAGACAGCCTCTTCACTAAATGGTGCTGGGAAAACTGGACAGCTACATGTAAAAGAATGAAATTAGAACATTTCCTAACACCATACACAAAGATAAACTCAAAATGGATTAAAGGCCTGAATGTAAGACCAGAAACTATAAAACTCTTAGAGGAAAACACAGGCAGAACACTCGATGACATCACAGCAAGATCTTCGATGACCCACCTCCTAAGGTAATGGAAATAAAAACAAAGATAAACAAGGGGGACCTGACTAAACTTAAAAGCTTTTGCACAGCAAAGGAAACCATAAGCAAGGTGAAAAGACAACCCTCAGAATGGGAGAAAATAATAGCAAATGAAACAACTGACAAAGGATTAATTTCCAAAATATACAAACAGCTCATGCAACTCAATGCAAGAAAAAAAAAAAAAAAAAGTGGGAAATGGACCTAAACAGACATTTCTCCAAAGACATACAGAGCTAATAAATACATGAAAAAATGCTCAACATTACTCATTATTAGAGAAATGCAAATCAAAAACACAATGAGATATCACCTCACACAGGTCAGAATGGCTCTCATCAAAAAGTCTACAAACAATAAATGCTGGAGAGGGTGTGGAGAAAAGGGAATGCTCTTGCACTATTGGCAGGAATGTAAATTGATCCAGCCACTATGGAAGATGGTATGGAGATTTCTTAAAAAACTAGGAATAAGATCACCATATAACCCAGCAATCCCACTCCCATACCTTGAAGAAACCAAAACTGAAAAAGACACATGTATCCCATTGTTCATTGCAGCACTATTTACAGTAGTAGAACATGGAAGCAACCTAGAAGTCCATCAACAGATGAATGGATAAAGAAGTAGAGGTATATATACACAATGGAATAGCACTCAGCCATAAAAAGGAACACATTTGAGTCAGTTCCAATAAGGTGGATGAACCTAGAGCCTATTATACAGAGTGAAGAAAGTCAAAAAGAGAAAGATAAATATCATATTCTAGTGCATTTATACGGAATCTAGAAAAATGGTACTGAATAATTTATTTACAGGGCAACAATGGAGAAACAGATATAGAAAATAGATTTACGGACGTGGGGAGAGAGGAGGAGAGGGTGAGATGTATGAAGAGTAACATGGAAACTTACGTTACTATATGTAAAGTGGATAGCCAATGGGAATTTGCTGTATGGCTCAGGAAACTCAAACAGGGCCTCTGTATCAACCTAGAGGGGTGGGTTCAGTGGTAATGCCTGCCAATGCAGGAGACATGGGTTTGATCCCTGGTCCAGGAAGATCCCACATGCCACAGTGCAACTAAGTCCATGCACCACAAATACTTAGCCAATGCACTAGAGCCCTCAAACTGCAACTCCTGAGCCCAAGTGCCACAACTCCTGAAGCCTGTGTGCCCTAGAGCCCAAGCTCTGCAACAAGAAAAGCCACCACAATGTGAAACTCTCACATCACAACTAGAGAGAAACCACTGCTTCCTGAAACCAGAGAAAAGCCTGCAAAGCAATGAAGACTCAGCACAGCCAAAAATAAATAAATAAATAAAAATTTAAAAAATTTGCCTTAGATATTAAGAAAAAAAAAAATGTGATATATACCTGGAAGAAATGGACAGATTCTCAGAGAAGTTCAACCTTCCAAGACTAAACCAGGAAGAAACAGAACTTATGAACAACCCAATTACAAGCACTGAAATTGAAGCTGTGATCAAATATCTCCCAAAAAACAAAAGCCAAGGACCAGATGACTTCACAGGAGAATTCTATCAAACATTTAGAGAAGAGCTAATGCCTATCCTTCTAAAACTCTTTCAAAAAATTTCAGAGGAAGGAACACTTCCAAACTCATTCTACAAGGCCACCATCACCCTGATACCAAAACCAGACAAAGAAAACACCAAAGAAAAGAAAACTACAGGCCAATATCACTGATGAACATAGAGGCAAAAATCCTCAACAAAACTTTCACAAACAGAATTCAGCAACACATCAAAAAGCTCATACAGCATGATCAAATTGGGTTTATTCCAGGGATGCAAGGATTCTTCAATATATGCACATCAATCAATGTGATACACCATATTAACAAATTGAAATATAAAAACCATATGATCATATCAAGAGATGCAGAAAAGGCCTTTGACAAAATTTAGCACCCATTTATGATTAAAACTCTTCAAAAAATGGACATAGAAGGAACATACCTCAACATAGTAAAGGCCATATATGATAAGCTTACAACAAACATTATTCTCAATGGTGAAAAACTGAAAGCATTCTCCCTAAGATCAGGAACAAGACAAGGGTGTCCACTTTCACCACTATTATTCAACACAGTTCTGAAAGTCCTAGCTACAGCAATCAGAGAAGAAAAAGAAATCAAAGGAATTCAGATCAGAAAAGAAGAAGTAAAGCTCTCACTGTTGGCAGATGACATGATACTGTACATAATTACTAGAGCTAATCAGTGAATTTAGCAAAGTTGCAGTATACAAAATCAATAAACAGAAATCACTTGCATTTCATCAATCCCTGCAATCAGAGAAGAAAAAGAAATCAAAGGAATTCAGATCAGAAAAGAAGAAGTAAAGCTCTCACTGTTGGCAGATGACATGATACTGTACATAATTACTAGAGCTAATCAGTGAATTTAGCAAAGTTGCAGTATACAAAATCAATAAACAGAAATCATTGCATTTCATCAATCCCATTCACCACTGCAACAAAAAGAATTCAATATCTAGGAATAAACTTACCTAAGGAGACAAAAGAACTGTATACAGAAAATTATAAAACACTAATGAAAGAAATCAAAAGACATAGAGAGGTATTCCATGTTCCTGGGTAGGAAGGATCAATTTTGTGAGAATGACTATACTACCAAATGCAATCTACAGATTCAATGTGATCCCCATCCAATTACCAATGGTATTTTTCACAGAACTAGAACAATAAATTTCACAATTCATATGGAAACAAAAGACCCTGAATTGCCAAAGCAATCTTGAAAAAGAAGAATGGAGCTGGAGGAATCAACCTTCCTGACTTCAGATTATACTACAAAGCTACAGTNCTACAGATTTAATGTGATCCCTATCAAATTACCAATGGCATTTTTCACAGACTGGATCAAAAAAATTTCACAAAGGCAGACGCTTTATCCTCTGGGCCACCAGGGGAGCCATATGGAAACACAAAAGACCCCAAATAGCCAAAGCAGTCTTTAGAAAGAAGAATGGAGCTGGAGGAATCAAACTTCCTGACTTCAGATTATACTATAAAGCTACAGTCATCGAGACAGTACGGCACTGGCACAAAAACAGAAGTATAGACCAGTGGAACAAGAGAGAAAGCCTAGAAATACACCCACACACCTATGGGTACCTTATTTTTGACAGAGGAGGCAAGAATATACAACAAGGCAAAGATAGCCTCTTCACTAAATGGTGCTGGGAAAACTGGACAGCTACATGTAAAAGAATGAAATTAGAACATTTCCTAACACCATACACAAAGATAAACTCAAAATGGATTAAAGGCCTGAATGTAAGACCAGAAACTATAAAACTCTTAGAGGAAAACACAGGCAGAACACTCGATTACATAAATCTAAGCAAGATCCTCCATGACCCACCTCCTAGAGCAATGGAAATAAAAACAAAGATAAACAAGGGGGACCTGATTAAACTTAAAAGCTTTTGCACAGCAAAGGAAACCATAAGCAAGGTGAAAAGACAACCCTCAGAACGGGGGAAAATAATAGCAAATGAAACAACTGACAAAGGATTAATTTCCAAAATATACAAGCAGCTCATACAACTCAATGCCAGAAAAACAAACAGCCCAATCAAAAAGTGGGGAAAGGACCTAAACAGACATTTCTCTAAAGAAGACATACAGATGGCTCACACACACATGAAAACATGCTCAACATCACCCATTATTAGACAAATGCAAATTAAAACTACAGGGAGATATCACCTCACACAGGTCAGAATGGCCCTCATCAAAAAGTCTACAAACAATAAATGCTGGAGAGGGTGTGGAGAAAAGGAAATGCTACTGCACTGTTGGTGGGAATGTAAATTGATACAGCCACTATGGAAGATGGTATGCAGATTCCTTAAAAAACTAGGAATAAGACCAACATATGACCCAGTAATCCCACTCCTAGGCATATACCCTGAGGAAAACAAAAGGAAAGAGACACATGTATCCCATTGTTCATTGCAGCACTATTTACAGTAGCTAGAACATGGAAGCAACCTAGATGCCCATCGACAGACGAATGGATAAAGAAGTTGTGGTACATATACACAGCGGAATGTTACTCAGCCATTAAAAAGAACACATTTGAGTCAGTTCTAATGAGGTGGATGAACCTAGAACCTATTACACAAAGTGAAGTAAGTCAAAAAGAGAAAGATAAATATATTATTCTAATGCATACATACGGAATCTAGAAAAAGGCACTGAAGAATTTATTTACAGGGCAACAATGGAGAAACAGACAAGGAGAATAGACTTATGGACTTGGGGAGGCAGAGGAGAGGGTGAGTTGTATGGAAAGAGTAACATGGAAATTTACATTACCATATATAAAATAGATAGCCAACGGAAATCTGCTGTATGGCTCAGGAAACTCAAACAGGGCCTCTGTATCAACCTAGACAAGTGGGATGAGGAGAGAGATGGGAGGGATTTTCCAAAGGGAGGGGATATATGTATACCTATGACTGATTCGTGTCGAGGTTTGACAGAAAACAGAAAAATTCTGTAAAGCAATTATCCTTCAATAAAAAATAAATTAATTTTTTTAAAAAAGAGAGACACTACCTTGCAGACAAAGGTTGGTTTGTTTTTTTTCAAAACTATGGTTTTTCCAGTAGTCATGTATGGATGTAAGAGTTGGACCATAAAGAAAGCTGAATGCTGAAGAGCTGATGCTTTTGAACTGTGGTGTTGGAGAAGACTCTTAAGAGTCCCTTGGACTGCAAGGAGATCCACCCAGTCCATCCTAAAAGAAATCAGCCCTGAATGTTCATTGGAAGGACTGATGCTGAAGCTGAAACTCCAACACTTTGGCCACCTGATGCGAAGAACTGACCCATTGGAAAAGACCCTGATCCTGAGAAAGATTGAAGGCAAAAGGAGAGGAGACAACAGAGGATGAGATGGTTGGATGGCATCACTGACTCAATGGACATGAGTCTGAGTAAACTCCAGGAGTTTGTGATGGACAGGGAAGCCTGGCATGCTGCAGTTCAGGGTGTCACAAAGAGTTGGATATGACTGAGTGAATGAACCAAACTGAAACATAATAAAAAAGCAGAATGTTATGTCCCAGATAAAGAGACAAGATTAAACCCCAGAAAAACAACTAAATAAAGCAGAGTAGGCAACCTTCCAGAAAAAAAAAAAAAAAATCAGAATAACGATAGAGAAGATGATTCAGGATCTCAGAAAAAGAACGGAGGCAAAGATTGAGAAGATCCAAGAAATATTTATCAAAGACCTAGAAGAACTAAAGAACAAACAAACAGAGATGAATAATAATTAGAAGGAATCAATGGCAGAGTAACTGAGGCAGAATAGATAAATGACCTGGAGAACTCCTGTGCCATGTGCTCTCTTAGTTGCTCAGTCACGTCCACCTCTTTGCGACCCCATGGTCTGTAGCCCACCAGGCTCCTCTGTCCATGGAGATTCTCCAGACAAGAATACTTGAGTGGGTTGCCATGCCCTCCTCCAGGGTTTCTTTATAACCCAGGGATTGAACCCAGATCTCCCGCATTACAGGAAGATTCTTTACAGTCTGAGCCACTGAGAAAGCCCAACCTGGAGGACAGAATAGTGGAAATCACTGCTGCAGAACAGAATGTAGAAAAAAGAGTGAAAAGAAATGAAGACAGGCTAAGAGACCTCTGGGACAAGATTAAACACACCAACATTTGCATTATAGGGATCCCAGAAGAAGAGAGCAAGAAAGGACCTGAGAAAATATTGAAGAGATTATAGCTGAAAACTTCCCTAACATGGGAGAGGAAATAGTCAACCAAGTCCAGGAAGCACAGACAGCCCAGGATGGATAAACCCAAGGAGGAATACACCGAAACACATAGTAATCAAACTGATAAAAATTAAAGACAGAGATAAAATATTGAAAACAATAAGAAAAAAAGACAAATAGCATATAAGGGACTGTTACCCATCAGGCTATCAGTTGATTTCTCAACAGAAACTCTACAAGCCAGAAGAGAATGGCATGATATATTTAAAGTGATGAAAGGGAATACCCTATGGACTGTAGCCCGCCAGGCTCCTCTGTCCATGGGATTCTCCAGACAAGAATACTGGAGTGAGTTGCTGTGCCCCCTCCAGGGGATCTTGCCAACCCAGGAATCGAACCCATATCTCTAGAGTCTCCTGCATTGCAGGCAGGTTCTTTACACACTGAGCCACTTGGGAAGCCCCTTGACCAAATCTACCAGCCCCATTTTTCCAATAGCATTTGTTCACTTGGTGTCTTTGTACACTGGTAATTCCTGAAGATAACAATTTTTTCATTATTATTTGTTAAGATGATCTGTGATCAGTGATCTTTGATGTTACTGCTGTAATTGTTTTGAGGCTCTAGAAACTATGCTCATATACTATGGCTAACAGTAAATGCTGTGTGTGTTCTGACTGTCCCCACTGTTCCCTGTCTCTCTCCCTCCTCCAGCCTCCCTATTCTCTGAAATGCAACACTAATTAAATTAGGCCAGTTAATAATCCTTCTGTTGATAATCCTTCCTTTATTGTGTGGGTCTCTAAGTGTTATATTGTGGTCTCTAAATGTTCAAATGAAAGAGTCACGTATCTCCCACTTTAATCAAAAGCTTGAAATGATTAAGCTTAGGGAGGAAGGCACATCTAAAGCCACAAAAGTTCAAAATTTAGGCCATTTGTGTCAAACAGTTTGCCAAGATGTGAATGCAAAGGGAAAGTTCTTGAAGGAAATTAAAATGCTACTTTAGTGACACACTAATGATAACAAAGTGAGTCAGCTTTATTGTTGATATGGAGAAAGTTTTAGTGATCTGGGTAGGTCAAATCAGCCACATTTCCTTCAATTAAAACCTGATCCAGAGCAAGGCCCTAAACTTTCTTCAATTCTATGAGGAAGATAATAAGAAAGATTCAAGTGAACTGAGGTTGGTTCGTAAGTTTAAAGGAAAAAAGTCACCTCCATGATGTTAAAGTGCAAGGTGAAGTATCAAGGGCTGATGTAGAAGCAGCAGCAAGTTATCCAGGAGACCTAGATAAGATAATTCATGAAGGTGGCTACCATAAGCCACAGATTTTCAGTGTAGAGGGAACAGTCTTCTACTGGAAGAAGATGCCATCTAAGATTTTATAGCTAGAGAGAAGCCAATGCCTGGCTTTAAAAGTTCAGAGGACAGGCTGACTGTCTTGTTAGTGATTAAAGGAGCTGGTGACTTTAAGAAGCTAATACTTATCATTCTAAAAACCTTAGGGCACTAAGTATTTTGCTAAATCCACTTTGCCTGTGCTCTATCAAAGGAATAACAAAGCCTGGATGTCAGTACCTTTGTTTACAACATGGTTTACTAAATATTTTAAGCCCATTATCAAGGTCTACAGCTCAGAAAAAAAAGATTCCTTTCAAAATATTACTGCTCATTGAAAATGAATTTGGTCACCCAAGAAATCTGAAGGAGATGTACAATAAGATGAATATTGTTTTCATATCTGGAAACATGACACCCATGCTGCAGCCCACAGATTAAGGAGTAATTTCAACTTTCAAGTCTTACTGTTAAAGAAATACATTTTGTAAGACTGTGGTTGACTTAGCAAGTCCTCTGCAGGATTTGGGCAAATTACAGTGAAAACCTTCTGAAAAGGATTCACCCTTCTAGATGCCATGAAGAACACTTGTGATTCATGGCAAGAGGTCAAAATATCGACATGCATAGGAGTTTGGAAGAAGTTGATTTGAACCCTCATGGATGACTTCAAGGTGTTCAAGACTTCAGCAGCGGAAGTCATTTCAGATGTGGTGGGGAAAGCAAGAGAACTAGAACTAGAAGTGAAGCCCAAAGATGTGACTGAATTGTTGCAATCCCAAGATTAAACTCTAACAGATGAGGAGTCGCCCTTCATGGATAAGCAAAGTGTTTTCTTAAAATGGAATTTACTCCTGGAAAAAACTGTGAAGATTGCTGAAATGACAACAAAGGATTTAGAATATTACATCAACTTAGTTGATAAAGCAATGACAGGGCTTGAAAGAATTGGCTTTGGTTTTGAAACAAGTTTACTGTGGGTAAAATGCTATCAAACAATTTTGCATGCTACAGAGAAATCATTTGTGAAAGATTTAATTGATGTGGCAAACTTTTTTGTTGTCTTATTTAAAGAAATTATCACACGTACCCCAAACTTCAGTAACCACCACCCTGATTAGTCAGCAGCCATGAACATCAAGGCAGGACTTGCCACCAGCAAAAAGGTTACGACTCACTGAATGCTGAATAATGGTTAGCATATTTTAGCAGTTTTTTTTTAATTAAGATATGTTCATTTTAAAGGCATAATATGCACACTTAATAGACTATGGTATAGTATAAATGTAACTTTTATATGCACTGGGAAACCAAAAAATTCATGAGACTTCCTTTATTGTAATATCCACTTTATTGCTGTTGTTGGGAACCAAACCTGCAACCTCTCCAAGCCATACTTAGAAGAGTATTTGAGACTCTACAAGATTAATTCTACATGCTAATATTTAGGGGAGGGGAGCACTGTTTTCAGTGTGCATTCTGAAAAGGACTTTATTTATTAAATACCATATACAAAGTTTAATTTCATGAGCAACATAAGCAAATCTAGGGTTTTTCTTATTTTCTCTTGTTGGAGAGTCATTCTAAAGGCAAATTCATCAAAAGTGGGAAATGCTGTAATTTTTTAACTTCTTTTAACTGAGGGGAAACAATTTTAATTTTAGGTGCCTGTTTAACCAGCTTTGAGAAACCATTCTATGACAAATCTTATATTCTAATTAGTAGCAACTTGTCATTATAAAAACTACCCTTGTATGGATTTTAAAACTAACTCTTACAAATCTCAGCCGCAAATAATTTAAACTACATAATTCAGAAGTTCACCTATAATCATCTTTAAGGTTCAGTTCAGTTCAATCGCTGAGTCGTGTCTGACTCTTTGCGACCCCATGAATCGCAGCACGCCAGGCCTCCCTGTTCATTACCATCTCTCGGAGTTCACTCAGACTCACGTCCATCGAGTCCATGATGCCATCCAGCCATCTCATCCTCTGTCATCCCCTTTTCCTCCCGCCCCCAATCCCTCCCAGCATCAGAGTCTTTTCCAATGAGTCAACTCTTCGCATGAGGTGGCCAAAGTACTGGAGTTTCAACTTTAGCATCATTCCTTCCAAAGAAATCCCAGGGCTGATCTCCTTCAGAATGGACTGGTTGGATCTCCTTGCAGTCCAAGGGACTCTCAAGAGTCTTCTCCAACACCACAGTTCAAAAGCATCATTCTTCGGCACTCAGCTTTCTTCACAGTCCAACTTTCACATCCATACATGACCACAGGAAAAACCATAGCCTTGACTAG
>SJYX01005996.1:244047-272286 GCA_006410675.1 Oreotragus oreotragus
TACTCCTTTTCCTATTTGGAACCAGTCTGTTGTTCCATGTCCAGTTCTAACTGTTGCTTCCTGACCTGCATACAGATTTCTCAAGAGGCAGGTCAGGTGGTCTGGTATTCCCATCTCTTTCAGAATTTTCCACAGTTTATTGTGATCCACACAGTCAAAGGCTTTGGCATAGTCAATAAAGCAGAAATAGATGTTTTTCTGGAACTCTCTTGCTTTTTCCATGATCCAGCGGATGTTGGCAATTTGATCTCTGGTTCCTCTGCATTTTCTAAAACCAGCTTGAACATCAGGGAGTTCACGGTTCACGTATTGCTGAAGCCTGGCTTGGAGAATTTTGAGCGTAACTTTACTAGCATGTGAGATGAGTGCAACTAGTGACATAGAAAGATGTTCCTCTGAAAACTAAAACTAATTTTCATTTCCATTTTCCCTGTTATATCTTTTTTTTCCCACAAGTATAGAATATATTTACTCTTTACAAGGATCGTTGGAAAGTTTGGACTTCAAACTATGACTATTCATCATTTCTAGTTGAACACCTTCTAAACAGAAAACTTATCTCTTAAAGACAATCTGATGGACTTTAGAAAACTCTTAAATTGAACTGAGGCAAAAACCAGGGTTCCCTCCTCCCAGATCAGTTTTTTCATGTAATTCAGTTCAAATGATGTCCTTAGATATCCAGGTTACAATAAAAATATAAAATTTTCAAAATAAAATGCAAAAGAGTCCTATTAGATCCTATAGAAATGACAGCAATATTTACTCTTAAAAGTATTGCAGTAAAGTCCCTTATAGATTTATTTTATGTAATATTTAAAAAAAAAAACCCTTTATGTTGGCTACCCTTCATTACTCTAACAGTATGCATTATATAGAGAGAAATAATATATGTAGAGGAGTTAGCACTTGTTCACTCACTAATAGTATTTGTTCCCACTTACACTGAAAAGTGAGTCAAGGGCTTCCCTGGTGGCTCAGTGGTAAAGAATATGCCTGCCGATGCAGGAGACACAGGCTCAATCCCTGATCCAGGAAGTCTTCATATGCTGCAAAGCAACTAAGCCCCTACACCACAACTATTGTGCTGGGAGCTACAACTACTGAAGCCCTGGGGCCCAGGAGGTACAACTACTGAAGCCCAAGTACCCTAGAGCCTGTGCTCTGCCAGAAGCCAGGCAATGAAGCCCACATACCTCTACTCGAGATTAGCCCATGATCACCAAAACTAGAAAAAAAAGCCCACATGGCAATGAAGGCTCGTACAGCCAAACAAACAAATAAAATAATAATTATAAAAAGAAGAAAAGTGAGTCAAGAATGAAATCTTTTTCCCCTTAAACTGATTTTGCACTGAGAATTACTTTTTGTCTAGCACCTTCAACAACCAATGAGAATCATTATTCCATTTTTATTGTTAAGGTAATTACATATAAGATACACAAGCATACATAATCTGTTTATTCAACTAGCTAGATATTCCTCTTTTCATATCCTGCTTGTAAATCCTTATTGGACTACTCAGGTAAGAACTATGGATTTAGAGATAATTCCATTCCAAAAGCCATTTTCTTATTGGTGGTACCATTTTTGACAGACCATTAAGTTCACCTAGCCCTTAGTATCCTCATCTGTAAAATGGGAGTAATACTCATATAGACTTACTGTGCTTGCATTAATACCACGTCAAGAACACAGTGGGTACATAATAAATGTTAATTTCTTCCTTCCACTCCAGATGGTGCAAAATAAAGAATTTTTAAAATTACTATTAAGGGTGGGAAGCATTTATCTCGGGGAAGGCAATGGCACCCCACCCCAGTACTCTTGCCTGGAAAATCCAATGGACGGAGTAGCCTGGTGGGTTGCAGTCCATGGGGTCGCTAACAGTCGGACAGACTGAGCGACTTCACTTTCACTTTTCTCTTTCATGCATTGGAGAAGGAAGTGGCAAGCCCACTCCAGTATTCTTGCCTGGAGAATCCCAGGGAAGGGGGAGCCTGGTGGGCTGCTGTCTATGGGGTCACACAGAGTCGGACACGACTGAAGTGACTTAGCAGCAGCAGCAGCAGCAGCAGCAGCAGCAGCAGCAGCATTTATCCATCAGACACGAAAACGTTTAATTGCAAAATAAATCTACTAGTACCAATGTGAACTCTTTAATTAAATGCCTACGTAATGTGCCACATGCCAATTTATAGTTAAATATAATTTTCCAAATATATCATCACTTTGAATACAATTTTTCTCGTTTTTCAATAATTTCTAAGCACATACCCAACCAGTACATGCCAAGAAAAAACCAATTGTGAACCTTGTCACATTCTGCCAAGTCAATAGTAGTACAAAAAAAAATGTATTTACTTTTAAAACTGCGTGGATTTAAAGATATTTTAGTCTACTTGAGATTGCTAAGGAATGAAGACCTCCTCTTACCTCCCTTCCCGCTTTAAAATAAGATGCTTAGTGTCTGGGAAGGGCTTAAGAAGTCAAGAACGCAAAGGGAGGGAATGAAAACTTTCTTAATCCGTGTCAAAGGAAAGTGGACTCCTCCGTAACGCTGGAAATACAACTACGGCAGCCACAAGGAAATCCAGTCTTCTTCCATTCTCTCGGCACTTGGCCCGTCTACCCCTAAGCCAAGGAACTCTCTCGGAGCGCACTGATGACCCACAGCTAAAGCTACAAAATGCCAGCTGGCTGCAGACAGCCACTCTGGTGACTCTTTGAGACCCAGAGACTNTATAGATAGGTATCCCCCTCCCCCCCCCAAAAAAAAAGGAAAGAAAAGAAAAACAGATTTAGGTAACTATATAAAGTAATGTTACCAAAACCTTCCCCTAGGTTTACCTTGCTGTGGAAAACCTTTCTTATATAGGAAGGGATACCATGAGGTTTCCCAACGTCTGCCTGTTTAAGTAACTTGTCCTGGCACGGATTTTTAGGAAAGGAAATGGTAGTGCTTATCATTTTTTTTTGGTCAACGTGAATTGTCATTGTACTTTTCTTTGGAACTTGCTCTGAATTTTCATGAATATTCTAGGCTTTAGGTGGCTTATTTCTTTGATGAGGGCCTATGGAAAAGTCACACGGTGAAATGGTGGTTTTTTTTGGTGGATTTCTCAAACTTTAAACTGCTAGAGGTCAGACATGAAACCATTCAGTAAACATTTTTGAGGAACACTTGTTCTGTTGACAGTGTTGGTCTGAGCACCTAAGGGTAGAGTGAGGTAGAAGAGAAGTTCACACTGTGAAAAGACAGTGAAGAGAACTGAGCACAACCAGGAAAAGGAGAGGAAGTGGGGAGGGGAAACTGGAAAAGGAAGCAAGTCCTAAGCTTCCTGAAGACCACTTAAAATCAATGATGAAGGAGAAGTAGAGAGAGGATAGAGGTCCCTTAACAGTTAAGTGATGCCTCTTCTTCCCATTATTGTTCTTTTATTCTCTGTTAACTATGTTTTTCTTCTCTTGGGTGCTATAAAAGTCATTGTCACTATAATAACTCTAGTTAAATAAATCATGGAGATGGGTTGTAATGTAAACCGTGGGATTCTCTGAAAATTTGACTATAAATTTTAACATATAACTGCCTGGTTTGGTGGCATTCAGCCATTAAAATTTAGCCTTAATTAAATGACATGTACTTTTCAAGGATTTGCTGTGAAAGATTGAAGGCAGGAGAAGTAGGTGTTGGAGGATGAGATGGTTGGATGGCGTCACCAACTCCACGGACGTGAGTTTGAGCAAACACTGGGAGAGAGTGAAGGACCAGGAAAGTGCTGTAGTCCATGGGTCACAAAAAGTCGGACATGACTGAGCGAGTGAAAAACAACAGTTAGAAATAAATGACAGTCATTTATTTTTAGCCTGGTACACAGTAGGAATNGATGGCGTCACCAACTCCACGGACGTGAGTTTGAGCAAACACTGGGAGAGAGTGAAGGACCAGGAAAGTGCTGTAGTCCATGGGTCACAAAAAGTCGGACATGACTGAGCGAGTAAACAACAACAGTTAGAAATAAATGACAGTCATTTATTTTTAGCCTGGTACACAGTAGGAATTCAGTAATTACTTGCAGGGAAAAATTAATAAAGTTTAAATGTGTAACAGGAGGAGAAGTTTCTAGGCCTGGTTTTTTTTATTTCACTGTCTAATAATAATTTGATTTTAAATCTAGATACCAGACTGTACTATATATAACCTCATTTTTTTGTGTAAGGTTTCTTCTGTCCCATTAAATATGTAAACATATAGTTACATTTTAAAAAGAACTGAATGTTATTTCTCTGGCATATATGTACCTCTAAATATCGAATTACCTTGAGCGTATTTATCAATATTACATTTAAAAAATAACCTGAAAAATGTATATTTTAAAATGACTTTGAGGATGACAAAATACTTAATTCTAGCTATTTTCTAGATTGAAGTTCATTGTTACTATTGTCTTTTATGAATATTTAACATTTAATAATTTTTTAAAATAATATTTGAATCCCTTACAAAGGATTGGGATTCATTTGCACCAGTTCACCCAAACATCAACTTGCCAGCAATTATTAAATTAATCTTGACGTTCCTCTGCTACTAGTACGTCTTATTAATTTTGACTATCATTAAATATAGACAGAGATAATAATTGGCAAGTTTTTGCTTTCAAAGACAATCATTAAAACCTCTAATTAATTTCTGGAATATCTTCTAGAAAAGACAAGCTAAGTTTTATTTCTCAGTCAGTAAACTATAGCATCATGTGTTCATGTTCAGTCGCTTCAGTTGTGTCGGACGCTTTGTGGCCCTATGGACTTTAGCCCACCAGGCCCCTCTGTCCGTGGGATTCTCCAGGCAAGGATATTGGAATAGGTTGCCATGCCCTTCTCCAGGGGATCTTCCCGACCCAGGGATCAAACCCATGTCTTCTGCATTGCAGGTGTGTTCTTTACTGCTGAGTGCCAGGAAAGCCCAAACTATATTATAATTTATCACTTATAATCTAGTTTTAATGCTGATTCAATTAAAGTGAGAAAGCAAACCTTTGTACAGTGAGCTCTCAGTAAATGTACAGAGGTTGACATAATTTACTAGTACATGTGAGTCTATTCAGTATTCACATACTTTGAAGGGGTTAGCTTGTTTTTTTAATGGTTTATTTATATATGCAAGTTTAGAGATTGGTCATTGTAGTTTTATTAAGCCATTGCTTAATTGAATAAAATGTGAATATACTGTATTTATAACATATTAGATGTAATTTTATGTTCTTCTGAAGTATAATTTCTTGCTCACCAGTTACAAGGGTCCATTGTTAGAAGATGGCGCTCTGTCTCAGGCCGTCACTGCTGGAGCCAGTTCTCCTGAGTTTACCAAACTCTGTGCTTGGTTGGTGTCTGAATTAAGAGTGCTCTGTAAACTAGAGGAAAATGTACAAGCAACTAACAGTAAGTAAACATTCAGTTTTAGGTGCAAATATAAAAATGAAGTTTGTATTTTGAGTGAACATTATCAGTATTACAGCTGAAATTTCAAATTCTTTATAAATGTAAAAAAAAAAAAAAGTTCGTAAGGAAACAGAATGCTTTCTTTTCCCCCTCCGTTGTTTTTATAGATAAGGTGATTCTAAAGTTGAAAAACCAGAATGTAGTCATACAGCTGTTTGTGGAAATTGAAAAGACCCTTTTACTGAGATACAAAAAAATGGAGACAGAGTATATATGAACTTTTCATTCTTTGTAAAAATTATAAGATCTTAAATTGGTGGCCAAAACTAGAAATTGGGATGTTCTTCTCTGAGGACTACCAAATTGCAGAAGCATATATAACATGTAAATACATTATAATTCTGTTATACATGAGAAGAAAAAAACACCTTATTAAGGAACTTTCTGTGTCATAGGAATGTATCACTAGGTACATCACAGTCAGATCCATCATCATCAGATTTACGATGTGGAGAGCTGTTTGATATTTGCCAATTTTGTTACTGCTTTAGCACTAGTTTAGATGCTGTGAAAGAATCAAAAGCTTAGGCCCTGATGCTCACAACCTGGTTCCCTCCTATCAGAGGTAAACCATAATAGGAAACAGAGAAATGCTCACTTGCTAATCCACCTTGTGGAAAACTATACATATAATCTCCTCCTGCGGAATCCCATGTCAAAGAGCTTACTCTTATGTATTTAGTATATTTAATGTGTATAGTTAGTTGCATCCAACTGTAATTATTAAGGAGAGTATAGTGTAAAAGTAGCAGCAACAGCTTACACTTACTGAGACTAGCCATATTTTAAGCACTTTACAAGTGTTAACTCATTTAAACCCCAGGGCAACCCTGCCAGGCTGCTTTTATTCTTCCTTTTATACATCAAACAAGGAAGCACAAAGGTTAAATCCCTTGCCTGAGGTCACACAACCTGTAAGTGATACAGGCAGGCTTCAGTCCCCAGCAGTCAGGTTTGGGAGCCAGTGTTCTTTACATTGCCTGTTTCCCTGACATTTCAGAGACTATGGGTGCCTTTGAAAACAGATACTAGACGGTAACTGTTATAACCAGGAGCCCTGTTGTTCAGATGAAAACATACAGAAGTCAATACAAAACAGGTAAAAGTATGATGTCCTAGTTGAAGTTGAGAGGGAGTGCTTTGAGCACAGCTGTCTCTTCTCCAGCTGCCTCTAACAGAGTTCTTTGAAACTCTAGAATTCACAGAACAGCTTGCAAAACACTGATAATGCATTCTTCCCATTTTATAGGTGAGAAAATGGAGTCAAATCAAGTGACTCTCTCAAAGTGTAATAGTTAAATTTTACCCCTTTACAATACTGGATAGAGTACTATCAAAACAGTAAGGAAGAAGAGTATTGCTTTTTCTTGGTTCACCAAGTAAATGCTGTATCTGACATGTTATGAGAATACCGAAATCCAAATCATGTTCACCATCTTCAAATGGGAATTTTAGACACAACTGAAACAAATGGAGATTAGAACAGTAGTTAAATGGTTCACTTTGTGGTTCACAGGGAAAGAAACTTGGTGAATGTAGGTTTCATCAAGGAGCAAGACCATTGGACTTTGATGGATATCTGGGATTTAATAGAGGCAGAGAGGGTAAAGGGCATATCAATCACAGGGAGTCACTTAAATTAGGACATGTAGGTAGAAATGAGACTGACCATTTTCAGGATGGTGAGGAGACCAGCCTGGCACAACTAGAGGGAAAATTTCTGGAGGTTGTAGGTAAAAGTGAAGTCGCTCAGTCGTGTCCGACTCTTCGCGGCCCCATAGACTGTAGCCTACAAGGCTCCTCTGTCCATGGGATTTTCCAGGCAATACTACTGGAGTGGATTGCCATTTCCTTCTCCAGGGGATCTTCCCAACCCAGGGTTCGAACCCAGGTCTCCTGCATTGTAGACAGACGCTTTACCATCTGAGCCACCACTACTGTATAAGAGTAATAGGAATTACTCCTACCAGTATACTGGAAAGGGCAAGCAGAGAGGCTATGAAGAATCTTTAAAGGCAAACAGAAAAAATTAGATTGGATGAGGTGGAACTTAGGAATCCATTAAAGGTAGTAACCTAATGAAAACTGTTTAAGAAAGCAAATAGGCAGTCGTGTGAGAAAGGATGGATTAGAATAGAAAGGAACTTTTGTTAGAAAAATACTATTAAATTTTTCAATTTATAGATAATTACTATGCCAATGGGGAAAACAGTAATTTTTGTTATATAAGATTATTTTAATTCTTAAAAGGTCCGAGTGAAGCTGAAGAATTCCAGCTTGAGGTGAGTGGGCTACTAGGGGAGATGAACTGTCCATATCTTTCACTGACATCTGGGGATGTGACCAAGCGCCTTCTCATTCAGAAGAACTGCCTCCTTTTGCTCAGTAAGTTCATGGCTACTAGAATGTAGCTATTATTTTCTGTTTATGTTTTCCATGACTAATAAAACAGATTTAAAGAATACTCTGTTTAAAATTTCTAACTAAAAAGCTAATGGTGGGTTCCTGCACTGGTAGCAGTGTCCTTTTGTAATTGCTACTCTTTCACAGTTTAAATTCAGTGTGGTGCTCAGCCTGCTGTTCTTCACCTAACATGACCAAAAGTAGTACTAGAGGGTTACCCAAGTGTGGCATCATCCAAACATCACTGTTCTAGACCAGAAGCACACTAATATCAACTAGGAAGATACTATGGAAATAATGAAGTTATTATTATTATTATTATTTTAATTTGTGGACAGTAACCATTCTAGGCACAGTAAATGGAAAATGTAATTATTTAAAGTATTTTGTGTTGTTATTTCTTTGTGGCTGGGTAATTATTTGTGGATTTCGATTTTGTTTATAAAGATGTCAAATTACAATGAAAGCATTTCCAGAATATT
Source organism: Oreotragus oreotragus (assembly GCA_006410675.1). Taxonomy (NCBI): domain Eukaryota; kingdom Metazoa; phylum Chordata; class Mammalia; order Artiodactyla; family Bovidae; genus Oreotragus; species Oreotragus oreotragus. The sequence continues at coordinate 252,432 of SJYX01005996.1, forward strand.
ATTTGGATTGTTCCTGTACTTACTGATCAATTGGGAAGTAAATTTTTATGAAAAGTTATTTCCTTCTATGTTATTTTTTAAATATACTAACTACTATTTTTCTTTTCACCCTGAGAAACAGTAAGTAGATTCACAAAGTTGATTGCCTAAACCTCATTAGAATTGTTAGTAAACTCTCCAATAAATAACCACCAGTCATCTTAAACTCAGAATTTTTGTAGCATTCTGAGACACATTTAGATTGAGCTTTGGTTAAGTGAATATTATAGTTCTTATGACAAACACAGTTCAGAGCATCTTTCAAATGTTTGTCTTTACAGTTTTACTTTGGCTTCTGAAAAATGATGCAACTCCAATTTTGAATGTTTTGTTTTTAAAAAAGCGTGTATTTGTAGCCATTATATTTAGGAACTAAGGTATTCTAAAATCACTTTAACTTCCCCTTTGTCAAATGATTGTTACTAGGTGGGTACAGGGGTGGTGGATAGGTGCATATCATTAGATATTGCTTTAGATACTGATATTGCTGGCATGTAGTTCTTATACATGCATTCATTATCCTTCAAATTGTATAATTAAAATAACTGGCTCAGCCACAGTATACTCACTGAATCTTCCTTTGTAGCACTGCTTATCCTTACCAATACCTGATATTTGGCACTTAGAATATGTTATCTTACATAGGAAGACAACAGCTGTGTGGAAAGCTCAGTAAGGACCCTGAATTAACTAATTGTTACAGAGAGCTCAGAGTTTGGTCTTTCTGTTCCTGATACTTATAAAAAACCACTTGGAATATAAGTATTTTATAAAAATGCCTTTAACTCTTTCCTGTTTCTTAAGCAGACTGTTCTGAACATTATTATTTTGGACTCAGGGTCATCATTATATTTTAATGTGCTGTTACCTCAAAAGCTCTTCAAGAATATACAACTGTTTGCTCCTCAACTAAATAACTAAATCAACTAAAGCTTTTGGGATTCTTCATACATACATACACACTGCTCCCTCCCTTCTCTTTATCTTTGCTTCTGCTCTTTCCTCTTTCTGAATATTCCCCGGTTTGTATCCTCTCATGCTAGTATGCATTTATGTACATGTACTCATTCTCTTTTCACTCTGTATAGATATTTCTCATCTTTCCAAGTATCAGTTGTCACATCTCAGTGCTATAATTTTACTTGCTTCTTGCAGCACCCTACCTTATTGAATTGAATCTTCTAATACATTGCGTCCTAAACCTCATTAGAATTGTTAGTAAAACAGAATAGTGTATTCTCTAATAGTCTGTAGTGGCTGAAAAACTCTCATGTGTCAGGTTAAGAACTGTTGTGGCTGTTCATTGGCCTTTGTGGTTGTCAGGATATTAATATTTCCCTTAGGTATATAAGTCTGATATCTTTGTATGCATATATTCTTTATTTCTAATAAGATTGTCAGTAGAGAGAATCTTTTTTTGTTGTGTTTTATATCTTCAGTGCCTTTTCTGATATTATGAACACACCAGTTACAGTTAATGCTTTTTGATGGTAATTGTGTTGGTAAACTAATTTTGTGAATGCCTGAGCTATGTTGTCCCAAATTTAGAGACCAATTTATTACATCATATATATAATTTTCTAGAGCAAGGGTTGGCAAACTTTTTCTTAAAGGGCCACATAGCATATATTTTCTGCTTTGTGGGCCATAAGGTCTCTGGCAATTACTTAACTCCACTGTTGTAGCATATAAGTGGCCATAGATGACATGTAAATGAATTTTAGAGTGTGGCCACATTCCAGTAAAAGCTTATTTGCAAAACCAGTTGATTATTTTCATGGCAGTGGGATTTTACTGTTTTGATCTTTTAACTCATGCAGTTTGCTATACAGAACATGTTAAGATTCTATCAAACCCATTCAGGATGACCTTTCCAGAAACTTAGTTGTTTATTCTAGAATAGGATTTGGCAGCTTTTCAGAAACGGTCTGCTAAAATTATGACCCCTGTACTTCTCACATTACCCCTTGGGTGTAGGAAATGAGATATTCAAGCTGATGATTCTTTTATACTTACTGTAGGGCTTAAGAGCCCAGAAAATGTCTTTTTCCAGCTCTCTTCCTAATATTGTCAGAAGGTTCTCACTTTGTCACATAACCTGAAATCCTATGATCCAAATGATTATTAAACATCTAAAAATATAAATGTCCTTTGGAAGGAAAAAGGAATAAGATTGAATATTTTTACCTTCAACTGATTACCTGAAGCAGACTGCAGCCCTCATTATACCTGGCTGAAATCAACAAACAAGGGAATGATACTGATATGAAAGGACTCCACCCAGAAACGATTAGAAAGTTTTGGGTTGTTTTTTCTTTTCCCCCAGGGGAGGGGGTGAGAATGAGGAATGTAGGAGGAAAGGGAATGTTAAGAAGAATGTAGACGAAAGAGGGTATTGTGTGCCCTGCCAGAAGGTGACATTAGGCTACTGGAGAACATGTATGAAAAAGGGATGTTTGTAAATTTAGTACCCTTTGACTACTTAAAAATACTCTTTCAATCCAGTCTTAAACAGACTACTTGAGTGTTGGAAGGTAAGAGGGCAAGATACTAATATCACTGGTGTGTATCAGTTGTGAGAAGTAAAAAACATATATGTATATATATAACTTTTTAAACTGTTGCTGAAAATTAGCCACCCGCCATCTTTTGCCAATTTGTTAACAGATGCCAACCCATGTTCTGGAGGTTCCTTAATAGTGAAATGCAAGAATCAGATTTTAAGATGTGATCTACCTTGATCTTTTGGTTTCAAAAAAGAATTGCTTGCTTTTAAATCAGGCTTTAAACATATATTGAGTAAATACTGAATTACAGAACCAGTTTATGTGTTACATAATTTTCAGGTAAAAAAATGGTTTTCCTTTCTTGTTTTTATCCATTCTTGCAGCTTTATTACATATCATTAGGTCTATAGAGTTGTGACTCCAGATTTATGACTATTAATTGTAGCTGTATCTCATTTTGAAATCTTATTTTGTTTACTTCAGCATACCTCATCTCAGAACTAGAAGCTGCCAGAATGCTCTGTGTGAATACTCTTCCAAAAAAAGCTCAAGAAGGAGGCGGTAGTGAGGTCTTTCAAGAGTTGAAAGGCATATGTATTGCTCTAGGAATGTCCAAACCTCCAGCCAATATAACTATGTTCCAATTCTTCAGCGGGATTGAAAAAAAAGTAAGACCTTTAGTACCAGATTGTAGTGTATTAAAGGCATAGTCCTACAGTTGTTTGAAATGAAGCAAGTTAATTTCTCTTAATGGGAACCTAATGTACATATTTTTAAGTGATTGTTACTAAATGAGTTTTGCATTTTAAATCCTAGATAGCTTCAAGAAAAATTGGTATTTTACTGTTTTTAAAAAAAAAAATGTTTCTTTTTCAAAAAGGAACTTTTGCACCTTGATTTATAAACTGAAATAAACTAGAAATAATGTTAAGAAAACTAGGACTTAAGTCCATTTAAAACTTATTTTATCATTGAACTTCAATGCAATTAATTTTAAGGTCTTTATCATTAAGTTTTATCACCATTCTCCCCATTGACTGGATAGAAAAGGATGTAAATGTTTGGGGATTTTAATCCAGTCACTTTAAGTCTTACATGTTTCATTTGACAAACTAGTTGTGTTAACTGCTAATATAATCTAGTACATGAAAATAAGTCAGAATTGTTTTTGTACCACATATTTTCAACAGTTAAGAGTCTTTATTATAATTTATTAGGAATTTCAATTAAAGCAATTTCAATTAAAAAATTAATGAACAGAAGAGAATGATACTTATTATAGTAGAGTTATTCTCTATATGCGTATCTGCTGGACTCTTAAGAATTGGTACATTTGCCTTGTGGGGTAGATGGACGCCATGATGCTCAAATTTGGCTGAACTCTACCAGGGAGCAGCAGTGTATCCATAGTCCATATTTTTCTGTGTGTTCATTCATTCATTCAGCAAATACATATTGAGTGCCCACTGTTGTCAGGCACTGTTCTAGGTGCAGTGAAGGACTCATACTTCCATAGACACCTGAGCAGTGGGTCAAGTGAGTGTCTTTATCATGTGGGTCTTGTACATTTCAAAACATCCTCCACCTTTGCCTCTGTCAGGAATCTTCTTTTGATGGCAGGATATGATGGGAGTTGGGAAGATGAGGAGGATGTGTTTTACTTTTAGATTTGTTTATTCATTCATTTATGTTTTTGTGTCTGCAGTGAAGGACTCATACTTCCATAGACACCTGAGCAGTGGGTCAAGTGAGTGTCTTTATCATGTGGGTCTTGTACATTTCAAAACATCCTCCACCTTTGCCTCTGTCAGGAATCTTCTTTTGATGGCAGGATATGATGGGAGTTGGGAAGATGAGGAGGATGTGTTTTACTTTTAGATTTGTTTATTCATTCATTTATGTTTTTGTGTCAGTTAAAGGAAACATTAGCAAAAGTTCCACCTAATCATGTGGGAAAGCCTTTATTGAAGAAGCCAATGGGACCGGCCCACTGGGTGAGTAGTGAGCATCCTGAGTAAACTTTGTAAGGAGCCATCTACCTATCTCAGGATATTTATATTTGTGCTTTGAAGTTGTATTCTCTAATATGGTGGACATCCTTAGAATCATTTTTGTAAGTCTTAAGCTTTATCCAAAATAATTTTATGTTATGTTAAAAGTACTTCTTTCATAATTTGTAAAAAATTTCACACAGCTGATTAAATTGAAGTTCAATATGATGCATGTTTCTAATTGCCAAATGGGTTGCCTTCAAGCCAAAAGCTTCATTGGGCTGAGCTCCACACAGTGAGTTATAGGAAGACTAAATGAGAATTTCGTACTTACATATTTTTTATTCTATTTTGAGATGACATTATTATGCCTGTCATTTCATTAGTTATATTATAACTTATTATTCTGTTTATTATATAACCTAAATCATTTTGTGCTGAGTGCTGGGCATTCAGTTGTGAATAAAGCAGTTTCTCCCCTTTTGGAATAAGGGGTCAAGCAGATTTAAATTCTAACTGGTCTTTTTTAATTTTGTTTCAGGAAAAGATAGAAGCAATTAACCAAGCTGTGGCCAATGAATATGAAGTTCGGAGAAAGCTGCTAATAAAACGTTTGGATGTCACCGTCCAGTCTTTTGGCTGGTCTGACAGAGCTAAGGTACACATTAAATCACTGAAAAGAGCAGAGTATTTCTGGACATGATCTTTAAACATACTTAACACAGCTTAGACATAGTGCAGACTATAAGAGAAATACGTAGGAGATATATGTAGGGGTTTTTCTTTAGGGAATTACTGAGGAGCCATTCAGCAATAGTGAAAACATTTATTTTTCAATTTCTTAATATTTTTCAGCAAAGCTGTATGTTGTAAACCCTACTGGAAGTATCCATTTGTAAGAGAAAAGTAGAGTAGCTAAACATTACTAAAAATAATAAAATTTTAAATTGTTTACTGTACTTTAAGCTAACAGTTTAACTTGCTAATTAAATTAATTAATTAAATTTAAAATACTGATTTTGGAGAACCAAATATTGTGACCCATTTATAGAGAATTGGAGAATTCAGTAAGACTTCGTTTAAGGTCTTGGTCATTCCAACAGATATTTATTAAATTATCTACTGTTTTATCAGTAAGTGGTAATTAATTGGCACAATTGTTAATTAGACCTTCTTAGAACCCTGAAATAGAACTAATTCTTGAATTTATGTGGAAATTGATCCAAAATGTTAGAAGTTCCCTTAATGGTGCATTCATTTTTAAAAGTAGATTTTTTCTGAACTTTAATTGACTGAGAAAATGTTTTTATTTAGTTCTCCCATTATCTTCCCAATACAGTAAATGTTAGTTTCACCTAAAATCTTTAAACCATAGTATAGTCCTATTTAGCTGCTAAATTGATGGGGTAGATATTTACTGAATTACAATATCTTAATGTTGGAAAAGGGTCTTAGAGATCAGTCTTAACTCCCCTAATTTTGCAACTGAAAACAAACGGAGACCCAAGTGAATGGAAGGTTTTGCCTGAGATCTCACAGTGAGTCAGTAGTAACACAGGGAATAAATTGTTCTCTTTTGGGCCTGTTGTTGAGGAAATACCAGTCCTTTCTTAAAATATCTTTGATAATAACAGTCATTTCACTCTTGGCATAATACTGTACTTCAAAAACAAAAACCTGCAACTTTCAGCTAGAAAAGCATGCAATGATTGATGGATGTGCATTGACCCAAGGTATTAACACTGCAACTCTGGTCTTAACACTGCCATTAGTAGACTCTACTTCTGGGGTTTCTGATGCAGTATATCTGAGCTTCTATTTACTCTTTGAACTTTTGTTTCATGTAATGAAATTTATGTATTTATGTCTCACTTTGAAATTGTATTATAAAATCAGTTTTATTTGAAGCTTATATGAAACTATTTTCTCAAACTTGTTTATTTCTATTCACCTAAAGATTGACGGAGCCCTTACTGTAGGTACAACAGTGACCACAAGGAAATGAAACATAAGACATTCAGGAAACGTTTCCCAGACAAGCTAATCTCTTTAGCCTTTTAATTATTAAAGAAAATTTTTTAAAATAAGTCATTTATCATCCCCCTTCTTAACCACGATAGCTGTTTCATTTTTAGCATTATCTTCTTTATATATATCATCATAGTAAACATCTCTTTTTATACCTTTTCACATAATATAAACTTTTACCATCAATATTTGAGCACCTGCACATACCTAACAGACCGAGCAATTACATTTTGTTCTTGTGCTATTTTCCTATGTATTGTAGCTGTAGCTGTTGCTTCCAAAATTTAATAGGTAAGAATTTGTTGTTGTTTGCCCGTATTTAGGTTACTCTAATTTGCATTTATTGATCCTGTATGGAAAACATGTTTTATACTTATTGAAACTTTATTTTATCTTGTGTAAACTTGCTCTTTATATCCTTTGTTCATTCATCTTTTGTGATCTTATGTTACAAATACATTAAATGTACTTCTACTAAGTGGTTATAAAGTAGACTCCCTTTTTCTTATTTATAATAGAAATGCCTTCATTTTATCTATTTAAAACATACAGATAAAGTGAAGGCATTTGAGACCAATGGCATGGGAAACCTTTTTGTTCCACAGTCTTAAAGGGAAGCCCCTTTATCTCCATACTCCCTTCTATCCCCTTTATCATTCCTTGTTGTATCAGCAGGTCCGACAGCTATACTCTAAAATAGTTCTTCACTAGATAGGAGCAGTGGTGAGTATGTAACTTTTTCTCTCATTTGGAGCCTAGTAAATACTATCATCAAACATTTTGAAAACCTTTAACTTGTTTAGTATCAATGTTTCTGTGTCATCTTGAAAACTGACATTTGTCTTTGAACACTTTCTTTCAGAGTCAAACAGAAAAATTGGCGAAGGTTTACCAGCCAAAACGCTCAGTCTTATCTCCTAAAAGTACTATTTCTGTTGCCCACCTTTTGGCTGCAAGACAAGACTTGTCAAAGATCTTAAGGACGAGCAGTGGCTCTATAAGAGAAAAGACTGCCTGTGCCATCAATAAGGTGACAAGACTACCTATAATTTTCTTTCAAACTCATTTATTTATGTTTTTAAAGTAATTTAAAATATCTTTCTTATCCCATAGGTGTTGATGGGCAGAGTTCCTGACAGAGGGGGTAGGCCCAATGAAATCGAACCTCCACCCCCAGAGATGCCACCATGGCAGAAAAGGCAAGATGGCCCCCAGCAACCAGCAGGAGGACGAGGAGGCGGGAGAGGGGGCTATGAACATTCCTCATACGGAGGAGGAGGAGGAGGACGAGGAGGTCATGAACAGCAAGGAGGAGGGAGAGGTGGACGCGGCGGCTACGACCACGGTGGCCGCGGGGGAGGAAGAGGAAATAAGCACCAAGGAGGCTGGACAGATGGAGGGAGCGCGGGAGGGGGCGGCTACCAAGATGGCGGCTATCGCGATTCGGGTTTCCAGTCCAGTGGCTATCACGGTGGCCACAGTGGTGGCTATCAGGGCGGGGGTTACGGTGGCTTCCAGACATCTACATACACAGGAAGTGGATACCAGGGTGGTGGATATCAGCAGGACAATAGATACCAAGATGGTGGGCATCATGGTGATCGAGGCGGGGGTCGTGGAGGGAGAGGGGGTCGTGGAGGCCGAGGTGGTCGCGCTGGCCAAGGAGGAGGCTGGGGAGGAAGAGGGAGCCAGAATTATCATCAAGGGGGGCAATTTGAACAGCACTTCCAGCATGGAGGTTACCAGTATAATCATTCTGGATTTGGACAGGGAAGACATTATACTAGTTGAGGCTACATGGAACCTTACATTTTGCTAGAGCTCAAGTAATAGAAACTTAGTTTCAGAATCCTGAATTCAGCATTGATTTTCAGTTAATGTGAGACCACCGGTGACAGGCAGATTCCTGCTTGGCATAAGCATTTGTAGGTCTTCATACAATACTGTTCCTTTGTTGGGTTTTTTTTTAATGGACTTACATAATGCTGTTTATTTGAGAAACACATACAATAGCTCTCCTTTGTATGAAGAATTTCGTAAAAGGTAATTAAAACTGCCTTTAACTGACCAGTAGACTAATTCCACAGTCAGAACATGCGTATTTTTCTGAAGAAATTACTTGAACAGGTAGTTTTCATGTTTTCAATATGCAGTTTTGAAAAATGAGAATTCTTCTAGATTTTTTTAGATTTACAACTAGGAGACCTTCCTCATATTAACAATCCATTTATATGTGTTTTCCTTAAAGTATTCTAATGCCTATTTTCCAAGCACAGTTCTGCCCTGATTGGCTTTTTATTCAGAGAGGTTATGCAACATTAGCGTCACGATAGAACTTTAAGGTCAGTTCCTATTAAATGAGCTCTTCTGCAGACAGCACATTCAGTAGCCTTATCCTTTTGACAGAATACTGTACCATATGCTCAACTCTGAAAACCTTGAACACGGCCAAAATCCATAAAGATCATAAAAGCAGACTAAGTTGTGAACCTATAGTACATGTAGTCATTTAGTTAAGTTTAGCAATTCAAACTGACCTGCATCCATTCAAAACAAGTTCCTCTTTCAGCTGTATTTTTACTTGAAATCTGCTAGAAGAAACAGCAAACTGAAATTTGTTTTATGCACGAGTTAATACCACTGGCTCAGCAGATACAAGTTGGTTTGCTTTGGGCAGGAGACTTTTTGTAATGAAAGAAATGCACTACCGAGTAAGAGGACAGACTTTTGCTTAGAGCAGGAGGCCCTTTATTATTGCTGCAGAAAACAAAAGCCTGGCTGAGTTGAAGTTTGACACTCACCTTTACTGAAATCTACATGACGCTTCTTGCTGGGTTTTTGTACACGTAAATATTGTCAAGCTGTGAAAGAAAACGGCTGGAGGTGTGCTTTGTGTGAAAGGTGAGCAATAAAGTATCTGTATGTTCTCTCTTTGGTTTGAGTTTTATTTTAGCCACTTTTTTTAAACTGATGAGTTTGAGCAAGCTCCAGGAGTTGGTGATGGACAGGGAAGCATGGCGTGCTGCAGTCCATGGGGTCGCAAAGAGTGGAACACAACTGAGCAACTGAACTGAGCTGATTCTGGACACTTGCTTCAAGCTTATGAACTAAGGCCTTTGTTCCCCAAAGATTCTCAAGTGTTTCCTTGAAACATACAGTTTGTGGTAAAAGATAAAACCTTACTCTAAGTAAGTTGAAAAAGAGCCATTTCCGAATTTACCTTTTACTGTCACTTTATAGCTGGATGACTTCACTACTCATCCCTGACCACTAGGTGTAGCTGTTGCTACGCGGTATGTCAGCAAAGATCCTTTAATGGCCCTGATCTTTTAGAGGCCTTTTTTGTTTCTCCATTCTTAGAATGAGAGACATTTTGAATGAAGTGAATTCAAAATATAAATATATGTTTGTAAGAAGAAATAGTATTTCCTTTTCCTACTAAATTGAGCTTTTAGAGTAAAGAATCAACTTACCATTAAAAATACTCTATTTTTTGTTGAGATAAGCACATTCTTTTGATTGCCTAAACCATTTTAAAAAGCCTTGATCATTTTGTTAATTTTACCTGTTTATTAGATTTTTCAACTGGAATTTACCATTCTAAAGTGTTCAGATTTGAAGATAATTTAACATGCTTTTATTTATCATTAAAGATTTTAAGTTCTATCTTGAAAGTTTTTAAGTGTCTCTGCTTTATGCTGTTAAATATGTTTAGTATGTATAGGAGTTTCCTATTAGAAATAAAATTGTCAAGGTTTTATATCTTAAAATGGTATCTTAGAATGTATTAACACATACCTTAGTATTTGCTTTAATCTGTTTTCTAGCATCAGACTCCACAATGTACTTAATGAACGTGTTTCATCTTTCGACAAATAGAATTTTGATTTATTTTTATGGTTAATAGCTTACATTTCTTTTGTCATTTTTATGTGATTACTTTTCATGTGTGAGCATATAAGAAAACAAATGATACATTTCTTGACAATGCACTCTACTTTCTGCTTCATATCAGAACTTTATTTTCAGATTATAAACCCATAAAAGAATTGTCTTTTAGTTTATTTTCTTTGACATTTTAGTACTCTAGAAAGAGGATATTTCAAACCACTAGTTTGTTAAAGCTCTTAGGTTTATTTAGAGTGTTGATTTTATATACATTCTTAACCTTATAGAAAATAATGACTTACTGGTATAGGGAATGTAGGAATTTCTTGGAGAAACAATTTTTAGGAGGGAATTTTTGACGTGTGAAATCTTAAAATATATAGATATATTTTGGCCACACTGCATAGCATGTGGGACCTTAGTTCCCCAACCAGGGATGTAACCCACCCCCTGCAGTGAAAGTGCTGAGCCTTAACTGCTGGACTGCCAGGGAAGTCTGAAAATACTATTTCTTAATAGACTGAGACAGACAGTACACTTTTGTTGGTGTTTTGTTTCCACCTCTACCAGGAGCTAGAACAGGAGGTCCACATTTTCTGTGAGAATTACCAGAGATAGGCCACTACCATTTCTATTTCTTGCTCTAGGTCCAAACAGAGCTAGTGTCTGTTGGCTACCCCCAAAATATACCACAATGGCATATTGATTATTTTAAATTAATAAACTGCCAACAAAAGAGGGACACTGACCCTCCTTTCTGTCTCACAGAAAGCAAGAAATGAGTCTCATGTGAAACATACACTCCATGCACCTAAAGATAGATGGACTTCCAACTTGTGGAAGATAGGGAATTCAGGTTGAGAAGCCCATATAAACAACCTTGTTACTTCTTTAATTTACTACCCCAAGCCCAAACTGTTTAGAGTTTTCACTAATTGAGTGCCCAAAACCTGAGTTTCTTTGTCCTATTAATTCCTCACAAAAAAAAAAATTTTTTTCTTTTATCTAAAACATAAAAGCTGACTTCTTTGGCTGGGTTCCATTTCTGTGAGACCTCAGCATGCAGAAATTAAAACTTGTTTCTTTTTCTCCTACTAATCTGTCTTAGGTCAATTTTATTATTAGTCTGCAAGAACTCAAGGAGGGTAGAGGTGGAAATTTCTTTCTTAACACATCCAAGTAGAATAGAGTTAAATAGATTCATGCTGAGGGAAAGCATATAAGTTTGTTTCTGTGTACAGCTGATCTTTGAACAATGCGGGAGTTAGGGTTGCTGACCCTCTGCACTGTGCATTGAGCTGCAGATTGTATAGCACTGTACTTATTGAAAAAAAAAAATCCACATTTAAGTGGACCTGTGCTATTCAAACCTGCATACTTATATGTTTTTCCACTGCCCAGGTCATTTACATTCTTACACTGAGAATTTTTCTGTTGTGCCCATCCTGCCATTTTGGACACTTTATTTGCCTGTGTTACACTATTTTGAAAATAGATTTTTAATGTGTGTATACTTCTTAACCATCTCCCCCTTTAGGTAACCTGGACGGTATTTGATTCAATTTTTTTTTTTTAAATAGGACTATTCAGTTTACCTAAATTTAAAAATACATTCATCACAGGGTATCTAATATTATATAAAGCTCTTTTCCCCCTACTTGTTTCTTTCATTTTCCACTAATATGATGGTAGTCACTAGAAATGCTATGTGTTGCTCAGTCAGTGCTACACATCCACATCGGTATAGGTTAATGAGTTCCAAGGGTTCAGATCAGTGTTTAACCAGGTATGTATGTCAGTGTTGAAACTCTCCTTCACCTTGGGTGTTTTGAGTCACCTGCAAAATTGTGTTGCTAAAGACGTTGCATAAACTTAACAGTTGGCTTGAGAACTTCCATCATAAATCATTCACTGCCCACTAAATGTAAATGCAGAAGCCTAGGGTGCGAATGGAGAAAAAAAAAAAAATTTAACATACTTCCTAGGAATTTGAGGGAAAAGCTTAGGGGAAAAGTCTATGAAAATGACCAGTACCTGTTAAGTTACTATACTTTCCTCAATAAGAGAGGCCTGCACTTCAGTAAACACTTGAATGTTGCTCTATTCAGGCACCATGTTGGGTATTTAAAGCACAAAGTTCAGAAAGTCCCTGCCTTGGAAAATGTCCAGAGGCAGAGCCAGAAATAGATGATTGTATCATAAGAAAAACTGAATATGGTACCAGGGTGCTAGGCTAGCATGGTGTCAGAATTGCTCATATGAGGTGGAAATTGCCTGGAGAAGTTGGGAAGGTTGCAGGAATCAGGTTATGGAGGGCTCTATATACTTTCCTAAGTAAATTGAACCTAATATATGTGCCTTAATATGCTGAGGCTTGTAACCTGGTCAGTTTTGGATTCTATATAATAATCACTGGCTAAGAAGTAGAGAATCAATTTAAGGAGGGAGGAAAAGATTGGAATGAGGAGCTTAGAGCTTAAATTAATATAGCATAATAGAGCAAAATGACAAATTCAGGAAATATTTAGGAGGTAAAATTATAGGATTTTTTTGTTTAAGAAATCAGTGTGACTAGTTTTTGTGTGTGTGTGCGCTGTATTTTCTTTTTTTTTTAAAATAATTTGTTCACTTTTAATTGAAGGTTCAGTAGAGACCAGTTGTGTGGTATAGAAGACCAGTCACAAGTCAACTACACTAACGTGAAACTACAGAAAAATTTGTTTCATTCTAACTAATCTTCCAATTATCAGAAATTTATTTAAACATTTCGAATGAAACAAGTGGAAAGTAAACCCTAACCTAAAGGGATGAGAAAGGGCTATTCGATAATCTTAGTTACAATGACGATGATCTATAACAGTTTAATATCTTATATGTGTGTGCTGTATACTAAGTCATTTCAGTTGTGTCTGACTCTTTGCAGCCCTATGGACTGTAGCCTACCAGGCTGCTCCATTCTCCAGGCAAGAACACGAGTGGGTTGCCATGCCCTTCTTCAGGGGATCTTCCTGACCCCTGCATCTCTATGTCTCCTGCATTGGTAGGCAGGTTCTTGACCACTAGCACCGCCTGAGAAGCCCTGGATATCTTGTAGGGCTGCTATCAGTTAATTTCTTATCGTTACTGAAGCGCTTGCTATGGAAAAACAAAAGCAATTGAAAACATGTTTCCCCAGAGGCACTTTCTCTGTAACAAACTAGAGCTATGAATGTGTGTCTATTAAAATTCGAAAGCAGTGGCTGGTTGCAAGGAATACTTATCTAACGATTTATTTAGAACTCCTAGAGGCAGGTAATCTGGATTCAGAACTTGGTACACTAGCTCTGTGACCTTGAGCAAGTTATTTAATTTAGTTAAACCATACTGGGGTTCCCTAGTGGCTCAGCAGTAAAGAATCTGCCTGCCAGTGCAGGAGACGCAGGTTCGATTCCTGGGTCGGGAAGATCCCCTGAAGGAAATATAAGGAGGAAAGAAAGGAAGGAAATGGTAACCCCTCCATATTCTTGCCTGGGGAATCCTGTGGACAGAGGATTCTGGTGGGCTACAGTCCACGGGGTCACAAAGAGTAGGACATGACTTCGCAACTGAACATCAACAAACCATAAATCTTCCAATCTGGAAAATTTGGATAGCAGTTCCCACCTGCATAGGACAAGTATATGGTTTAAGTGTGATAATCTGTGTTAAGTGCCTACCATAGTGTATGGTACATAATAGGCATTCAGTGTTTAGCAGTTATCACCACAGAGGTAATTAATACTCCAGAATACATTCAACAGAACCTAAGAGATTATATCTCTTTTCTTGTTTCATCTTGAAACAAACATTGCAAGTACCTAGCATTCTCTCTTTTCTACAATTTCAAAACAGCCTAAAATATCCCAATTGCCTGAACATACAGAGTCTATGATGGACAGTCACTATGCATCCTTTTGCTTTTTAGGTTTTTGTTTTGTTTTGTTTTGTTTTTTGGTCTGACATGAGAATTCTTTTCCAATGTATTTAGTGTGTGTTGAGAACAGCCTTGTAACAGCATCATCAAGGAAAACCAAGGGAGTGAGCTGAAGATTAGGAGACTCATTGCTCATTGGCTCATGTTACAGAATTATTTTTATATCTCTTTTGAGTGTTCCCTCTAGGTGAGCATCTTTTTTTTTTTTTTCCATCAAAAATCAATCTAAAGAAGGTAAGTTGATGTCTGTGATTTAGCATAATGTTTTTCCAAAATGGAATAAGCAAGAAAACATAGTCATTGCAAGGGATATGCTGCTTGAACGGATTGCTTTAGGCAAAAGAATAAATTTAAAGTCCTCATTTTTCACAAGTATTCTTTCCTAAAATGAGCTGAGAAAATAAGTTTTCCCACTTTGCAAAAATAAAAAATTCCAAAATACATCCCACATCTTCCTCTTACGAACTGACCCATCTAGAGACACAGTTCAGAGCAACCGAAAGCGTGCTGGTTAATCATATGGATTCTTTTAAATAAATAAATAGACTATTTTACAAAATCTATTGAGACACATTGGAGTAAAACTCATGGGAAAAATGTTAAGTGACTTTCAGGGGTCTTTATGCCTTAAATAAGATAGAAACGATTTTATCAAATCGTCATGAGAGATGTATTCTGATCACTATCAATATTCATTTTATTTTACAGAAAACAATAAACATTTAAACTTATGATAAAACATATATAAACTTAAAAATGTGCTGCTGCTGCTGCTACTGCTAAGTCACTTCAGTCGTGTCCGACTCTGTGTGACCCCATAGATGGCAGCCCACCAGGCTCCCCTGTCCCTGGGATTCTCCAGGCAAGAATACTGGAGTGGGTTGCCATTTCCTTCTCCAATGCATGAAAGAGAAAAGTGAAAGTGAAGTCGCTCAGTCTGTCCGACTGTTAGCGACCCCATGGACTGCAGCCCACCAGGCTACTCCGTCCATTGGATTTTCCAGGCAAGAGTACTGGGGTGGGGTGTGCAGATGATCGGAAAGGCTTAAATTGATAAACTAATTTCTGATTGATAAATGTCTTCATGTGTGTTTGAGGAATAATTCATTTCTAATGCATCATCCTGAACCAAAGAAACCTCTCCTTGTATATTATATACCAGACCAGCCCCTATTTGAAAATATAAGCTCTGTCTTTGGAGTGTATAGAACACCACCTTTAAAGTCATTTTAGCCATGGGAAAAATAAGGATAATAGTGTGATATACTGGAGAGAACCATACTAGGAGCTGGAAAAAAAATGGTTCTTGTCTCAGTTCTGCTAATACCTAATTCTATCATTTTTCTGTTTCATTAAGTAATTATTAAAAGCATAACTATGCATTCTTCTGTAGTCATTCTTGGGAGTTTGTTGCAAAGGGGCACTTGTCACTGTTCACCTTGCCTCAATTTGTTCCTGTGTGACACAGACCCTAAGGAGGGTTAGTCCATGCTCCTGTGGTCAGTCACTAAGTCTTGTCTGACTTTTTGTGACCCCATGGACTGTAACCTGCCAGGCTTCTGGGTCCATGGGATTTCCCAGCAACAATACTGGAGTGGATTGCCATTTCCTTCTCCAGGGGATCTTTCTGACCCTGAGATGGAAAATACATCTCCTGCATTGCAGGCAGATTCTTTACCACTGAGCCACCAGGGAAGCCCAAGGAGAGTCTGTGCCATTCTTTTATTATGATTATTTAATTTTTGAATAGGTAATAAAATGGATCAAAATTTAAAATGTAGGAAAAAGTTATTCAAAGAAGTCTCACTTTTGCCCCTCAGCCACATGGTTCACAGACATCTAATTTGTTAGGGGTGTGTGCATTTATGTGCTCTCTTTCAGAGATATTTAAACATTAAGAGATTTATTCATTCTTTCCCCTCATTTGTACACAAATGATGGCTGCAATACATACCACTTTTCACTTTTATTTTTATTGAATATTTATTTTGGAGACCATTATCCCTTCATAGCTTTTTTTTTTTTAACATCTAAATGGTATTACATTATGTGGATATAGCCATTTATTTAACCGAAGCTTTATTAATGGATACTGGATTATTTCCAGTTGTTTCCCATTCCAAACAATGCTGTTGTGAAAAACATGCTCACTTTGTAATTCTCTTATGTGCAAGTGTATCTTGAGAGGTCATAAGTAACAGCCTGGATTCTGAAGACATGCTGCTGGGATTTGAAGCCTGGCTGTACCATTTAGTAGCTGTACATCTTGAGCCTGTGATGTAACTTCTCTGTGCCTCACGTTTCTTATCTGTAAGAGCTCAGGGTATTGAAAAGATTCAAAGAATCCCTTTATATAAACTACTTGAGTGAGTGCCTGACATACAGTAAATGCTGTGTTGGTTGCTGCTGCTACTGTTATTGGTATTACTATCACCATTCTTTTTAGGGTAAGTTCCCAGACATGGAACTACTAAGTCAAAAAAAAAAAACAGTTCTAATTTTGAAGGGTATTGCCAAGATAGTCTTCAATCGAGATTCTACAAATTATTACCAGCAATGATGTGTGAATAGAATATTTCTCCACATTCATGCCCAGAAAGTATTTAAAAATTTTGAATATGATGAGTGAAAACTATTATTGCATACTAGTAAAACAAGTTATTGCATAGTAGTTTAAAAACTTTTAAAAAGCTTTTCTTTTTTTCTGAGGAGGGTAATACGGTTTTATGAGTCCTTTGGATTTCTTTTGGTGTGATTTATCTGTTTAGTTCCTTTGCCCATTTTATTTGAAACCAGGATGTTGAATTTGTTGTATGACTTTGTAGCCCTTTATAGTAAATAAACTGTGCGTTAGTGGTATGACTTGCAAATATTCTAAAACATTTTTTAAATTTATCTTTTGACAACTTTTGCTGGGAACAACCACTCAGACTTATTTATTTTTTACATAGCTGATTTTTATATCTTCTCTTTTATGATTTCTGGATACTGTCATGTTTAAAAAGGTATTCACTATCCAAGATAATTTAAAATAATCATTCCATAGTTTACATTCCATAGTTTACAATCATTCCATAGTTACATAGTGGTTTGATTTTTTTTTCCATTTAAATCTTTTATTCATTTGGAAATTATTGTGATAGAAGTTTTCAGCTATCGATCCAAATTTAAGGTTGCTACCCAATTGTCTAAAATTATTTTACTGAGTAATATCTGTTTTTGAAATGATATGAGATGGCCACTTTATTGTATACTTAATTACTATATTATCTCTCCTGTTTCAGACTTCTTAGTCCTTTTCTATGGATTCATACCCTTTCAATAAACTGTTTCATGCTTTAATATCTGACAGGGCTAACTAGTACTCACTCATTGCTTTTTTTCATATACTTCCTAGCTATTTATGTATATGTTTTTCCTCCTGTAAACATTAAAGTCAATTTGCTAACACACACACACACACAAATTCTCTTGGTGTTTTTTGAAGTTCACAGTAAAGAATTCAAAGGTTCACTTGAAGAGAACTGAAATCTTCATGATGTTTCCTTCCTCTCCAGGAACTTAGTACCTTTCCACAAATTTCAATCTTGTGTCTATCAAGAGCATTTTAAAGCTTAGTTTGTTTGTTTCTTATTAAGTTTATTCTTTAATATCTTAACTATTTTGTCATTTGTATATGAGGTCTTTTATTTTCTGATTACTGTCTGTATTAATGACTGTTATTTCTATTCATTTAATACCTTATTGATTTTTCTTTTTCTTTGTAGTAAGTTTTCAGTTGATTCACTTGTAGTTTCTCAGTGTAGTCATTTCACAGTAATTGTTTTTGCCTACTTTAAAATATTTATACTCCTCTGTCCCTTTTTATCTTATGTATTACTTAACACCTCTCAAAGGCAATGTTAGATAATAAATGATGGTAGGCCTTCTTATCGTCGGCAAGTCTTTACTCAAAATGCTTACAATGTTTTCTAAGTATCTTCCTGGTTTGGCAGTTGAGATAAATAAGTTTTAATCACATTCAAAAGTTTTCATCTATATTTTTAAAATTTTTTTTTATTTTCAAGAGTTTTAAATAAAAATGGGTATTGAATTTTGTCAAATATTTGGCATTTATTAAGACAATCATATAATTTTCTCTTTAGATTTTAACCTAATCACATATCCATAGATAAAAGAATACTGAACCATTTTAAAATTCCTAGTACTAACCTATATATTTTCCACTGTACTTAAAATAGTTCAGATTTGCCTTGATATTCATAAATGAATTTTTCCAGTTTTCTTTTGATGTCAATATTATGTTTGACTTAAGGTTTTTAGAACTCTTTATTATGTTCTAGAACTATGTAAATTATACAGAATTAATCTATAATTTAAAAGTTTGATAACAGTTTTTAGTAGAACTATCTGAGTCTGATGATAACTTTGGACAGCAACTCTTCAATGACCCCACTATTTTTTTCTTAAGTCAGGTTTTGCAGATTATATTTTTCTAGAAATTATCCATTTTAACTACGTTTTCTATTTTCCCCTTGTTTTAGGTCTAAATTTAAATAGTCCTTTATTTTTATTCATTCTTGTATATTAATGTATTCATATATTTAACACTGACTTTTCCTCTTATGGGTGGTGCTTATGTGGAACTTGTAGGAAGTATGTATAGTGTCTTCATGATCATTTCTTGTAAATTCTTCAATTTTTTCTTAAAGATTTGGAAGAGGTACCTTTTGTTTTAACTTCTGGATTTTTGAGAATTTTTCTAGTTTTGCCATCAAGTTCTAATTTTATAGTATTATGATAAAGTTTTATCTCTATTATTTCCAAATTTTGGAAATATACTGATGTTATCCTTGTGACCTAATGTATGGTTGATTTTTGTAATTGTTTCATTGAAGAAGACAGAACTAAAGACAGTCTGTTTTTAGAGGACCGAGTTAATATGTATATGCATCAATTTTAACATCATGGTTTGGAATACAGACTCTAGAGCCAGACTTCAGTTCAGTTCAGTCACTCAGTCGTGTCCGACTCTGCGACCCCATGAATCGCAGCACGCCAGGCCTCCCTGTCCAGCACCAACTCCTGGAAATCACCCAGACTCATGCGCATCGAGCTGGTGATGCCATACAACCATCTAATCCTCAGTCGTCCCCTTCTCCTCTTGCCCCCGATCCCTCCCAGCATCAGAGTCTTCTCCAATGAGTCATCTCTTCGCATGAGGTGGCCAAAGTACTGGAGTTTCAGCTTTAGCATCATTCCTTCCAAAGAAATCCCAGGACTGATCTCCTTCAGAATGGACAGGTTGGCTCTCCTTGCAGTCCAAGGGACTCTCAAGAGTCTTCTCCAACACCACAGTTCAAAAGCATCAATTCTTCAGTGCTCAGCTTTCTTCACAGTCCAACTCTCACATCCATACATGACCACTGGAAAAACCATAGCCTTGACTC
>SJYX01005996.1:275476-331583 GCA_006410675.1 Oreotragus oreotragus
CAATTGTGCAGTAGTTTGAGCATTCTTTGGCATTGCCTTTCTTTGGGATTGGAATGAAAACTGACCTTTTCCAGTCCTGTGGCCACTGCTGAGTTTTCCAAATTTGCTGGCATATTGAGTGCAGCACTTTCACAGCATCATCTTTCAGGATTTGAAATAGCTCAACTGGAATTCCATCACCTCCACTAGCTTTGTTCATAGTGATGCTTTCTAAGGCCCACTTGACTTCACATTCCAAGACGTCTGGCTCTAGGTGAGTGAACACACCATCGTGATTATCTGGGTCGTACAGTTCGTCTGTCTATTCTTGCCACCTGTTCTTAATATTTTCTGCTTCTTTTAGGTCCATACCATTTCTGTCCTTTATCGAGCCCATTTTGCATGAAATGTTCCCTTGGTGTCTCTAATTTTCTTTAAGAGATCTCTAGTCTTTCCCATTCTATTGTTTTCCTCTATTTCCTTGCATTGATCGCTAAGGAAGGCTTTCTTATCTCTCCTTGCTATTCAGATGCTTATATCTTTCCTTTTCTCCTTGGCTTTTCACTTCTCTTCTTTTCACAGCTATTTGTAAGGCCTCCTCAGACAGCCATTTTGCTTTTTTGCATTTTTTTTCCATGGGGATGGTCTTGATCCCTGTCTCCTGTACAATGTCACAGACCTCAGATATACCAGATATTAATTCAATATTGAGTATTTATGAACCTAAAATATATTCTGGCCAATGTCTTATATGTTTGAGTATTTATGTAAGTGCTTAATTTCCTTTAAACTAATTAAATAGAGCTCTTTTACAAATTAATTTTGGCAGTGCCACACATCTATTATACACATACAAACACACAAACACAGGGACCTCAAAGCTCCCATTCCAAATATTCAGTCATGAATCAGGTACAGCAATGTAAAGCCCATCAGTTACAAAAGAGATTGTATTCAAATTGGGTTTCTGGCAGATGTGAGAAATCAAGCTAACTTGTCTAGATGGCAATACCCTTTTATAATAATATTTATGGAAAAGACACTTCTATCATAGATTTTTGTGATTTTGCCAACTGGAACCTTTCTCTTCTTCTTGGGGATGTCCCACTCTTGGACAAGAAGAGACAGGTTTTTTTCATTTTTTTTTTTTCCTGATCCTTTCCTCCATTTGACATCAGTATAAGTCTTAAATATCACAAAATTTCTTTGGCTGTAAATGGAGAAACAATACCAAACAAAATGAAAAACCCAAAGAACAAACACAAAATCCTAAATAAACCCTCAAGTTTGGTCTTGGTGTTTTACAAATACCAACAACACAATAGACCATAAATGACATAATTAATACAAGAAAGGTCACAGTACTTGGGGCACAGGGCCCCAAGATAACCCTGCCTAGACCCCTTGTGGAGATCCCAACAGGTACTATGGCCACGCATACGCATTGTTACAATAAAATATCATCCTCCTCCCACTCATGCATTTGTCTCATTCAAAATAAGCCTCAGAAGACTTGCTTTAGGGATAGTTGAAACTTGTTGATCACTTAAAATTCTCCATTTTTAAAGACAGGAAATTCAAGACAAGCAAAATACATAATATACACACAAATGCATCCAAAGAAACAAATGAACCAGTTCATGAATCAGGTAAATAAGTCCAACCACTCTTGCCTCTCTCCAAAAGGGTACCCTACTCAAATATAAAATAAATTGACTCTTTCAGAGAAAAAGCCCTAGAGAGGAAATAAAGGCCCGACTGTTCACACCAGGATGACTTACCATACTGTATGGATCCCATTGGCTCCCAAATGTTGATTCCTTGCTCTGACTGCCAAACACTGGGGCAGGCAGTGCTGCCTCAGGGAAATTCAAAGGGAAGATCCTCAGGACGAGGGACTCCAGCACCTGCTAGGGCCTTACCTGAAAATTCCCCAGCCAGGGCTGGCTAGCCATGAGCAACAAGGCTTTTGACTGACTACAACAAAATTTCTTACCAAGTTCAAGTCTGTACTGCTTGCTGCATGACAGGCCAATAAATTAAAAGATAAATTTTTGGAGCAAGGAGTGGCGGCTTTATTCAGAAAGCCAGCAGTCTGAGAAAATGGCAGACTCATGTCCCAAAGAACCATCTTGCCTGAGTTAGAATTCGGGCTTCTTTTATACTAAAAGGAGGAAAAGTAAGGTCAAACATTTCCTGGTTCCTGTCAGCTTACTAAAGGGATGTTAATATCTTCCTGCCTGTAGTCATTCACAGGTGGGCCTGGTCAGGTTGTTTCCTGTGAGCTAAACAAAGGTATTTTAGCTTAATGCTCATTACCTGGGAGGCAAGTTTCCCAGAGATGCACCATTATATATAATTTAAGCTTATAGACAACATCCTTGGCTTCCCTGGTGGCTCAGGTTAAAGCATCTGCCTGGAATGAGGGAGCCCAGGAGTTCGATCCCTGGGTCGGGAAGATCCCCTGGAGGAGGAAATGGCAACCCACTCCAGTACTCTTACCTGGAGAACCCCATGGAAGGAGGAGCCTGGTGGCTACAGCCCATGGGGTCGCAAAGAGTGGGACATGACTGAGCGACTTCACTTTCACTTTCTAATAGAATACAAAGGTTCTTCCCTATTACATAATGCTCTACCTAATGTAACAATTGTTAACATCCTGCCACATTTGCTTTATCACTCTACAGAAAAAGCTTTCCTTTTTTTAACTGAACCATTTCAAAGTAGATTGCAGATATTGATATTTCATCCCTAACTACTTCAGTAGGTATCTCCTAAAAATAGGCATTCTCCTGCTGCTGCTAAGTCACTTCAGTTGTGTCTGGCTCTGTGCAACCCTATAGACGGCAGCCCACCAGGCTCCCCCATCCCTGGGATTCTCCAGGTAAGAACACTGGAGTGGGTTGCCATTTCCTTCTCCAATGCCTGAAAGTGAAAAGTGAAAGTGAAGTCGCTCAGTCGTGTCCAACTCTTCCCAACCCCGTGGACTGCAGCATACCAGGCTCCTCCGTCCATGGGATTTTCCAGGCAAGTGTACTAGAGTGGGTTGCCATTGCCTTCTCTAAGACATTCTCCTACATAACCATAAAATCTCAGACTGGAGTGAATTAATAACATTCATTCCATATGTCATTTAATTCCCCAAATTTAAATATTTAAATATATTGCCTTCCCCAAAATGTCTGCTTTATTTATTTTTTGGTCCAGAATCCAATCAAGGTTTACAACACCTCAATTTGTTGTTGGGTTTTGGTTGAGCCATAACTGCTCCATCCCTCCTTTTACTATTTTTTTAAAGCCATTTTATTTTTGGAGCATTCGGGTCCCCTGCTTTATGGAATGCCCCATGTGATGCTTTCCTTATGCTATTTTGTGTAAACTGCAAGTCACTTAGATTCTGAATAGATGTGAATTCCAACATGGTTGCCATTAACCTCTTAAGAAGAGAATAAATATTTTTGTTCGAAGTTTGAGTACTCTCTAAACTTCAGCAAGCAAGCTTTGGATGAAGCATGGAGGAAGCAGTTTTCTGATGAACCTTAAATTCAAGTAGTTTCCTATCATCACCACCTTCAGTAGTTATGGAATACATTGCAGATGTCAAATAAATGGAATACTTTTTATTTTAAAAGTTAAGTTTTATTTTCCTTTTGTATCCCTGTAGTAAAATAAATTCTTTCAAAAGGTCAACCTCTTAAGCACCTTTATACTTTGATCTTTTTCTCTAAGCTTATTTACATTTTACCCATTTGGTTACATAATCTCATCTATTTTCAAACAGGGTGAGAATAACCAATGTTAGAAAATAGAACAGAGCTGACCCTATACACACACAGTGCCAGGAATAAAAAATAAAACCCTGTGAATATTTGTTTAATTCTTTGACACAAAATTTAGTTAAAAGTTGGATTTAGAGCCTCCAAAGAACAGAGTCATGTAAGTATGTAGTCTGAAGACAAGTTTAGAAAATAACCCTATTTGACTATAAGATAATATTCTTATAAGGTCTTTATAAAGTACTTTTACATGTATTATTAGACTTGATCTTTAAAACTCTGTAAGGTAGAAGGCTTTCCCCATGGCTTAGGTGTAAAGAATCCACCTGCAATGCAGGAAACAAGGGTTTGATCCCTGGGTCAGGAAGATCCCCTGGAGGAGGAAGTGGCAACCCACTCCAGTATTCTTGCCTGGAGAATCCCATGGACAGAGGAGCCTAGAGGGCTACAGTCCATGGGGTCACAGAGTTGGATATGACTGAGCAACTGAACATACACACACAGGTAGTTGAAGAAGGTAGTGAAATCTCTCCTTTTTAAACGTGAAAACTGAGGCTCAAAGATATGCACATAACTTGCCCAGGATCTCATGACTACAACCGGCAGAGATGGGATTTAAATCTGGCTGTGGATTGCATGCCAAAAGTGCTGTGGGAATCTCATTTGACTGAACTTACCTCCTCAGTCAAAAATCCAGATATTTATCTTCAGGATGCTTAAGCTTCCTGCCATCAGTAACAGTTTGGCACTTCCTTCTGTAGGTGTCCTGCCTTCATTGTCAAATAACAAACTTCTTTGATTTTTGGAGACTGTTACCATGGAAATCTGGGGACATTATTACTTCAGGAAACAGTCACTCCACATAAAGTGTTCAAAATATCAATTAGGATCACTCTTGTTTAGACAGATCTGGAAAAGCATCAATCCAGTTTGCACATCTTTCAATGAAGAATCAGTTGCTGTATCTAATATTTCCTTTGTGTGTGTTTGCTCAAGTATGTCCCACTCTTTGTGACCCTTTGGACTGTAGCCCTCCAAGCTCCTCTGTCCATGGGATTTTTCAGCAAGAATACTGGAGTGAGTTGCCATTTCCTCCTTCAGGGAATCTTCCTGACCCAGGGATCAAACCTGTGCCTCCTATGTCTCCTGCATTGCAGGTAGATTCTTTACCTGCTAAGCCATCAGGGAAGCTCACTGGTATCTAATAGTACTCACTGGTTTTGTTTTTGTTTTTGCCACATGACTTGAGTGGTCTCAGTTCCCATCCAGGGATTGAACCTGGGCCATGGAAGCAGTGAAAGCACTGAATCCTAACCACTAGCCATGTATATATATAAACACACATATACAAAATAATTTATATACATCTATACACACAAATATGCTTTTTTTTTTTTGGTTTGTTTTTACTCCAGTTTCATTTAGTATTTTTGTCACAGGAAGGCTGATCATATAAAACTTTCTGTATATTTGAAATCTCAAAAATAACCCAAACTAAATGGCAAGTGAAATAACTGCTTTGAGATGAGAAATAAGTTTTAATATTCCTTAACAACAACACAAGACATACACACAAGAAAGTTTTCTTGTACTTAAATTGCCATTTTCTGTTATTAATTTTGATAACATGTATTTCATTGCATTTATGAATAGGAATAGAGAGTACATATAATAGAACCAATGCTGAGAATGGCTTTTTGCTTTCTGAGGTGCTTGCAAATAGTGAGTTCTTCTATTTTCTAGCTTAATCACAACCCCTCACCTAATAACTTTATTTAATTTGCATTGTTTTTGCAAATTGATCTCTGGATCTGTTTGGCCTAATTAAGTCAGTTCTAGCAAATTTGAAACAGTATTTTAGAGAGTCAACTTGCCTTAACACGCACAGACTCTCATCTCCAAGGGGAGAGATGAAGGGGGGCTCCTCTTTGAGCATCTACCACAGGACCTGCCCTGAGCAGGGACTCAACAAGTGTTTGCTGAACAGGACTGTCCTCATTTACCTAATGGAAAGTGAGAAGAAAGGCATTTCTTTACTGAAGCGACTGCCCCCAGAGAAACTCAGTCTTACATGGATTGCTCCCAGATACAGACCAGTGTGCCTTTGTGGATCCAGTTTCTGACTGGTTACTTGGTAGCAGGTCATTCCCACCCCTGGGCTCAAACCCATCTCTATTTTTCAATATCTTGCACTAAGTGCTTTCTCCTAATTCATCATGTAAGAAACCGACCCGTGTCTAGTAATGCTGAGTCAAAGGAAGATATTCAAAATACTGATACTTTAAAAGTTTAAATGAAATGTTAATCAGAGGCAGTTTTGATTTGCTTTCTATCTCTCTTTTTTTTTTTAAACCATGGATAGCAATTTCTTAGGAAGAACATGCCAGCTCTCTTCACAACCAATTTTTTTTTTCTTTTTCAACAAACAAAATTCTTAAAACTATTCTGAGGTTTTAAAAATTGCTGGTTGAGTTTTTAAAATATTTCAGTATGTGGTTGGAGGGATGGTTTGTTTTTCTCCTTAATTTTATTCCTGAAAACTTGATTTTTTAAATTTCTATTGACACTTATTAGTAGCAGTCTTAGGAAAGATGACTAAACCTAGTCAGATGGGACAAGTATTTAGTGAATTTTTCCCCATGGCAATTATAAATATTAGGAGAGTTTTCATGGATGTATCATGGCTATCTAGTGATGCAGAATTGGTAAGATATATGATTATAAAAATGTGGTTTGTTGTACATTGTACGGTAAGAACAATGTAAACAGCTTCTCCTTGCAACAGATCATTATTCGAAGAACCACGGCATTTCAAACCTGGAAGAGCTTCCTTGTCTCTCAAGAAAATGTTAAGTCCTGGTCCCGTCCAAAAAGCACCCAAAAAACCATTAAATCGACTCCTCATTAAACACCCTCCTCAGAAGTTTATAAAAACACTGAAGTAACCTTCTCACAGAAAAGTAGTCTGAGTTTAGAGAATGAATATCAAGTACATGTCCAAAAGCTTCCATTTCACCCGTATACAAATGGCTCTAGAGAAAGGAGAGGAAATCACCAAGTACATAACACATCTCTCTGTGGCACCTCACTAGGAGCAGGGGAGGAGGAAATAAATAGTTCATAGGGTAAATCCTCTGGCCCATAGTTCAGTCATAGATCCCACAGTGTCACAAGCCAGTGAAAGTGCAGCTATCTTTTCAGATAACTTCCTGAGCGTTGGAGTGTTCTTCAGAGTTTCTTTTCTTGCTCCTTCCAAATGGCAACACAATTGCCTTCAGTGTCCTCAGCTGAAGTCAGCCATCCTGCAATATGAATCAGAACCTGTTGTACCACAGGATCTCTTGGTAAAATAAAACTATCCCCAGAAAGCAATTTATCAGATAATTTTGAGGGAACATCACAAGTGACCAGTAATTTGTGCTCTCAAGATTTAGAGAAAATTAAAAGATCACGTAGTCCACCCAGCACATGGTGTAAGTGTTCTTAAATTAGTTGTAGTGGTGGTTGTGCAATTCTGTGAATAAACAAAAGCCCACTGAATTGTATACTTTAGGTGGGGAGATGTTATAGTACATAAATTATATCTCAATAAAGCTGTTTTAAAAGTTATTGTTATAAGAGGGAAACAATGGCTCAGCAGGAACTTACAATAAACTTCATATGACTGACAATCATGTGTGGCATCCTTACTGTCTTCAGTGAGGAAGGAATTTTGGTTAAAGGTCATTGACATTTTTCCCATCATAGATAACTATGAAGACTGTGCTGAGATCTGATGACAAGTGGAACGTGGAGGTCCAGTCATAAGAATAAAGAGCATCAGCTTGATCCAGTAGGATCTCTGCCTAACCTAATATTCTGTTTATGAATCAATAGGGAGGCAATGGCTGCCTTCCATGACATTGCTTTAAAGGTTAGGAATATGACACCAATTTCCTCAAATCCTTTTCTTAATACACTATAGACTGCTGACTAATAAATTTATCTAAGTCCATCTTGAATCAAATTATATTTTCAGCTTGTTGTAACACATTCCATATGCTTCCCAATTTGCTTTGGATGATTTGAGCATCATTTTTGTGTGGAGGCAAAGACTCATAGAATCCTGAAGCCCTCACACCTGTGATATTCACCACCCTCTCTCCCATGATGCTGTCAAAAGCTTTTTTTTAAAGTAGGGGCAAGAGTTTCCAATTCTCCTCCGTCTGCATGCTTTTTTGCTTCCACTGCCTTCTCTGAGTTTGTGCCCTGATTCTAGTTGGAAAACTAAGCTGGTGGGTATAGTGTACTGATATATTGGATACACACAAGGGTCCCTGGACATCACATCAGTACACAGACAAGAAAGTCTTCACTGAGTTTTAGAACCCATTCAGTTCAGGTGTGTGTGTGTGTGTGTGTGTGTGTGTGTGTGTGTGTGTGTATTTATAATGCAGGCCATTTTCAAAGCCTATTTTGAATTTGTTACAATATTGTTTCCATTTTATGTTTGGTTTTTTTGGCCAAGAGGCATGTGGGATCTTACCTCCCTGACCAGGGATCAAACCCACATTCCCTGCATTGGAAGGTGAAATTCTAACCACTGGACCACGAGGAGGTCCCTTGGTTCAGTTTCATACATGATGAAACTGAGGTCCAAGGAGAAGAGAACATTTGTCCAGAGTCACATAATTAGCCAACAGCAAGACTAAAAGTGATATGTCTTTTAAAAAAACAAGTGATATACCTTCATTCCCAACCACTCTGCTTTCAAAACTACCAGGGTGCATTGTGGATTCGCTATAACGCTCATCTCAGTCCCTTTCTGCTTCCCTCTTCCGATTTTCTTTGTGGTTTGACCAGCACTGACCTCACCATCCTGTTTGGTCTCATCCATGTCTGCTTCATCCTGGTCAGGTTCGAACGTGGTGCCTCGGTCAACAACATCCACACCAGCCTGCACCCTGGGCTTCTCGTTTTCCCACTTGGCAAAGCCTTTGTCCTTTGCAGCTTTGTCGTGGAACTTGGACTTCATTTTCGGGAAGGTGTGGGACCCTGAGTCCCCCCAGCCAGCCTCTGACCACACAGGCTCGGTCTGGGTGGCCTGGCTGGTGGTGGCCCGCTGCAGCCGCACAGAGATCTTGCCAGAGGAGCCTGTGACCAGTGTGATGGCTCTGCTGTCCAGGTCTCGGTGTCCAGCAGTGACCCCAGGGAACTCGAACACCTCATCCTGCACTGGAAGGGGAACGCTTACTGTGATTATTGTGATTATTTGACATCCAACTGCTTCATAGCAAACGGTCAAAGTGGTTGCAGACAACAGGAGTCCGAAGGGCAAGGTCCTAGAGGGACAGATCAGAGGCGGAGTGAAACTGGCCTCAGATTATTGAGACCTGAAAGCAGAGAGAGCATGCAGGGTTCAAGGGTTTTTAGCCACTGCTGCTCATCTTGAGGAAGACCTTTGTGTTTTAAATAATGGCTCTGACCAGTTTTAGATCTAAAACCCAACCAAGGTGCAGGATTGGAAGGTGAGCAGAGAGAAATCACAGTAGGAAAGAAGGTAGTGGACATTACCTGGGGGCAACGAGGGACTTCCAGGCCGTGACCCATGACTGCTGCCCAAGGAGGGTGCCCGGGCAAACCTCCTGCAGGCCAGAACCAGGAGGTCTTTGCACTGTTTATGACAGTTGGCTCCACAATCTGAAACAACCCAAAGCATCACAGGTGATTAGCGTGAACCTCGTGTGTTGGGTGCTGACCAGGTTTCCGGGGTGGAAAGGACTAATAGAGGGCTGTCAGGACTCCCCGCCCCGACCCTTGTTTCTGTGTTTAACCTCAGATCCACAGGGTGTGTCTAGGGGCAGTAAAAGGGCCAACGGGACTCTCTTCCCTTCCTGGGGTTCCTAAAGTTCTCTCTTTTATTTGTTCGGCTGTTTCTTCTGCACGGTTCATGATAGTGCTAGGGAGCAGCAAGCAGGGGCAGTCTGAGGGGAGGAGTGGCCTTTGTCCTCAAACTAGTAAACTA
The DNA here is from genome assembly GCA_006410675.1 of Oreotragus oreotragus. NCBI lineage: Eukaryota > Metazoa > Chordata > Mammalia > Artiodactyla > Bovidae > Oreotragus > Oreotragus oreotragus. The sequence continues at coordinate 285,236 of SJYX01005996.1, forward strand.
CACGGGACTGGGGTTCTTCTCCAGTCCAAGATCCGTCCCCATAAATGCACTCCCTGAGCCAGAACGAGGGTGAGAAGGCTCAGCGTCTACTCTCTCCCAGGACCTACTGCTGCCTCTCATTATTAATAGCAAGGCATCCCTCCATTCAGGATTTGTCTGCATTTTCTAGTCTTCTTCATGTCCCCAAACCTTTTTCAGAGCAAGTGATTTCATCTTTCACTTCCTTTCTTGGCACAGAGACAGAAGACAAGGTGAGTTTATGCTCAATAAACATGTTTCATTGGCTGCAGCTTGGAAATGGCATGCTGCAGACCCTGTGATTGCCCCATGAGATGCCTTAGTTAAGAAAGTAGATGTTAATTGCTACTTGGGGTAGAAAATTTTGGCCACCTTGGAAGATAACAGCACAATTATTTCCTAGGATGAGAATTCTACATTCCTCTTAGAATCACTGGACAGATACAATCATTTTAAAAGGTATATTTCTCTCTCACCACCAAAAAGGAGCTTTCTCATTATTTTCAAAACCATTTCTCTCTAAATCAGTGGTCCCCAAACTTTTCGGCACCAGGGACCAATTTCTTCATGGAAGACAATGTTTCCACAGACCAGGGGTAGGAAAGATGATTTGAGGAAGATTCAAGCACATTACATTTACCGTGCATTTTATTTCTAACCTAATGCCGCCACTGATCTGACAGCAGGTACTGGTCTGCAGCCTGGAGACTGGGGCCTCCAGTCCTAAGTGGTCTAGTTTCAAATGGTTTTGCAATGATATCATGGAAAGATCAAATTGTAATGATGTTTGGTCTGTTTTAATTAGACTTTTCACTCTACGTATCTTTAAGAGAAAGTACCATATGAACAGAGATCTTACGGTTTAATTGGTTTTCATCTTCATAAAATTGTATGTATGTGTGTCTGTCTTGTCTGTCTAGGGCATAAGGGGGAGAAACCAGTATCTTTGCTGCTTGAAATCAAGGAACAATTCAAGTTAGACTAAGACAACTGATTCAGAAAACTAAAGGGATCTTTTTTCCTCCCTGAGCACTAAAGGGTGACTCCCATAGAGGTTTAAGGAAGCCCAAAGAGGTTTACTCTTTGTAAAATGAAAGCCAGACACTGAAAGACAGCTAGAGAAAAAAAGGAGTCACAGGGAACACTATTAATCTGAAGGCATTCTGTGATTACAATATTTCCTTTTGTGGTTTTATTATATTTTTCAAGAGCATTATCAGATTCTTAAAAGAACCAGTATGAACAGTCTGCAAAATATATATTACATAATATTATGTAATAATCTTTTATCTATAAGTAGCAACAAAAGTATCTACAATTTGCATTTATTAAATATATATTATGCAATTGCTATAACTTTCAATTAAATGGGGGGAGTATATGAACAAATTCATTGAAAAGGGCAAAAGTGTCTCCTCTTCTCTCATCGTCATCTGTGATTTAGTAGAGACAAGACTAGCTATGTGAGAACCGAAAGAGATGTATATGTATTACAGAAATGAGCATGGGTTCTTTTTTTTTTCCCTTGAAGGACAAAGTTCTTATATACAGTATTTCCACTGGGCTTGCTCTCCTCAGAGTTCCCACCTTGATTGTGTGCTAATGATGAGCAGGACATCTTAGAGATAGGGGTTAGATGTGTGTGGGATGGTAAGTGTAGTTTGCTTGGGATAAAATTCCAGCCTGGGCTCTCGGAAATGAAATGTCAGGGAGTCCTTTCCTGGGCACAGTAACTCTTCAGTTGCCAGTAGCCCCAAAACCCCTGGTTCTCCAAGACGCCGAACCTTTAAAGTTTCCATCAGACAATTATGACTTCTGCCCCAAATGTCACATTTAAAAATTTTAACAAAATAACATTTACGTACCTTTGCATTTGTATCCTTGCTTGATTATGCCCCAGAGCTGTAACAAACAGACAAAGGAATGTCAGGGAACCTGACAAGGCCACAGAGAAGGAAGTCCTGGGAAGCTGATGACTGGTGGAGCACAAACAGGATGTGGCTGCTCCTGACACCCTTCCTGTCAGATAGAAGGACCTCTCCCAGCCCACTCCAGCTGGACCAATAACAGGAGTTTGGCTTCCGTTTTTTTTGTGGGAGCCAAACAGGAGCTGGGATGGGAAGCTGATGCTGGTGAATTTATTGGACTCTTTTGTAATGCGCTCCCAGCAAAATTCACAGAAAGATTTTGTCCCTCTGCCTTTGGAAGCCCTAGATCCCTCTCCTTTCTTTTTTTTTTTTTTTAATTAGGGTATAGTTACTTTACAACTATAGTTATGCTCGTTTCTGCTTTACAGCAAAGTGAATCAGCTATATACACATACATATATCCCCTCCCTCTTGAGCCTTCCTCCTATCCCCACTCCTCATGCCATCCAACTAGGTCACCACAAAGCACCGAACTGAGGTCCCTGCGCTGGACAATAGGTTGCCACTAGCTGTACATCTCATACATGGCAGTGCACACACATCTTTTCCCAACCTTCCAATTCACACTGCTTTGGCGCCCCCTACAGGAAATTAGGGCTTCCCTGGTGGCTCAGACGGTAAAGCGTGGGCCTGCAATGCGGGATCCCCGGGTTCGATTCCTGGGTCGGGAAGATCCCCTGGAGAAGGAAATGGCAATCCACTCTAGCACTCTTGCCTGGAAAATCCCAGGAGGAGGCTACAGTCCATGGGGTCGCAAAGAGTCGAACACGACTGAGTGACTTCACTTTCACAGGAAATTAGGGGCTTCCCTGGTAACTCGGCTGGTAAAAAATCCACCTGCAATTCGGGAGACCCCAGTTCAATTCCTGGGTGGGGAAGCTCCCCCAACAAAGGTATAGGCTACCCACTTCAGTATTCTTGGGATTCCCTGGTGGCTCAGGCGGTAAAGAATCCACCTGCAATGGAGAGGCCTGGGTTCGATCCTTGGGATGGGAAGATCCCCAGGGAAGAGCATGACAGCCCACTCTAGTATTGTTACCTGGAGAATCCCCACAGAGGAGCCTGGTGGGCTATAGTCCACAGGGTTACAAAGAGTGGGATGCGACTGAAAGACTAGGCACAGCAAAGCACACAGCACAGGAAATTAAACAATCCAAGCAAACCATCCTACTAAAGCATTTGAATTTTGCTTGGTTATTTTCTGGGAAGCATTTCTGCCTTGATGGAACACAAAAGAGGACAAGATCTTGCATCTGTTCATGTCATTATTCTCTCCATGTGCCCAGTGTTTGGTGTGTGCCAGCGCTGTGCCAACCCAGGTAGAAGTAGGATGTAGGAAGTGACAAGGGAGTGTCTGCCCAGGCAGTTGAGGATTATCATCGTGGTGACAGTGTCCTCACAAGCCTCTGCCTCGCTGTAACCTCTGTGGAGAAGGGCACTTCTTACATTCTTTCTCAGGCCTCCTGCAGCACTTGCATATGGGAACCAGGGACTTCAGCAGCAGGGAACATGGATGAATTAAATGGGGCTTAGCCCTAAAGTTGGAGAAGCTCCATTCCTAACCTCTTCGTGGTTAGGCTGAATGACTGATATCTACCTAATAAAATCATTTTGATAGGAACAGGGCTGGTAGGAGCTATTGACACTGATGGGGGTGTCGTGCACAATGTGCGATAGAACAATGCCCTGAGTGTGGACATCATGGCCCTAGGAGAAGAGTAAGTAGCTGCTGATTCAAGGTGGTAGGAAGGTTGCTACTTACTCTCTTTCTGACAAGGAAATTCCACCAGTGGAGAGTGATTCCTTTGAGCCTTAAAAGTAATTTGTTCATTCAGAAAACATTACAAATGTCTGTTGGGACAAAGTAACATTTTGCCTCGGAGACAGGAAGGATTATTAAGACGACTAACTGGAAGCAAGGCCTCAGGTGTCTCGGATGACTGGAAGAGGGATGGGGAGGTGTCACTGCAGAAAAGGAAGTGGGTAGGTAGGCCAATCACATCTGTCAGAGCTGTAAGGGTCTTTATATAATCAAGTTTTCTTCCCTTTTATAAAAGGCGAGTGTCATGATGCAGGAAGTCAAATAATTTGCAAGGTCCCACATCTGGGAAACTTTGTGGGTATGAGAAAATGTTTCCTCACAGAGCCCTTGGTCTTTGTAATAACAAAAATAACAGTGATAGCACTGAATGAACTCTTGCTATGTAAAAGGCAGTTTCACAAAGTAAGTGAGTAATGAGTAAGCTATGTGTAGCAATTCATTTTATGCTCACAATATCCCTGTGCTTAGTCACTTGTCATAGAAGCCCGCCAGGCTCCTCTGTCCATGGGGCTTCTCCAGGCAAGAATACTGGAGTGGGTTGCCATGCCCTCCTCCAGATCCTTATGAGATAGGTAATGATAATTTTCTCATTTTTATTGACAAGGAGACTGAGCTACAGAGAGCTGAAGTCACCTGACAAGATCTCANTTCTCCAGGCAAGAATACTGGAGTGGGTTGCCATGCCCTCCTCCAGATCCTTATGAGATAGGTAATGATAATTTTCTCATTTTTATTGACAAGGAGACTGAGCTACAGAGAGCTGAAGTCACCTGACAAGATCTCATAGCTAATCAGTAGGGAAAGAAGGTGAAGAATGTGTCACTTGAGGAAAGCAGGATGCCACGGATCCTGGGTGTTTTGCGTGAGATCAGAGCAAAAGCCACTGATCTAGGACAAGAGAGGATAAGGTTTAAGAAGCATTTGATTATCTGGCTATAGCATGTTATTAGCACAGCTGCAGAAACTGCTCAACTGCTGAAAAAGATAAAGTCAAGCATGAGACTCACGAGGAGGGTAAATCAGAGCACTGCTTGCTAACGCTTACTTAAGAACCAGGAGACAGCACGAGGCAGAAAGAGGCTCTGGGTCAGCATACAAGCCAAGGACGGGAGAGGATACTTCCCGCAGCCCTCTGACCGTGAGATCTCAGGCTCTTGTAGGAGTGACTGTGGTGGAAGGAACGCTGGACTGAGCATCAGGAGACCTGAATATGAGTCATGATTCCACTGCTCATGATCCATGTGACCTTAGGGAAGTCACTTAACTTCTCCGGAGTTCAAAGTAAGGGAATTAGCAAAACTCTTTCAGCTTTGGAATTCTAATTCTAAAATCAATGTTTTTCAAGCAGTGTCTGTTTGCCTTCCTTACCCTCAAAATGGAATTTATTTCAAAAGTATGTGGTACAGGCACTAAAAAATATTTCCTTCTATTCCCCCATAATTCCCTTCAATGCCCATCTAGAACATGATATTTTATAAATCCCTTTGAAAACCAATTAGGTTTTTTGTTTGCTTGTTTGTTTGTTTAATATGCCTGTGTAAAAATCAACTCATATTGTAGCAATGAAATTAAGTGTATTTTGGAAAGTAAAAAGGGCTATTAAAACTATAAATGAGTTCATTTCAATTAAACTCCAAAAGTATCAAGGCACACTAAAAAACAAAGAGAGAAGGGTTTTTACTTTGAGCTCTGTGGCATGCAACATCTGATATCATTTAATCATCACAACAACATGACAGGTAAGTATTAACCCTCTCTTACAAATAGGGAAATAGAGACTCTGAGATGATCAATAATTTGGTCAAGGACATAGAGTTAAGGGCAGAATTGAGATTAAGAGTTCTGGACTCTAAGTACAGAGCATTCTATCTGATCACAGCTGCATCTAAAACCTAGTGCAGCAAATGTACTGTGAGGAGTTGAGGAGGGGAGCGTGGAAGCTCCAAGAATCCTACCTTGCTGCTTCTACAGAACCTGTGCCTCCACGGAAGGGCGAGACATCCAGAAGCACTTGGGAGCAGAGATAAGACCTTGAGATTTGATAAGGACCTACCAACTCTCACACCATGCCAGGGTCAGAAGCCCCAGTTTGACTTTTGGCTGAGCCGGGCCCTGGCCAAAGAAATTCCCTGGGCCTCCCTCTGCAGTAGAGAGTTGCACACAGCTCCATCCAACTCGAGCATTTTTCAGGTCTAGACACAGGCAAAAGTCCCCCTCAGAAGAGAGAAACATGAAAAAGATGTATTTGTTTGATGATCAAGTGGTCAGGTGACACAATCCCAGTGGCGTAGCTGGTAGGAGAACCTCTCTTTCCCTGGGGTGGGTGGAGAGAGCTGTTAGGCTGGCCTTGCCCCTTGACCACAGCAGCTGCTATGATCACATGGGACCATCTTTGATGTAACCACTGACTCTAATTTATCCATTCTCAGAGGGATGCTTGAGTAGAAACTCCTGCCCTCCGGCTCCTCAAAGCCAGTTATTCAAGAATGAAAGGGAGGGACTCCCCCGGTGGTCCAGTGCTAAAGACTCTGCCTTGCAATGCAGGGGATGAGGTTTCAGTCCCTGATCAAGGAACTAAGATCCCACATGACTCAGGGCAATTTAGCCTGCTTCACTGCAACTACTGAGCCCATACGGTACAACTAGAGAGAAGTCCACGTGTGGCATGAAGCACTTGCCTGCTTCAACTAAGATCTGACACAGACAAAAAGCAAATAAACTATTTTTTTAAAGAATGAAAGGGAAAAGTATAATTTAGTGGGAGCTTATATGATATCAGCTATGAATTTCGTATGGGTCCACAGCAGGACACGACTACTGAATGAAGCTAACAAAACTGAGTTGGCACCTAAACAAATGCCACTCACCTGGCTGCTGGGCTACCCTTATGTAGGTACGACATTTTCCATCTTTCATTACTAGGATATCAACTAGAAGACGTTCAGAGCTCAAGGGTCTTTGTTTAATACCAAGGCCAAACCTGATCTTAATTGCCAAAGAATCATCAAATGTGGGAAATGATGTATACAACCTTCCTTTGTTGCAGTGGTGTAGGTAAACCAGAATACCTGCATTTGAGTCCCAGATCTAGTCATTATTGGCTGTGAAATCTGGGGAGAATTGGGTTATCCACTCTGGACTCCCTCCCTTTAACACACAAGTTGGGAGAGTAAAATGCCCACCTCGTGGGCTAGTTATGAGGATCAATTACACTAATGTCTCTAAATAGTTCATTCCTGTCAAATGCCAAGTAGATATTAGTTATTATTATAAACACCTTATCTTTGAAAAGATTTGTTTCCTTTCTGAGCTATGAATTATTGAGCCATGTCATGATAGATTTCCAGTGATAGACACCATATAAAATAAGAACTGGGAGCAGCTGGCTATGAGAAATACCCCACTTAGTTGTACCCACTTAGTGATGAATGCCAGGGCTCACTGGGCAGAACCTTTCCCTGGCAGGTAAGAACACTCAGACTGCTCTCTCGAGTTAATAGGCCTCACCAAACTTCCCTGTCTTTGCCAGCCCTGCGTTCCTAGAAAGAGTGTAGCTAAACAGGAGCAGCTGGCTATGAGAAATACCCCACTTAGTTGTACCCACTTAGTGATGAATGCCAGGGCTCACTGGGCAGAACCTTTCCCTGGCAGGTAAGAACACTCAGACTGCTCTCTCGAGTTAATAGGCCTCACCAAACTTCCCTGTCTTTGCCAGCCCTGCGTTCCTAGAAAGAGTGTAGCTAAACCTGCAGATCTTGCTTTTAATCAAATGTTTCATTTCAGGGAGCCATCGTGGTTTACATGATCTAAGACAGACCATGGACTCTGTTCATTTCAGTTCAGTCACTCAGTCGTGTCCAACTCTTTGTGACCCCATGAAGCGCAGCACGCCAGGCCTCCCTGTCCATCACCAGCTCCTGGAGTTCACTCAGACTCACGTCCATCGAGTCCGTGATACCATCCAGCCATCTGGACTCTGTTAGTGGACCATTTTCCCACATTCTCAGAATACTGCACAAATCACTACATACAAGTGAAAACACTGAAAAACAGACTTACAAATCCTGCACAGTGTTCACAGAAGGTTGGCTTGAGATAGGTCATCTCCTGAAAATTATGCACAAATCCTGGTCCCATTTTACAGTGTAGTTGGGACTTAGCTCTCAGGAAGTAAGCCATCATTTCATCCTTACTGATTAGGCCATCCCTGTGAAGAGAACCAAGAACAGAGGGCTCTTTAAACACATGCCACTCAGTAGTCACCACACTTAAATCACTCGCCTCCCAAACCTGTGTACCAAAGCAGGTGGGAATGTTCACCATCCTGTTCACATGTTCACATCCGAAAGGAGAGGACCTCAAAGGACAACTTTCAGTGCTAAAGGCTTTCTTAGTAAGCAGAACATGTGTGTGTGTGGGGGTGGGCAGGGGGGTGGTGACTTGTGCACTGTAGAACAGAAAGTCTTCTTCATTACCAATAGTAGCTTCCAGAAGGACATCTCCTTTCTAGCCTTTGCCTCATAATAGGGTTTGCAAGCGGGGAAGGCAATGGCACTCCACCCCAGTACTCTTGCCTGGAAAATCCAATGGACGGAGTAGCCTGGTGGGCTGCAGTCCATGGGGTCGCTAACAGTCAGACAGACTGAGTGACTTCACTTTCACCTTTCTCTTTCATGCATTGGAGAAGGAAATGGCAACCCACTCCAGTATTCTTGCCTGGAGAATCCCAGGGATGGGGGAGCCTGGTGGGGTGCCGTCTATGGGGTCACACAGAGTCGGACACGACTGAAGTGACTTAGCAGCAGCAGCAGCAGCAGGGTTTGCAAGAATCATGTTGCTGGAGAAAGGCAGAAAACCATGATAACTGGACCCACCATTCTCAGATTTTTCCACCTGATGTCCAGATCACTACCATTGGTAACCTTTTCATTCAGGTCTTATTGGCACACAGACCATTCACTAGAGTGATTCTCCCAGATCTTCTTCACATAGAACCTCTGGTTCTACCTACCACTGCACACCCTGACTCCCTGTTTACCAAAAGACCCCATCAAATTCACTGACATAGGTGAACGTCATGTTGCCTTCTCACTATATCAGTGTGTGTTGAAGACAACACCTTTCTGTGCCAATTCAGAATTCCTTTCTCTCTCATCTGTCCTTTCTTGGGGTCATTCTCCCACCTCCACCTCCTCGCCGACCCTCACTCTCCAGGACACTACTCCTTCTAAGTTCTGCTCCATCTTGTCAGCCACTCATTCTTCTGTTTACAAATACACTCAGGACGTCTCCTCCTTAAAAAAGGTCTTTCCTTACTCCTGCCTCCATTCCAACATTTGTCTTCTTTCTTACTCCTGAAGTTGTCCTCTTACTCCTGAAGTTTTTTGGAAGAGTATTTAGCAGACATTTTTTCCATTTCCTTCAGTTACTCTTTTCCTCCAAATAATCAGGTTTCTAATTCACCATTCTACTGAAGCTGTCACAGTAACGCCCTCAGTGGCCTTTTCTCATTCCTGGAACTTGCTGCCCTCCTGGCAGCACATGTCGTGGGGACAGGATTCCCCCTTCTCCACGCTCTCTGGTGACTCCATGTAGCCATGGCTCCCTTCTGCCTCTTTCGCTCCTCCTTCTCTAGCTCTTCTGAAGGATCCATGTCTTTCAGCTTCTGCACGTGGGGAGAGCAGTCCCTGAAGCCACATTCCCAGGCCCCACACTCATGTTCCTCTAAGTTTTCCTATCAGAGGGACTTCCCTGATGGTTCAGTGGTTAAGACTCTGTGCTGGCTCTGCAGGGGGTGTGGATTCAGTCCTTGGTCTGAGAACTAGATCCCACATGCTATGCAGGGGGGCCAGAAGATTAGAATTATTTTTTAATTAAACTAATAAACTTTCCCATCAGAATGTGCTTACACTCCTGGGACTGCAGCTCACACCACTGGACTGAAGACCTGACAATCTATGTCTCCTGCCCTGACTGTTCTCTTGAATCTTGGTGCCATATCTTCAACAACCTGCTAGAATCTTCTCCTGGATGGTCCACTTTCCTCTCAAAATCGACATATCTAAGCATGTCTGGCAAAAAATCATATAGGGATACTTTAAAGCTTCATTTTTAGGGAAGATTATTATATTTTTTGGAAAAACTATATGTATTTACTGGGACAGACTCAGGTCCATCTAAAGAATGGCAAAGCAAGAAAATGAAGACTGGAAAGTGATTTTAAGTTCATATTCTACATACATGTTACTGACAGAAACAGAGAGGAAGTAGGAAGTTAGCAGATAATTTAAATTTGATTTAATAAGAGAAGTTTATGTTTCTAATAATTTATTTTAAAAGCATATAAGTATTTTTAAAGTATTTTTCTGATTTAGTTATACAGTGAAGATAGATTAAGGTTTTAAGATGTTTATGATAAATTACCAAGGCTTCCCTTGTGCTGAATTATTTACAGGTTTAACTTTTTAAAAATTTCTCACACCAGCATAAATATTAGAGGATTTTAATATGATATAATTTGGATATTTAAACAATATAAAATCCAATATTTCATTACAGATGATTTTTAAACTAGGAACTAATCTCACATAATTAAAAATGAAGTGATAAAATTATTAATGTCAGAGTTTCTTGCCATTTTTTTTTAAATTAATGATACAGGTTTTAGCCTCTAAAGTTACTTAATCTCTCACAAATCGTTTGAAGCTAAAGAGAAACATATTTTTCCTTTGTTTCTCAAGACAGCATTTGAGCTAGCAAAGAAATAAAGCATGGACACTTTCTGGCTATCTGTACCTGTCACCTGCAGCTGAACACCAGAAGTAATCTAAAAAAAAAAACTTACTTACTTGATGATTTTTAAGACTACTCCCTGGTCCAGTGATGATGAAGACTCTGCTATACTAGACCTAACTAAAATTAGCCTCTATTCTTTTTTTGATGGAGGTTTTGGGGTTGATAGTTCATCTGTTAAGTAGTAGCAGTAATATGTGAAATGGAGAGCTCGGCTAATTTGCAAGTGAAGTTCTACTTAATACTAACTTGTGATTCCATCCAACCAGTCACGTTCATGAACACCGAGAAAAAATCAGCAAAAAGTTAGACACATCTCATCAAATCACTAGGATCAATGCTTTCAGGATATAAATTAGAGATAGAGTTCTCTGCTCTCGTTTCATAGTAACTTTCTGCTTCAGGACAGCCGCAATATAATATAACAAAATTAAACTTACTGGTCTTTGTCCAGCACACAAAAGGAATCCAAGAAGGGAAAACTGGCAGCTATACTTTCAAAGTCTTCTTGGGAGATATACCCATCATGGTCATGGTCGTAGTTCCTAAACACAGACTGCAAAGGAAAGACAAATGTTTATTGAATTACTATTTATGAGGCAGCCTCTGAACTTGTTATTGGGAAAGCATAATTAGCATATTACTTTTTTGATCAGTGAGCTTGAAATCTAGTGGGAGATAAAAAAATTGAGACGCCTCTATGGTATAATGAGATAAGCGCACTGCTGAAGATAAAGACAGAATGCTATGAAGAGAGGTGGGGAGGGAATTTTTTAAATATTTCCTGAAGAAAGCAAGGTCTAAACCAAGACCTCTGGATGAGTAGGAGTGAGGCTGGTGAATTTACAAATACCAACATCATGACAATAGAAAGTGAAACTTTAAATGTTAAATTATCTCAAAAATCAAAGTATACATGTAATGCAATTCCAATAAAAATCCCAGTGGGAATTTGTTTTAAATGAACAAGTTAATGATAAAGTTATGATAGAAGTAACATGTTGAAAATAGCCTAAAATTGTTAAAGATGAGGAGTAATGACCTCAGGTAAGGGAAACAAAAGCAAAAACAAACAACTGGGACTATATCAAACTGAAAAGCTTTTGCACAGGGAAGGCAATGTCAGCAAAATGAAAAGGCCACCTACTGAATAGCAGAAGGCATTTGCAAATGATACATCTTAAAAGGGGATAATATTCAAAACATACGAAGAACTGACCAAAAAAAAAATTTTTTTTAAGGCAGAGGACCTGAATAGACATTTTTCTAAAGAAGATTTACAGATGGTCAACAGACATATGAAAAAATGCTCAATATCACTCATGGCTCATCTCAGGGAAATGCAAATAAAAACCACAATGAGATACCACCTCACACCTGTCAGAATGGCTATTATCCAAAAGACAACAAACAACAGCTGTTGTTGAGGATGTGGAGAAAAGGGGACCCTCATGTGCTGTTTTGGTGGGATTATAAAGTGGTGTAGCCACTATGAAAACAGTAAAGAGGTTCCTCAAAAAATTAAAAATAGAACTATCATACAATCCATCAATTCCTTTTTGTGTATTTTTTCCAAAGAAAACAAAAATATTTGTTTTTTGAAAAGATGTATACACCCCTGTGTTCATTCCAGCATTATTTACAATAACCAATATATGGAAGCAATCTAAGTGTCTATTGATAGATGAATGAATAAGGAACATGTGATATATGAATAAACTGGAATAGATTCAGCCATAAAAAATGGACGCAACCTTGCCATTATTTGACAACATGGAAAGACTTTAGAATGTTATGCTAAGTGGAATAAGTCAGGCAGAGAAAGTCAAATATCATATGATTTCACATATATGTAGGATTCAAAAAACAAATGAACAAAATAAAACAGAAACAGAATCATAGATACAGAGAACAAACAGGTGGTTGCCAGAGGTGAGGGGAGTGGGAGGATGAAAGAATAGGCAAGATAAATTAAGAGGTGAAAACTTCCAATTGCAAATGACATGGGATGGAAAGCACAGCTTAGAGAATATAGTCAGTAATATTTTAATATCATTGTATTGTGACAGTTGGTAACCAGACTTATTATGGTGATCATTTTATAATGTGTAGAAATGTCAAATACCTATAACACCTAGAAGGTCAATTATACTTCAAATGAAAAAATGAGGAGTAATGAGAGACAGTGTACCTTACCAGAAATCAAAGCTATATTAGCCAAAACAACATGGTATTATACCTTAGTAGAGACAGTACAGTCTAGAAACAGAATTATATATATATATGTAAGAATTCAGAATTCTCAAACAAGTTTGCTCAAAGATATGTATATATGCACGCGCATGTGTGTATGTATGGAGGGAGTGGAATAAAGTCATACAAGATCATCTACAAGTTATCAGTGATTATCCCCGCTGCTGCTGCTGCTGCTGAGTCGCTTCAGTCGTGTCCGACCCTGTGCGACCCCATAGGCGGCCGCCCACCAGGCTTCCTCATCCCTGGGATTCTCCAGGCAAGAACACTGGAGTGGGTTGCCATTTCCTTCTCCAATGCATGAAAATGAAAAGAGAAAGTGAAGTCACTCAGTTGTGTCTGACTCTTAGCGACCCCATGGACTGTAGCCTACCAGGCTCCTCTGTCCATGGGATTTTCCAGGCAAGAGTACTGCAGTGGGATGCCATTGCCTTCTCCGTGATTATCCCTAGGCAGAAGAAATACCAAGACCTGAAAGTAAAACTTTCTAACTTTCTACTTTCTATGTTTTATGTAATGCATTAGTATTCACAATGTTTCTGCCTTTTTTTTTTTTTTTGGCCTTACCACGTGGCTTATGAGATCTTAATTCCCCAACCAGGCACTGAACCCGGGGCCAGTGAGAGTGCTGAGTCCTAACCACTGGACTTCCAATGGAATTCCCCTAGCTTTCCTTATAATCAGAGAAAAATAAAAAAGAATTTTCTATTGCCCTCTTATGATTTAAAAAAAAATTGTGAGTTCTTCCTGCAAACACATGTATGCAAATACTTGACTTCGAGTCTAGCTGTAATGAATCTCACTCTCTTTCCCTTGTGGTGTCTATTATATTTTATCTGTATTGCCTTAGGTTGCAGGCTGCTTCAGGAGTATTTTAGGAAGTAGGCAATGTATAAATGAACAAATTACTTCATTAAAATATGACAGTCATTATAAGTTTATCCATAGATAACTATTTTTGTAAGTTTTACTTTCAATACTTATTCAAATAAAAACTGCTTAAAATTTAACTGTTATGGAGTGCTGACAATTTATCATTTAATACCCATATTTATACTGAGAGTATAAGATTTTTTGTGGAATAAAACTCATTATGGAAATTCAAGTAAAACCCAGTCATTTATTTGATTAAATTAGTGGTACTTAACCTATCAAAACTGGGTCAACTTTTCCCCATGAAATTGTAATTAGAGAAAAGAGATAAAGTACTGAGGGGCAAAATAGACTCCTGCAGCAAAAAAGGCCTGTCTGCAGAGAACGCAGTGAACATTTAAGAGCAGGAGAGAGAATACCTCTTTTATCTCCTGATTCTAGACTTTCCTGAGCCACAGTTCCATGTCCCTGGATCCTCTGCCGACTTTCCCTGGCTCCAAGTGGGATGTCCCTACCACATCATCATATGGTCCCCACTGGACCTTCTGGCTTTCCCATCATCTTCCCTCACCCTTTCCTCCCTTTCTGCCGCACATGCTCCATGAAACTTTTCTATCAGCACTTCATGGGTTTGTGGATGAGCCACGATGTAGAACATTCTTTTTCTGTAAACATTCTTTCCCAGCAAAGAGTACATTATATACCAAAGACTTGTTTCTACTGCACCTGAGGAGATACTGATCCTCAAAGTAGATGTGTAATCAATAAGCACAGTTTCTAGTGCCTGAGAAAGGTGCTTGCCATCTTTTCCACATTGGTGCATCTACTTTTTTTTTACATGGAAAACTCTGACATCATCTTGCCCTTCATTCAGTGATGTTTCTGACCTGAAGTATTGTGCTGCTGTGTCTCAGACCTCCAAACATACAATGCTGAAGGGACTATTTAACTTGCAGGATTTTCCTCCTAGCCTCAGGTAACCAATTTATCAAGCATTTTATTGTGATCCACGTGGGTTGTTTCTTGTTTGTTTTTTGACGGCATCGGGTCTTCACTGTGGCACAGGGACTTGGAAGGTACAGATCACATGGGCTTACCTGCCCTGCGGCCTGTGGGACATTACCAGGGATCGAACCTGAATCCCCTGCATTGGAAGTGGATTCTTAACTGCTGGACCACCAGAAAAGTCCCCTCATGTGGATTTTTAATGAGTAGATTCAAAGGACTTCAAACAGTCCTTTGGGTTGCAGGGGCAATGACAAATGTATCAAATGCCTGGGGAAGACAGGAGTTCTAGGTAGCTGTGAGCATTTGGACAAGTGAGAACCCACAGAAAGAAAGGGGAAAGGGGGCCTTTCTGAGAGATTCTTTCCCCAAAAGCCATGGCCAGGCAGAGCTAAGTGTCTGTTGAATTTCTCCTACCTGCCAGAGGGCTGTCTTAGTGGACTCCAGCTGATACCTAGGCTGGTACCAGAGAACATTCTGGAAAGAGAAAGGGTCCTCCTAGTGCTCACTTACCTCAACTAATTTCCTTATGTGCTTGTTGATGACTGTAGGATCTGGCTTTGGCATCACTCCTGAGGCCCACTCCAGGGGCACCACAGGCTTGGTGGGCGTCGTAGGGGAGGCAGGCTGCTGACAGAAAACATACACATTAAAAAAATCTTTTTTGATTTATTTTTTAAATTGGAGCATGACTGCTTTACAGTGGTGTGTTAGTTTCTGCTGTACAACAACGTGAATCAGCTACATGTGTACATATATCCTCTCCTTCTTGTGGCTCTCTCCCACCTTCCACCTTCAGCCCACCCCTCTAGGTCATCACAGAGGATCAGGCTAAATTTCCTGTGCTAGACAGCAGCTTCCCACTAGCTATCTATTTTACACGTGGAAAACACACACATTTTTCAACTTTATCTGGGACTTTGAGCAATTTGGAAAAGGGACAGTGAGACAGACATGTAAGTTTTGCATGGTCACATCAGCAGAAAAATTATATTTGTGTAGCACCTAAATGTTTTTAAAACAAACATCAGTGAAAATGTTAATGGAATATTTTGTCGGTAGAATCTAATCTGTAACCAAATACATATTTCGATAGTGCGTTTTGTTTAGCAGGAGCCTAGATTGCATTATTTTATGTGGGAAAAAACATTACTCATCCAGCTCATCTAAAAATCCTACCCAAGTTCCCTAAATAACACTAAAACACTGGTAAACATCTCTATAACACTTCATACAGTTTTGTTTTTTGTGTTTTTTTTGTATAATAGAAAGCCTATGAAACACCAGTTATCTAATTCTTTAATACTCAGTGCTAGTGATAAATTAGGTGTGTGCAGCAAGCAGGCAGCAGTGCACAGCCAAGTTTATGTCATCTTGCCAGCATCTCTCTCAATATGCTTAATCACTTCTTGATGGTTTGAATAATCGCTAGCTCCCTTGAGCCCTCTTCAGCGCAACTTGTTTTCTCCACAGGTGTTACTACGTTCTTGCGAGATATTTTCACTTAAGAAAGTGAGAAGATGGTGGCAATAATGCATAACACGTTTATACAACACAAGCACAAAACACAGTCCTATCAGGAGACCAGCCAAGAGCGCTGTGCACGTTGTGTCCTCTCCCTTGGACTCTCACACTATGAAATATTTTTTTCTGGTGCCTACATACACACATGTATTAGCAGATTTTTTTTTTAATTGGACACTGAGTTCAGAATAAACATTCTTGCAAGGGGAGCTGAGGTGTAACTATATGGGTTTACGCCTCTACTAATGTTGTGAGGTGGGTGTTTCTGATATCCCGTGGGCTACAAATAAAACAAAAAATATCTGCCATCTGAATATGGTCAACCTTTCATAGTCTCTTTCTCTCTGACATACACACACACACACGCACGCACGCACACGCACACACACTCCCATCTCGGCTCTTTCGGTCAAGTCTTTCATCTTGTTGATAGGACAAAGGGCTCAAGCCTTGGTTCCCTTGGTACTTGGTAAAGCACTCCCTTCTCCTCAAAGCACTATCATAAACTCAGAGGGATACCAGAAGATATTTCAAACTTCCAAGGGAAATATAGCTATACTCAATATTTGCTGGACTCCACACAAACTACAAAGTTCACCCATTAAATCATTCTATGCTTCTACCAATGATATCATATCTTTGTGAAGCAAAAAAATCAGTCTGGAACAAGTGATAAAGGTGACAGTATCAACATGATTCCAAGATTTAAGAAACTGTACAATGCCTAACACACATTAGTATTTGTGGTAATTTAAGAATGAAATAAAAATAATATCTTTTTCAGCGTGTATTTTTCAAGCGGGTACTAAGTCACTAGAATATCAATATTTATACATACTTAGTTGCTTGGACCTAACTATTCTATAAGTAGAAATGTTAGGCATTTCTTTTGACCTCGAGGTAGCATGAAAAAACTGAGACATGGAGTAAAACACAAAAAAATAGGGAGGCACAAAGGATGCCACTGTGAACAGAGAAAGGTCGAGAAGCTCTGAGACTAAGTAGGTGAGGTCGCCGGCTCTAGCTGCAAGCACACCAAAGCCACAGGCTCTCAGTAATAATCCTGACTGGAAATTGTTCTCTAGTTCCCAACAGGCGTCAAACACTAAATACAAATAGGGTGACACTGCACTTAGAGAAGAGACAGAAAGGGATTGGGAAATGCGTTTTCATAGTTTTCATTTTAGCGGGCTGCCCTGGTGCCTCAGTGGTAAAGAATACGCCTGCCAATGCAGGAGACACGGGTCCAATCCCTGGGTCAGGAAGGTTCCCCTGGAGAAGGAAATGGCAACCCAGTCCAGTATACTTGCCTGGAGAATCCTAAGGATGGAAGAGCCTGGCGGGCTACAGCCCATGGGGTCACAAAAGAGTTGGACACGACTGAGCGACTAAACAACAGGGTTTTAGCACTTGGAAAAGTTTTCAAAAGCTTCTGCTTTGATAAGAGTCTCTTTGGGGACTTCCCTGGTGGTCCCGTGGATAAGACTCCATGCTTTCAATGTGGGGGCCCAGGTTCGATCCCTGATCAGGGAACTATATCACATGTGCTGCAACTAAAGATCCCATCTGCCACAACTAGGACCTGGTGCAATCAAATAAATAAATACTTTTTAAAGATTTTTTTATATTGTATGGAAATATCTCCTAAAATTGGCAAAACTTGAGACTGAAAATAAAGTAAATCTAAAGGGCACAAATCAGGCATGTATGCCAACATGGTCATTCCTACCCTGTTTCTGAACAAGACATGGTGCAGAAATGATGGGAAGCAACATAGGAAAAAGCACAGGTGATGGAGCCAGACAGTCCCGAGAGGAATCCAAACTCTCCCGCCTCCTGGCTGTGTCAAAGATACCTATGTTCACTAGACTCTGTTTGCTTAACAGAGTCAATGAGATAACATACATATTATGACCTGCCAGGCATTCAACAACCAACAGGCAGCAATTAAGATGCCTGGTAACAGCTAAAGGAAGGTGTCAGGAGGCAGCAATGCTGTGTGCATGTACAGGACAGCTTCATCACACCAGCGCTATGGAATGAAAGAGAAGCTTACGAATTCCCTTTTTTTCAATAACATTACTTTCCTTTTCTGCTTGTATTTGTGCTCACTTGTGTCTGACTCTTTGTGACCCCATGGACTGTAGCCTGCCAGTCTCCTCTGTCCATGGGATTTCCCAGGCAAGAACCCTGGAGTGGGTTGGCATTTCTTACTCTAGGGGCTCTTTCCCACGTAGGGATCAAACCTTCGTCTTCCACATTGGCAGGCAGATTCTTCACCACTGCACCACCTGGGAAGTCCACCCTTCTTCTGAGCTCTCTTTATTATGCTAATTTGAAGAGTCTGGCCTTAACCCCTCCCTTTGTCTGTGCTGTATCTTCCCATAAGGCTGCGTTCTGCAGTGTCCCCAGAAGATGAGCCTCTTGGGAGTGGCAGGGAGGGGAACATAGTGACGGAAACACCACTCATTATTTTAAGAGCAGACGCTAGCAGGTCAACTGACTCAGACTCACGTTCATGCTCTCCCACCTGGCCTTCACTGTGAACAGCATTCACAGTCATTCTGCCTCTTTCAATTCAATGGTTCAGAATTGTAGTGGGTATTAATAGATGCACAGACTTAGAGCCTAGAGTTGCTGGCAACACACCACAGAACTCAACTGGCATGGAGGTAATGAATGAGACATTTATAAGAAAACTGATCTCAGGATATATATATATAAGAAACAGAAATTTTTTCTTCATCATGCAAACCTCATCCTTCTTGTAAATTTCATATTCATCCTGATATTTTTCTTCCTGGTGTAAAACATAGCTGAGCTACAGTCTTCTTGCTAAAAGTAATGAGCAGTGTATACTCAGTAATGCAATTTCTTCAACTCATTGTATAATGTTTCTTTACTAAGAGTTAACTATCAGTTAAGTGAGGCGCTATCCAAATAAGATATTGAAATTCTGAGTTGGGTCAATCATTAGTAGAGAAATTTGTGAATTATGATTAGGGTATTTAAAATTTATTAAATCTAATTTTATGTTGAATAGGCTTTTTAAAAAACCTGGAAGGCTCAGAATGATCTTTAACATTAAGTCAAGTTATTGTTACCACTTCTTTTTTTTAGCCCTATATGTAGGTAGTTCTCAGAGGGAACATGGAAGATCAAGAATAAAACAGAGTAATTGGAAATGATATTCTTTGTTAGCCTGTGAAGTGAAGAGATAATTATCTGTCAGGGCTAAGCTATTCCACCGGTAAAATGAGAATATAGATTTTTAAAATTCTTCAATCTTAGACCACATAGCACATAGTAATAGGCAATTATTGTAAATGACAAATAATGGTGTTTGTCACTAATCCTCAGAGAGAAAGCAAAACCTACCGATTTAGAATTTCTAGGCTCCAGAACCAGTGATAGTTTGTAAATATCATCTTCTGTGTGATAGAGGTCCAGAGAAAGCTGCAACAAATCGAAAGGGATAAATCAGACTGCTGAATTATTTATTTACTTATTTACATTGTTGAAATTTCTTCAAACCAAATGTTTGGGGTCAATGCAGAGAGCTGAATGTAGAACATTAAAAAGATAGCATGGCAGAGGTGGAAAATGAAATTTCAAAAAGAAAAAAAGTTAACCCTAGTGTGGTCATCAGCATATAAGAACCATTGACTCAATTTCTCAATAATTATTGAGCAGCTCCTAAGACCCAGGCTCCTAAGAGCCAGAGATCAGGAATCCTTGATATTATAGAATAGGACATGTGCATAAAATAAGACTTGGAAATGGAATCAGCACTATCTTAGAGGTTTGACTAGAGAACTGTAGAAATAAAAGAGCAATTAAAAGGTTTCTGTTATTTCCGAGCATTGTACTAGGTTCTGGTGATACAAAATGGTATAAAGTCATTTATGCCCTCAAGGGCCTGACACTTTATTTGAACAAACAGGACCTGAACACAGAAAGATATATTCATATCAACAAAAGGCAACACAAGCTAAATGCGAGGAAGCTGTCCCACACTAAGTGGTGTAGGAAGTTTTCATGGAGCAGTGTGTATAAGCATAGCGAAGAGATTTTGGAGATCTGAGCTCAAATTCTAAGCCTGTTTCTGGTTAACTCTGTGACCTTGAGCCAGTCACTTTCTCTCTGACATTCATTTTCCACTTCTGTAAAATGGGAAAGATCACAAAAATCCCTTATCTAATTGGATTTTTATCAGGATCAAATGAAATACTGCATGTAAAGGACTTCACACAGGGCCTGGTACGCAGTGAAATCTCAGGAAATGTAATCTGATGTTGTCGCTGTCATTGTTATTGTTACAGCTACTAAAACTACTCTTATTACTATGTGGAGGGACCACTGAAGGCTGAAAAGATCAGAATGGATTCACAGAGGAATTTGTAAACTGGGACCTTCCAGGGAAGACAGAAAAATACAGAGAGAAAAAACAGGGTAGGCAAGGATGACAACATGTACCAAGACTGAAAAATATGGATAAAAATCTACAAAACCTTAAAACGCATGGTCTCATTCACCTAAAACAGAATTCATAAGACTTAAATACACCCGGATAATTCCCATACATGCCCTTCACTGGGAAGATGAATCCTACCATGACATCATCAGGGAACAGAACCATGTGCCCTATCCTTTCTCTGACCATTTAAGCATGAAAATTTTCCTTTAATATATTTCATTTAAAAATAAAAGCTTAGGGACGTCCCTGGTAGTCCAGTGGTTAAGAATCCACATTCCAATGTAGGGGATGCAGGTTTGACCTTTGATTGGGGAACTAAGCCCACATGCTGTGGGGTAACTAAGCCCACGACGCAACTGTAGAGTCCACCCGGGCTGAGAAGACGCACACCACAGAGAAAGATCCTGCAAGTGCCACAACTAAGACCCGACGCAGCCAAAACAGTTAAACAGTTTTCTACTTAGGAAAAAATTCAAACGTTAAAAACTCAATTAAAAAAAGGCTTAGATAAATTAGACAAAGGCTTAATGTGTACGAGTATGGAATGAGAGGGAAGAGAAAGAAGAAGGAAGCAAGAGAAAACTCAGAGGCAAAGGATATCTTTGAAGAATTTATCTTTCTGTTTTATCTCATTAAAAAAAAAAAAGAAGCAGCTGGCATTATAAAACGGCATTCTTTAATCGTTCATTGAACAAATATTTATCGGCTGCCTAATATATGGTGAGGACCATTCTAGTCACTATTCTACCTACTAAACATAACATTTAAGTTAAGAATTTCACCCATCTGATCATGTATTGCTTTACCTAAACTTTGTCATCTAAAGGTTTTTTCCAAGCATAATAAAATTGACAATTGACTTTACTACAAAATTACCCTAGTATCATTTCAGATCAGGAAAATACTGCTCACAAAAAAATGCACACTGTATTTGCCTTCCCCTGAAGAGCGGTCACGTCTGCCTTTAGGGGCCCTGACTTTTTGCTGGAGGGGAACTAGCCCCATGTCCCCAACAAATGCTATTAGGAGCCAGCCTACTATATAACTGAGTGAAAGAAGATGTGTGAAAGGGAGACTGTGATAGAGACATTGGTACAATGGAGTATTTGGCAACAGAGTTTTGCAATGTGATTAACTTGGGGATCTTTCCTCTTAGCCCAACAATAAGAAAAATTTGTGCTGACAAGTGGAATTTGACACTGGATCTCTGGGTTAGGGAAGCAAGGAGGCGGGTGTGAACTCTAATGAATGCGAGAGAGCCACTACTCAGCTAAGGCAGATTGTCATCAGTCTGACAACAACTGCCACATATTCCAATTTATCAAAAGAAGTCACAAATCTGGACCATTATATGAAATACTCCCATTTTAAGCACTGGCATCTAATAATAAATTTCTTTTTTTATGATTCTTGTGGGTCAAATAAAGCACATCTGCCATGAGAAGTCGCTGACCATTTTGTAAATTCCACAATAAAAGACTCTCCTGATCTCCAAGCCTCATGAAAGCAAAGAGCATACCTGTCTTTTCTACCCCCATAATCCCTGTCCTAGTTTGCTGCCTTGCGTTGTGAATGCTACCTAGAAAACTGAGTGACTTCTTCCTTCTGAGTTGCTTGATATCAGGAGCTAACCCAGGCTTTAGTGAGTATGTTCCTGTCTTCCTGACTCCTCCTCTAACGATGGCAGCGGCATCCGCTGGAGAAGAGAAGAGGGCAGTGTAAGAACATCCAACCGAAAACCTAAATATGCCACACACCAAGTAGAGGAGATGCTCTTTCAAAAGATACAGAACATTTTTGGGGATTTTCTTGTGTCAATGAACAGATACCTGACTCCATGATGGAAATGTTTTGGTCTTCTTCCAAGGTTTGCTTTCCATTTATTAGTGGCAGTATGAACCTAAGCGAGTCAATAACCTTTTTTTTTAATTAATTTTTTTTTTTAACTGGAGTATAGCTGATTAACAATGTTGCATTAGTTTTAGCCTTTAGAGTCTGTCTCAATATGTAAAATGGGAATCAATAGTAGTTCCCTCCCAGGTTTGTTGGGAAGATTAAACAAGATAGTATGTGTACACTGTGGTTTGTTTTAGAGGGTCACACAGAAGGGAACTGCAGGGTTTGGCTTCCAATCAATATAGCAGCCAAATGCCACAGTGTTCAGCCATGAAGACAGAGCTGCCATCTGGGTCAGTCCTGCCATCTCTCTGCTTTCCCAGTCACAATCTTACTTGCTTTCTTGGATTTCCGCTGGGTGTTATGGCCCTGTTCTACTTTCTACACACCTTTTTAATAATAGAGGCAGCTTGTCAATGGGATTTCAAAAATCTTTATTTGCATCTAACATTTTAAGTTTGGTTGTTTCTGAAAAATGTTTTGAGTCACTGTTTCAGGTTGTTGCTTTTACAGACAAGCCTATCAGCAGAGATGGCTGTGGGTTTAGTCTGCATCTTAGGACTGACATTGCCTTGACTGGAGAATTATAAAACAACACACACTTGATCATCATATTATCTCCATTCACAATTTTTACAAATTCTGCCTCTTCCTCTCCCTCCTCCTCCTCTCCTCCTCTTCTTCTTCTTCGATTGTAAAAATACAGGGGCTTTCCAGTTATTTGCATATACTCAGAATGGTAAACGTAACTGATAGATCTAAAAATACTATGAAAAAAAATCAGACTATTTCATGTACAATGAAACAAGAAGCCTTAGTCTGAAAACTCCTGGTTACATGAATTAGGATCACAATGGAAAGGGTCTTCTCCAGATCTTCCCTCAAACAAGGAATAACCCAAATCACAGCAGTTTGGTGGTATGGTCGCCTTTCCTTCATGTGCCCAGTGCTGTTTCGGGGGCTAAGGTTACGATAAAAAAATGGCAAACAGAGTCCCTGCTCACATAGATTTTGTTTTGTAATTAACTTGTTCTTTACAGGCTTCCCTCATAGCTCAGTTGGTAAAGAATCCGCCTGCAATGCAGGAAACCCCGGTTCAATTCCTGGGTCAGGAAGATCCCCTGGAGAAGGGATAGGCTACCCACTCCAGTATTCTTGGGCTTCCGTTGTAGCTCAATGATAAACAATCTGTCTACATTGGAAGAATGGCACTGAAACATGTATAATATCGTATGTGAAATGAATCTCCAGTCCAGGTTCGATGCATGATACAGGATGCTTGGGGCTGGTGCACTCGGATGACCCAGAGGGATGGTATGGGGAGGGAGGTGGGAGAGGGTTTCAGGATGGGGAACATGTGTACACTCGTGGCAGATTCATGTTGATGTATGGCAAAACCAATACAATATTGTAAAGCAATTAGCCTCCAATTAAAATAAATAAATTTATATTAAAAAAAAAGAATCTGTCTGCAATGCGGGAGACCCGTGTTCGATCCCTGGGTTGGGAAGATACCCTGGAGAAGGGAAAGGCTACCCACCCCAGTATTCTGGCCTGGAGAATTCCATGGACTGTATAGTCCATGGGGTCACAAAGAGTTGGATATGACTGAAACCTATGAAAAGAGAGATTATTTAATTTTCAAAGATGCAAAATAAAATAAATATCAGCAATATTCCCACACTGCTGAGTAAATGTCCTTCAGAGTGTGAGAGAGAGAAACATCCAAACTGGGGATTCACAAGTTGGTTATTTGCAAGCTTTTTTGTCCTTTATGACTCTCAGCTTCTTCATTTCTAAAACAGGAAGGAGCAGGGGTGATGTTATGCCCTCTGACCTGCCCAGGCTATATCACAGGGTGTGTGTGAGAATCTACTGAGGCAATATATGTGAAAAGTGCTGTGAAAACTGGAATCAATTACTACAGAAAGTTTAAGTATTGCTATATACAGAATGGGCAAATACATAGGAATTGCTGACGAACTTAAAAGTTCTTTTTTCCTTTTTTTAGAGCTCTCAATTGATATTGGCTTCCTCACCATGGGGCCATATTTAGAAGCAGTCACTTCAGGCAGAAACTTGAGCTAGGGTCTTGGAGCAGAAAGAATCACCCCTTTAATGCTGTGCCTAAGAATGACCTCACATGCATTTGGGCAGCTGCCGATCAATCATACGATCAATCATATGGTTCTCATCCCAACATGTATGTGGATCATGAAATGTTCACTGGGCTCCAGTGAACACCTCCTGGGAGCCTCCTCCACCCTGATTCTGAGGAGATTAATCTGCCTATGGCCAGGAAGAATGAATGCATTGAACTTTCTCCTTGGTTGTGGGGAGAGAGTAAAACTCTTGGCTGTAAGTAGGAACTGACTTGATGACTGTGCTCATCTCTGGAATTCTGCTATCCTGATGCATGCTGGGCTGGAACCACGGGACCGGGCTGACACTTGGTTCCTTAGTCCCAAGGCTCCACCATTCCTTATATCTAGAACCACAGAAGTTTAGAACTGGGTGCGTCCTCACAAATGAGCACAAAACTCTTTAGGAAAAAAATCCAAAGTCAGTTAGCAAGGAGACAAAGCTAAAAAACTGCAGAGGCAAGGTCAACAACTATTATCTCCCATCAGAGATTCTGGCCCGGATACTACACTCTTCTATCACTGCTCTGACTAAATATGATGCCTGATGGCTTCTAAATTTTCCTTCACTTTCTAAGAGAGAGAGATAGCTAGAGATTGAGGTTTTTTTCTTTTTTCTTTCCTTCTCAGCAAAAATCCAATTATTTCTTAGCTTTTACTTCTGGAATTCAGATTTTCCATCAGCATCCCAAAATTTCAGTCAAAATCCTGTAAGATGTCTCTGTCATGATGTTGCTTGCTGCATTTACAATTAAAAATTATTTCCCCTACTCTATCATTATCTTTTTTCCGGATGAGAATCTGCCCAGGTATAGGCACCTGCTATGTGAAGCTATCCTCCACCTCAGGGAGTCAGTCTGAACACAGACACCTGAAACCTTGGCTACACCCTGAGACTGGTCTGCAGACATCACCTGTGTATAGGGGTTTACACAGTCTGATTGGGGCTGCAACTCTGGTCACTTATTCATAGAAACAGATTTACATGGCAAATGATTAATAAATGCAGGTGCCTGGATGATTGTGAGGTTCCCCCCACACCCAGTGAGAATGTCTGTGTGTTTATTATTTGTCACACCATCTGAACCCCGAGAGATTTGTGTTTCTGTGTGTTGGCCACTTCTGCTTTATACGAAGAAGGCAGCTGCCATTATTGCTACACCTCGGGGGTCAACTCTTTGGTAGACAATTATGTGCTCTAGGAACAGTGGGTGAGAAGGTTTAGGAACCATACTCTTATTCCAGTGCAGCAGCCCTAGAGGATTTAGCCCTTCAGAGCTTCAGAGGGATTGTTGTTTTTCATTTCCTATGGCCATTGGAAGGAAGTAGTTAATTCAGTATTGCAACCAAGTTTCAAATGTTACAGTGTCATAAACCCAAACAAGGAAGTTACTCCTCCACTTGTTTCAGCTAAGCTGAGAGAATTTGCTTATGCCTCTTTCTCCCCTGACAAAGAAGCAGCCAATGGGAAATATTCTCTTCTACACACATGTGTATCTAAAAGAGCTAGGACCTAGAGACCAGCTAACTGTGTGTGCCACTAATGCCCCAAACGATAAGTGGGTTAATTTCTTCCAACCGACATCATTCCTAATTATAGCATTCAGTTCATCTGTTGAGCCCCTACATATGTCAGGTACTATGAAAGGTGCTGGGGACATGCGATGCATAAGGCAAGCAGACAGAAAAAAAAATCTAATGTCAAGTGGTACCTCCTATAGATAAGAAAGTACAAAGTGCAGGGCAACACAGGTGACAGATGCATTACTGCTTTGGAGGGAAACACAACGGCCCCTGAGAGCATCTACATAAAGAGAGAGGCATTTAAATTTAAGCTAGTCATGGGGTGCGGGGTAGCGGGTGGGATAGAGGGGTAAGGAAAGAATTTTCCAAGAAAATGCAATGGCCAGAAAGTAGAAAGCAGCAATTACTGGTGGAAAGTGTAAGTCCCATACTCCTCAAAGGCAGGTGTGATGCGGGATCACACTAAGAGTCAGAAAGCAAGTTCCGAAGGGCCTCCAGGGCCAGACTGGGAAGTGCCTCTTGTGTTTGGGGAGGCTGGTGGGAGTGGGGGCAGGGAGATCTTGGAGGAGGTTCCTGCTTTACTCCAGGCTTCAGCTACAGCAATGTGGTGAGGATCCAGAGAAGCCGGTGAGCTGAGGGCATAGGGAAGGGGGTGATGAATTAGATTAGTGTGATGCAGGATTGTGAGGCCCTGAGGACAGAGCTGGAAGGCCTCTCTGAGAACTCCAGAAACCAGAGCTGTGGGGGCAAAGACTGAGACCTTCAAGGCAAATTGAATTTTCTGTGCTTGGAGATCATATTTAACAGTCTGAATTTACGCAGGTTACAGGTGTGGCTTCCCCACCCTTCCTCCTTTGAGATTTCTTCCCAACCACTGACCCCGCATCCAACCCCTCCCATGCCTTCATTGTGAACTGCTGGCGGGGATCTTTCTGCATCCCCTGGGAGGTGAGGTTCAAGCTCCGGTCTACTGGAGCACAGGCTCCAGCCCACTGAACTCACTGTGAGCAAGTTGATCAAATCCAGGTTGGGTTCCAAGTGGTGGGAGGCATTCTGCAGGGAGACCAGTTCACTCAGGGTAACGGAGAGCTGGTGCATTTTTACAATGTTCACTTTGTTCTCCTCTGTCCAGTCTGGGAAAATGACGTGGACTGCTATCAAGTCTTTCAAGTGGACGCCAAGGATTGGGATTTTGAAGCCATCACAGTCGGCAAAAGCCTTACGGTAATTACAGTAATTGCCGTTGGAGGAGACCAGCTCCGTCATTTCATTCCAGTTCTGGAGAACAGATGGAAAAGTAGATTTTCAAACGGCCTTCCCTTCTGCCCACCCCCAGGCCCAACAGTGTGCAGCTAGGAAATTCCTCTGCTACCAAGAGAAGTATTGATTACACCAACATTGATGCAGGGAGATACTAACCAGGAAAAGGAAAGTTAGAAAACCTGACTATGAGTTGGACAGCCTGTTCCATTCTGCTACAGAACAGAAATAGCCCACACCTCTGCCTACCTACTAGGGATGTTGAGATGTTAAATGGCATCATCATATAAGTATTTAATAATTCATGGAAATATAATCCAAAAAATAAACATATATTATATTAACATATGTAGTATATTAAAATTTCCTAGTTCCAAGAAAGTTGCATTTGAGATATAACTTGAAGGGGACAGGACAGGGGCAGGAACAGTCATATTGATGTGTGAGATAGCTGTGGTTTTGGACTCTGCCACTAAGTAAGAAGGTGACCTTAAGCAAGTCACTTCACTTTTAGGTACATTAGCTTTCTTTTTCTGTAAGAAAGAGGAGTTTGAATAAATAATTTTTCAATATACACTGGTGGTTCCAAGCCTCTATGAGCCTCCACTGAATTATCCTTTTTTTTTTTTCAATTTTTTTCCATTAAGTTATTTTCACATTTAAAATATGTTTTGCTCTCTATTGGAAATTCAGTACTAATCTAAAGGAAAATGAAACACATAATGAGCCCCTTTATACTTGAAATGAGTACAGTGTTTGTGGTCAGTCAGCAGCACTGCTGTGTCTTAAATTCTCCTGTTCATATGAACAAGTTATTGTTGGTTGTCTAACAGCAACCAGACCTTCCTAATAGACCCTAAGGTGACTAGTATACTCTTTCCCATGTGTCTCAGATGGAGCTATTTCCATGCCCAAGTCCAAGAATAGGTTCTGATCTACCGTCATCATCATTTCATCCCCCGGGTTTATGATTGGTTCAGGAATAAGAGTTAAGCCAATCAACATGTTGCATTCCTCTGGATACTGTTATTGGCCCAGGGGTGGGCATGTGATTTGAGATGGTCCAATCTGCCTAAAAAAAGAAGGTCTTTATTCCATGGGGACAAAGCTAAAGAGGGGTTTTCCCTACCTCCAACTTTCATAAACAAAAGAGCAAAATTTTGCCACTGTTGCAGACAACCCAGTCAGGAGGGAAATCAGTCTGATGAAAAACAAAAACAAAAACCTCACACTAAGCGGAATTCAGAGCAATTGAGCCAGAGTTCTGATCAGCCCATGCATGGACTTGGCCTTGCCTCTGGACTTCCCAGGTATGTGACACAATCCATTTCCTTATTATTTAGGCAATTCCAAGATTTTTTTTTAACTTATAGCTGAAAGGGTCCTTAATGATACAGCAAAGTACACTTTTACAGAGAAATCTTTTCATAAGGATGAAATGTTCTTTTTTGCTCCATAAGGAAATATTTAATTGTGGTCTGGAAAAAGTTCAGTTTGGGAAACAATCATTGCTTTAAATTATTTTTGTTCCTGGAAACTCAGCTATAAATCTGAAGGCTTTCTATACAAAAGATTTCTTTCTGTCCCCCCTCCCTCTTCTTTTGTATATTCCCCCATGTTGAATCCAGTGCTATGAAGAGAGCAAGTGTTCAATGACTTCATTTGAGGAGTGGATAATAGGAATGATATCTGTCTTATCTGCCTTGTAACCTTCATGTATTTCATAATACCGATCACAGAGCAAGCACCAAATACATATTTTTTGAATATTTACAACTACAGTATGTTAATGGGGTTTAAAAGCATTTGTATTGAACACTTGCTGTCAATTCTATTCTGTTTTCCCAGGAGGTATGGCTATAACCTCCTATTGTCTAAGAAAAACACTTTCCCCTTCTGAGTGACATTTGTTAGGATCATCCTACCTCTAAAAAATTTCCAAGCAAAGTTTTTACTTGGGATTATGATCTGGTTCACTGTACCTTTGTAACTTCTGAAGACAGATGAGAATGGGTCTCTTTGAGCCGGGAAATGGAACTATGACTAAGGCCTCCCACCACTGCCATCAGGGTGTTAAAATTTTTGAGCTGAAGGAGCTTCTGCAATTAAAAAATGTTAACTTCAATACTTTGTAACAATTTTTGAATTATTCTCACCTTTTGGCAGTACAGATGAAGTCATGTACAATTTTAATAACAAGGATGTAGGAAAAACAATATCAATTCAAAATGAAGTACAAACAAAACTCACTAGAAAAATATACCAATCCTTTCACAGAAAATAGCTACATTAAACACTTCCAAGTATGGCCAATTAAAAGCAATCTTCTTGTATGACAGAAGTATATTTGTTCATTAGACATTTATGGGTAGTTTAATTGCCTTCTACATTGTGAATTCCAAATTTCTTCAATGACTTTTCTCAACCAAGTGAATGAATATCTAGAATCCTTTAAGAATCCCAGTCTAATTAACAGACATACATACCTTGGCAACATTGATAAACTTTGTGATAACTTCTGCTCTTTGCTGAGGAGTTGGTTTGCTAAGAACCATCAACTGGACCCACTTAGAGATTCCATTAAATAAAGCAATAGATCTCTCCAAGGTTGGGTTATTCTCCAGGCAGCCATGGATGACATAGCTTTGGTAATCAGTGAACTAGTTAAAGGAAGATTCAGAGACTCTGAGTTATAATGGAGTCTTTGAAAAATCATAAATTAGAATGTTGCATGGAACATAGGTGAGACAATGTTTCACAACAAAATCACTATTTCTTTCATTTCACACTTACAATGGCATCTTACACATATGAATATACTATGAATAATGACTATATCTGTACCTTTAACATGCTATTTCACTGCATTTCACTCTCCCATACACAGACACACAATTATTACATACCATAGTGTTGGTGGGGAGAGCAAGGGACAAGACTCAAAGTCACATTTCAATGAGTCCAAAATTTGCTGGATCTTAAAATCTATATGGGGCATTTGCTAAAACACTGGTTTCAGGAAACTTGTTAGACCTAAAGGATCACTGTTCCAGAGGAATAATCTAAGAATCTCCATTTTTCACCACTACTGATGATTACAATGGTTGGAAAAGTTCGAGATACAATGGCATGCATTAAAGAAAAGGAAATGAACATAACGATCATAATTTCAAGTTAGAATAAGCTTGCAACATTGTTTTCAAGAAAAGAGAAAAAAATAGTAATTGAAGTAAGGCCACTCTCTTGCAAAACAGACACACTTTCTTGAAGTCAGCATGGGAGTCATCAGATATTAATACACAAGAGCCTCCTATCATATAAACAGAACACGAGGTTTCCTCTCAGGGCCTGCCTGTGGGGACTCGAAAGGTTCTCTCCAAGCAGGATTACTCAGTGAAAAGAATCAGTCTTTCAGAAATCCATACTTCTGACCTCATGTTCTTTGCAAGCAATAATGTAATTCATTCTTTGGCATCTTGGAAAAGGAGTGACATGCCCAAAGCTTGGTGAGACAAAGAGAAAGGCTATTTGTGAACAATTGTGGAAATAATATAACAAATGGAAAGTGAGTAAGTGATTAGGTGGCTAGGAAGAGACCATAGTCAAAAGGAAGGGGTCGTAGAGAAGGAACTCTATCAAGACAAAGAAAGAAAATTTTAATCCAGGATCTCCATCCCTGAGAAAGAAACAGCCTAATGTTAAGATTCTTCAGAAAGCTTGCAGTTCCTAATTTCAACCTATATCCATAATTAGGCATTTATACAAATCCCAACGTAAATAAATATTTCTTCCCCCCTCCCCCCAAATGAAGGGCCCAGCCAAATGCATTCACTTGGGAGACATCCATGGAGCTAAATAAACCTTGAATGGTTAAATCTCCACCAAGTATTTAGAAAATCATGCTTTAATCCTATGAAAGGAGACATTGAAAATAGTGACAGAAATATAGCTCCTGAGCCATAAAAGAAAGACAGGATAATATTTATCTTTGGTTAAAAGGGACTGTTGCTGTGAATGAAGGGCACTTTTCCAGAGGAGCACAGTGACAGAGGCTGCCAACACTTCCGAGTACGAAAATGCAGCTCTTGGGAAAGTTGGCATGGAGGCTGTTATCCTTGGAAGAATAAATGTCCAGTTTCTTACTGAGATCCTTCTAAAAGATTTATGCTCCAGAAAAGTGAGGTGCTCAGCCAATTCAATGGGCTCCAGATGGTCGAACAGCAGACAGGCTTTTCCCTTCTTGGATACTTTTTTCCTCTGTGTGACTCTTCTCATCCAATCATAGGAAGGACTATGAAAGAAAGGCAAGTCTGGTCAATGTGCTGAAAGCCCATTTCACTCAATGGAAGTTATTAACCTACTGACTCTCTAACTCTTTGCCTGCTTCCAGGGGCTTGTGCAAAATACATGCCCTATCCTTCATGTTTGAAGAGAAACCCACTGATCCATTGCCAATAGAACATAATCTTTGAGTTGTTTCTCCAGACAGGGTTGGTTTGCATGGATTCATCCAGAATCTCTGACTTGGTCTTTCTTGTGAGCAGTAAGGTCTGAATCATGAGGGATTTTGTCAATATATAGTTGGGATGGAAACCACCAAAATCCACATGGTCCCCAACACATGGATTTACTAGGAATGAATAATCTGAATAATCTATTTTTTAACATCAACATTTATCAAACACTTGATGCTCCAGGCACCACTATAATCACAGGTATTAACCCATTAAATCTTCACAACTCTATCAGGTAATACTATTATTACTCCCATTTTATAGATGAGAAAATATAGGTACAAAGAAGTGAAAAATTTATCCAAGCTTACATAGCTGGTAAGTAGAGGAGCTGGGCTGAATAATCTATATTTTTAACAACATCCCTAATAATTCCAGGACCATTCACCATGGATCACTCTTGAAGAAGCATTTTAGGAAAAGAGACTAGAGTATGAATGCTTTGGACACAAAAGTATGTATATTTTCAATATGGACAATAATACTTACAACCCTAAAATAGCTTTATCTGTAAGGTGAAGGTGAAGGTGAATTCGCTCAGTCATGTCCGACTCTTTGTGACCCTGTGGACTGTAGCCTACCAGGATCCTCTGTCCATGGGATTCTCCAGGCAAGAATACTGGAGTGGATTAGCTAATAATATGAAATGCTAGCCTAATTAGCACCCAGTTCCTAATTACTGAGCTAATCAGTTCATGGCAGAGCTATGGTCCACATTTGCACAGCCTCAGGCTGACATGAGAAGCACCATGGTACAGAGCATCTCGAATTTGAATGAGCATATGAATCACTTGGGAATCTTACTAAAACGGAGCTTCCAATTCTGCAACTTTAGGGTGGGGCATGAGATTCTATGTTTCTATTGAGCCCCTGCCCCCTGCTAATGCAGAGCTGCTGATCCACAGAACACAGTGGCAAGAGCATAGGAGACCAGATTCAGTAACCAAGTACTGAGCATCTATTAGGTGTCAAATACTTTCACAAATTATCTCATGTACTTCTTGGATGCTCATTATAACCCCATGAGAAAGGTACAATTTCTACTTCACAATCACAGAAATTGAAGCTTGGAGAGATAAACTATGTCCAGCAGGACTCTGCTCTTTGCAGAAAAGCTTTCCTCAAAGAAGCACACCTTGATACTGAACAGGTAGGGATGGAGGTCAAGTGGGATCATCACTACTCCCTCCCCCCAAAAGCAGACTTATCATATTTGAAAGATATGCAACCATTCTTACATGCTGGATATGTCGATGAGGCTGGTGTGTTTCTCGTATCCCAGTTGACTAGCTACTTCCCGGAATTCCTCAGTCATACGGATCAAACCGAGATCCAAATTAAACTCTGCAGGAAATTTCACAATCCAGTACCTGAAAGACATCAAGTATTTTTGACAACCAGAAGATTAAAGCTAGATCTCTGTGGAAACTATGGTGTCATTTTACAGATTACATTTAACAATGCTTCAAGACCATACCTCAAATTAGCAATCTCTTATCCCCCATCCATCGTGTTGAGTCTTGCTCTTCCCTGCTTCAATCAAGGACCCAAGTCCAACACTCCTACTTTGAGAGTCTCTTTCTTTCTAGAACCACAGCTGAGAAGAAATCCTTCTCCCAACTCATGGCAAGTAGGTGGGAATGTGTACAGTGCAGGAGTAGAAAAAAACGAATGCACTCTTTTCTCAGAGCTGCTTTCATCCTCTAAACACATTGACCACTGCTTGATAGTCCAAAAGAAAGATAAATTCTATGCCCCCAGCAACAGAAAGTGAACGTGAAATTGTGTCTGACTCTTTGCGACCCCATGGACTGTAGCCTACCAGGCTTTTCCATCCATTGGATTTTCCAGGCAAGAGTACTGGAGTGGGTTGCCATCCTTCTCCAGGAGATCTTCCCGACCCAGGGATTGAACCCGGGTCTCCCGCATTGCAGGCAGACACTTTACCGTCTGAGCCATCAGCAACAGAGGAGAGCCATTTTTAATAAAATCAACAAAAGGGGGATTTGAGTCCATTTTACTGTCAGAGTAGGTCTGTAGTTTAGGGAAAAGAAAACTGTCAATAATTCCAGAACCAGAAACAAGACAATTAAATTCGTAAGTACCTCATGAAGTAGCAGATCTTTAATCGAAATTCATCACAGCTTTCTCCACTGGCATTTCGATAGGTACACTAGTTAAGGAAAAAAATCCTTGAACGTTGTTTCCTTTGCACAGATCTGTGGCTGTTTAATCAATTTAGATGAATTCTTAAGAAGAGGACTATACTATTAGGGTGACATGGATGTTCAAGTGGGGAGAAAAGTGGGTTCTGATGACATCAGTGCTAAATAACTAGCACCATGCATTATTGCTCTGAGATGTATTTTTTTGGTCTGGAAGAGAAGCCACTTATAAAGTGAATTTTACCTTCCTAAGCACTTACCAAATGACGACTGTCAACTGCAATGACAAATATACTACTAACTATAGATAATTGAAGATGAATAGTACATAGAAACACCATTTTAGCCAAACAGATTTTATACGTAGGATTAATGGCTTATGTAAGTACTCT
Organism: Oreotragus oreotragus; assembly: GCA_006410675.1. Taxonomy (NCBI): domain Eukaryota; kingdom Metazoa; phylum Chordata; class Mammalia; order Artiodactyla; family Bovidae; genus Oreotragus; species Oreotragus oreotragus. The sequence goes on from SJYX01005996.1 coordinate 319,820, forward strand.
AATTTCTTTAGTATTTGAAAATGTCATTTTGGGGTATATTAATATACACATCTTGCAGTTATTTAGTCTCAAGTCTATTTATTCATACTTTTTAGCTAATGTTTATTGAGTTCATGCTATATGCCAAGGACCATGGATACAAGGGAGGCCTGGTGTGCTGCAGTTCATGGGGTTGCAAAGAGTCGGACACAACTGAGCGACTGAACTGAACTGATACAGGAAGGTTATCAAACTTGTCAATTGTCTAGTGTTGACTTTTCGTGGGTTTGACAGAATTTGCATTAAGAAAATCAGAAAAATTCTGCTGCAAAATGTCCTGGAAGAGGTACCAAGTTCTTATTATCAGTGGAGTATAGGCAGATACTGTGATGTCTAGAAAGCTGCAGAAAATTTAGAAAACTTCTGCCCCAGTAACATTTACTAAAAGTTGCTACTAAACTAGCTACAGTTCAGTAGTTTTTAGTACTAAAACAAACTAAAAAATAACCTCTTAAAATTTTGTGGTATCCACTCTTCCAAATATATACATTTTCAAAGACCAGCTTTTTATCATTTTTATTTTACTCTTTCTTTATCCACCCATTCACTCATTCATTAATTCAGCAAATTCTTTTTTTGAGAGGCAAAATCTTAGGAATTGGGGAAAACACCAGAGAACTAACACAAAAATTCCTGTACTCATGGAGCTTATGTATGTAGTGCTAGAAAGAGTTAAATGCAGACGAACAAGTAAAACGTATAGCATCTCAAGTGGGGGTACATGTTATGAGGAAAAATAAATCCAGGAAGAGAGATAGGGCATGCCAGTTGGGAGGTGGGCATGGAGAGAGAGTGTTGTGTTAAATTATGGTATTCAGGAAGGGTCTTACTGATAAGGTTACTTTGTTAAGAGATGTAAGAGTTGGTTCTGCACTACTTTAACAATCCAATTTCACAAACCCTTTGAGTATCAAAGTGGCTCAGCATTGATCCAGTGTTTCTGTTATTTTGATGACATGTGAAATGATTCTTTTGATGCTCTAAGAGTGGTACCTTGAGCACAAGACTGTGTTTCCACTGGATTTATTTAGCTGGTGAATAGACTCATTTAGATGCCAATCTTCAGTGGCATCATTGAACTAATGCAGCCACACATGTGGACCTTAGGCTTGTTTTTTTCTTTTCTTTTCATTCATGTGTTTGCCTTCTGAAGTTGACTGTGGGCCCAGTGAAGGCAGGGATGAGGTGATGATGAGTTCATCTTGGCAGCCTCAGTGCCTTGCCTAGTGCCTAGCAATTGTCAGGTGCTCCATGACTACCAAGGAATCAATAAACTTTGAAAGTAAAAGAGACGTTGACTTTAAACTGTTCAAGAGATGAAGCCCAAATGGCCACATTTACCTGCTGAACTGTCCAAAGTGGGCAACTGTCTTACATCGTGATGACACCTCCGTTTCTCTAAGCCTTGTATGGAGCTGGCCTCAAGGACTCGCTCTGTAAAATAAAATGATGGTGTGTTTCCTACAGGGGCATTTTTGGTATAAGCATCTCTGAGAGGTTGTTTCTCATCCCACTTTCCCCATGCCGTTGCTATAAAAGGGACGGCTCTCAGGACCACATTTTCCTTCTACCTCTGTGACAAATAACCTGGTTTATATCCTCTTTTTGAGATGGTGTGGAGTGCTATTTTTCACACTAGATTGGGGGGCAAAATTATGACAGCTCATGATGTCCGTACTTGGGAGAGCAATAAAAGGGAAAAAGGGAAACCAAAAACTATTTTTTAATGGAGTTCTGATTGAAGTCCTTAATAATTGTATGGCTTTAGACCAACTGCCAAATTTCTGTGAATCCCATGACCTTGTGTCTATACTGGAAATCATAATTACTACCTTATAGTATTGCTGTGAAGGTCAAGTTGGACAATATATGCAAAACAACTGATATAAAGCCTGGTACATAATGTGGATGTTCAAGAGATTATTGTTAATCTTGTTATTAGGATTAATAGTACTTTTAATACTATTAATAATACTATTAGAAAAGTTATGCAAATAATATTTTTTTACCAGTTGTTCAACATTTACATGATCACATTTATATAATCCTCATTAATATATTTGCACTTTAAAGTTTATCTCTCTATATATACTTGTAGGGGGTTCCCTGCTAGTTCAGTTGGTAAAGAATCCACCTGCAATGCAGGAGATCCCAAAAGTTATGCAAATAATATTTTTTTACCAGTTGTTCAACATTTACATGATCACATTTATATAATCCTCATTAATATATTTGCACTTTAAAGTTTATCTCTCTATATATACTTGTAGGGGGTTCCCTGCTAGTTCAGTTGGTAAAGAATCCACCTGCAATGCAGGAGATCCCAGTTTGATTCTTGGGTTGGGAAGATCCTCTGGAGAAGGGATAGGCTACCCACTCCAGTATTCTTGGGCTTCCCTTGTGGCTCAGCTGGTAAAGAATCCACCTGCAATGCAGGAGACCTGGGTTCGATCCCTGGGTTGGAAAGATTCCCTGGAGAAGGGAAAGACTACCCACTCCAGTATTCTGGCCTAGATAATTCCATGGACTTTATAGTCCATGGGGTCACAAAGAGTTGGACACGACTGTGCCACTTTCACTTTCATATACTTGTAATAAAATTAATCCAAGTAATCAGCAATATGTGAACCATGAACTTCCAGATGTTCAAGCTGGTTTTAGAAAAGGCAGAGAGACCAGAGATCAAATTGCCAACATCCGCTGGATCATTGAAAAAGCAAGAGACTTCCAGAAAAACATCTATTTCTGCTTTATTGACTATGCCAAAGCCTTTGATTGTGTGGACCAAAATAAACTGTGGAAAATTCTGAAGGAGATGAGAATACCAGACCACCTGACCTGGCTCTTGAGAAACCTGTATGCAGGTCAGNATATATATATATTATGAATATTGTTTATATAAATGTATATAAAAGCATTTCTACCATACTTGATAGAGGTTTGAGAAAGAACATAAAAAAAAGCACGAAGAGATGAAGAAACTGGAAAACATGCACTAAATGAAATGGGAGCACTGAATATGAAAAAGGAAAGGTGAAACAAGCAAGAAAAATGTGAGAGATCTTCATATAGTCCAGTTGCTTTTAAAGATGGTTTCTCATTAGAAACACATCTGGAGGTCTGCTTAAAAACACAGAAACACATCTGGAGGTCTGGGCATTTGTAGCTTTCAAAAAATTCCAAGATAACCCTGATATGCCTCTGAATTTTAAAAAGTAACTGCAATTTTTCCTATTAAATGGTAGCTTTGGTGATATAGAATTCTATTTTTTTTCCTGTTGATTAATCATGATATGCAGATGACACCACCCTTATGGCAGAAAGTGAAGAGGAACTAAAAAGCCTCTTGATGAAAGTGAAAGTGGAGAGTGAAAAAGTTGGCTTAAAGCTCAACATTCAGAAAACTAAGATCATGGCATCTGGTCCCATCACTTCATGGGAAATAGATGGGGAAACAGTGGAAACAGTGTCAGACTTTATTTTTGGGGCTCCAAAATCACTGCAGATGGTGATTGCAGCCATGAAATTAAAAGACGCTTAATCCTTGGAAGGAAAGTCATGACCAACCTAGACAACATATTTTATTTATTTATTTATTTTTTAGAGCTTCTGTTTTACTTTGTTTTACTTTGCAGTACTCTATTGGTTTTGGCATACATTGATATGAATCTGCCACGTGTGTACACGAACTGCAGAGACATTACTTTGACAACTAAGGTCTGTCTGGTCAAGGCTATGGTTTTTCCAGTGATCATGTATGGATGTGAGAGTTAGACTTTAAGAAAGCTGAGTGCTGAAGAATTAATGCCTTTGCACTGTGGTATTGAAGAAGACTCTTGAGAGTCCTTTGGACTGCAAGGAGATCCAACCAGTCCATCCTAAAGGAGATCAGTCCTGGGTGTTCATTGGAAGGACTAATGCTAAAGCTGAAACTGCAATACTTTGGCCACCTCATGCGAACAGTTGACTCATTGGAAAAGACTCTGATGCTGGGAGGGATTGGGAGCAGGGTGAGAAGGGGACAACAGAGGATGAGATGGCTGGATGGCATCACCAACTCGATGGACATGAGTTTGAGTGAACTCAGGGAGTTGGTGATGGACAGGGAGGCCTGGTGTGCTGTGATTCATGGGGTCGCAAAGAGTCAGACACGACTGACTGACTGAACTGAACTGAACTGAATCATGATATAATTGTATTAGCTCAGCAATAGTTACATAATCACAATAGTAAAAGATGTCTATCAGTTTTCAGAATCAATAGCCAGATTAAAAAAAAAAAAGACAAATGCAATTGCAAGCCATAATGGGAACATGATTAATCTAACAATATAAAGCATTTACATACATTTTGGGGGGTGAGCAGAGTGATGTGCTAAGTGGAAATGCATACATGCATGTGCTCTGCTAGTCTATACCTTTAGTTGGTGCATTTACTCCATTTACATTTAAGGTAACTGTTGATATGTATGATCCTATTACCGTTTTCTTAATTGCTCTAGATTTATTTTCTTTAGGTAGGTCTTTTTCTTCTGTCTTCTGCCTAGAGAAGTCCCTTTAGCATTTGTTGTAAAGCTGGTTTGGTGGTGCTGAATTCTTTCAACTTTGCTTATCTGGAAGATTCTATATCGAATCTGAAGGAGAGCCCTGCTGGGCAGAGTGTTCTTGGTTGTAGGTTCCTCCCTTCCATCACTTTAAATGCATCATGCCATCCCCTTCTGACTTGCAGAGCTCCTGCTGAGAAATCAGCTGATAACCTGGTAGGAGTTCCCTTGTATGTCATTTGTCATTTCCCCCGTGTTGCTGTTAACATTTTGTCTCTGTCTTTAATTTTTGTCAGTTTGATCACTATATGGTTTGGTGTGTTCCTCCTTGGGTTTATCGTGCTTTCTGTGCTTCCTGGACTTGACTGACTATTCCCTTCCCCGTATTAGGAAAGTTTTCAGCTGTTATCTCTTCAGACCCTTTCTCAGGTCCTTTCTCCCTTCCCCTGCGGAGACCCCTGTAATGCAGTGTTGCTGCACTCAATGTTGTCCCAGGGTCTCTTAGGCTGTCTCCACTTCTTCACATTCTCTTTTCTGTACCTTGATCGCCACCGTTCTGTCCTCCAGGTCAGTTATCCATCCTCGGCCTCAGCTGTTCTGCTGTGGACTCTTTCTAGTGTGTTATTCATCTCTATTTGTTTGTTCTTTAGTTCTTCTAGGTCTTTGGTAAACACTTTTTGCATCTTCTCAATCTTTGCTCCATTCTTTTTCCGAGATCCTGGGTCATTTTCACTATCATTGCTTGGAATTTTTTTTTCTGGAAGGTTGCCTATCTCCACTTCATTTAGTTGTTTTTCTGGAGCCTTGTCTTGCCCTTATAAGGGACATAACTTTCTGCTTTTTAATGCTGATTAAGCTCCCCTGGTGGCTCAGCTGGTAAAGAATCTGTCTGCAGTGTGGGAGACCTGGGTTTGATCCCTGGGTTGGGAAGATGCTCTGGAGAAGGGAATGGCTACCCACTCCAGTATTCTGGCCTGGAGAATTCCATGGACTAACAGTACGTAGGGTCACAAAGAGTTGGATGTGGCTGCATGACTCTCACTTTCACTTTCTTCAACTTTCTGCAGTGTTGTTTTTGTTTTAGTTGTTATGGGACTGTGGTTCTTCCTGCTTTTTTCTGTCTGCCCTCTGATGGAGGAACCTAAGAGGCTTGTGTAAGCTCCTGATGGAAGGGACTGGTGGTGGGGAAAACTGGGTCTTGCTCTGGTGGGCAGGGCCCTGCTCAGTAAAGCTTTAGTCCAGTACCTGCTGATTGGCAGCGTTGCACTCCCCTCTGGTGATTTTCTGGCCTGAAGTGATACAGCCCACAGGTCTGGGGGCTGTCTGGTCAGGTTAATGGTAACCTCCAGGAGGGTTTATGCCAAGGGGGACCTTCCCAGACTGCTGCTGCCACGGTGAGGCCACGCCTCCACAGGAGATCTTCCAACACTAGCAGGCCTCTTGGTTCAACCTCCTGTGGGGCTACTGCTCTTTTCCTCTGAGTCTTGATGCCTGCAAGGTTTTGTTTGTACCCTCCAAGATAAGTCTCTATTTGCCCCCTGGCTTCCCAGTCCTGTGGAAATCTTGAAATCAAATCTTGCTGGCCTTCAAGGTGAGATTCCCTGGGGATTTTCAGTCCCTTTGTCAGATCTCCAGGCTGGGAAGCCTGACGTGGTGTTCCAACCTTCCTAACAGTGGGGGAGCCTCTCTGTTATCATTGTTCTACAGACTGTGGGTCACCCGCCTGGTGGGTATGGGATTTGATTTTATCATGATTGCGACCCTCCTGCTGTCTCATCGCAGCTTTTTCTTTGTGTTTGGACGTGGGGTATCTTCTTCTGGTGGGTTCCAGTGTCCTCCTGTCGATGGTTGTTCAACAGCTAGTTGCGGTTTTGGTACTCTGGTAGGAGATGCACACACTTCGTCCTACTCCACCTTCTTAAACTGGAAGCCAGAATTTTCTCTTTCATTGATTTTATTTTTCTAGATTTAACCTTCTTTCTCTGTCTCATTTTCTACTTTTCTTTAGAAATTCCCATCTTTTAGTCTTATTCAGAAATTCTCTAAAAGGTATTTATTTAAGCTGTTTCAAATTCTTTCTGTAAATAGGTTTGTTGTAATGGGTATAGGAAATTTTACACATCCAATTGCATTTTAGAATACAACTGGGAAATTATAATAATGTACTGTACAAGTTTGGAATAAATGTTCAGTTTGTCTGTTTATCATTCATCCATCCATTGATTCATAATTCTTATTTCCTCAAAGGCATAAAGCGGATGTCAGGAAATATATGTAATGAAGATGCACAGTGTTTCTCAAGCTATATTTTGATACATTGATAGATATCATGACAAAACTACTTTATGTTCAAATTTGTTTAAAATTTTGCTTAAATGAACTTCAGTGAGTTTTCTTAAAATTCAGGACAAAGCGGCCCTTGTGGATGGCATGCAGCTATAATTATCGTGCAACATTTCCCAAACACATTTTTAAAGTAATCTGTTTTTTCCTAATAAAGCATCTACTAACATATATAAGAACTAGTGTTCTAGGAAACCCAGTTGGAGAGATGCTTAATTAGTTACATATAAATAAAATTAACAGCAGGAAAAGCCAAAATAGAGTAAATTATACAAGAGGAAAGAAAAAACCTCTCCCTATTCAGCCTCATGTAATTAAGCAGTAAATCTGCTTCTGACCTTCCTAGAGGTCAAAACGAAAGAGAAACATGGTTTACTACGTAATGCTCACTGTGTGGAAAGAGAAAAGAATATATCACTTCCTTGGAGACTGACACACTGCTGCTGGATTATGCCAAATATGCTTCAGTTGGATCTCATGAGGTCTCTGTGTCCCTTTTTGTAGCTTTTCTAATAACTTTTGAGCAGGTGATAGGAGAAGATACTGAGTAGGTTTTGCCAGAAGCAGTGGTCCAGCAGCAAGGCAGTTTCATCAGTTACCAGAAGGGAGGTATGGTGAAGCTGCTCAAGTGTGGAGCAACAGATAGGAATAAGGCAAAGTCTGAACATCAGAAAGATACACTGAAGTTGCTGGAAATATTCATCTATTTAAGGGGATGTTGTATATATCTTTTAAGGCAGCATTTAAAATTTTAATAGTTAAGGTAGTCTGTTTCTTCATATGCAGTTTTTACATTATCTGTGTTTCATCTATAAAGTAATCCTGAAATAAAATTGTTGACTCAGTCACTATATTGATACAGTTTTCATTTTTCTAGGATGTAGGAGTTAGACTACTTTCTCATATACAGTTCAATTCAGTTCAGTTCAGCCACTCAATTGTGTCCGACTCTTTGTGACCCCATGAATTGCAGCAGGCCGGGCCTCCCTTGTCCATCACCAACTCCCGGAGTTCACTCAAACTCACGTCCATTGATTCTGTGATGCCACCCAGCCATCTCATCCTCTGTCGTCCCCTTTTCCTCCTTCCCCTAATCCCTCCCAGCATCAGAGTCTTTTCCAATGAGTCAACTCTTTGCATGAGGTGGCCAAAGTACTGGAGTTTCAGCTTCAGCATCATTCCTTCCAAAGAACAAGGGTATTTTTTTTTAATGGTCACTTTATGAAACTTGTCAGCTTTCTAAATACAAGATTAACTAACCTTAATTTTTTCAGACATTGGACTTAATCGCTAGTTCAGTAGTTGATTTATGACATTGCGGAAGGATAATTATATGCTATGTTTCTCTATGCTACAAAAATAAATAATTCCTCATTTATCATTCTTTATGTATGATAGCATAGAAGCGCAAGTGAAAACTTTTGAAGTTAGAATACATTTTCAACATTAGAAGATGTTCAATTTTAATGGATCCGACCTCAGTTACACCAGCTGCTTTTTTAAAAAGACATTTATTTTATTTTTGCCCGTGCACAGGCCTCGCTCTAGTTGCAGAGAGCAGGGGCTGCTCTCTCCTTGCGATGTGCGAGCTTCTCAGTGCAGCGGCCTCTCGTCTTGCGGAGCAGGCTCTCCGCGAGTGGACCTTGGCGGTCCTGTGCACTGGCTCTATGCACGGGCTCACGAGTTGTACGCGCTTAGTTTCTTCTTGGCAAGTGGGATCTTCCCGGACCAGAGATTGAACCTGGGTTCCCTGCATTGACAGGCAGATTCTTAACCACTGGACCACCAGGAAAATTCCATACCATCTATTTTTAATAGTCTTGTGATATTAGGGAATTCCTGAATCTCTCAGAACTTCAGTTTCGTTTTCTCTATAATATTAGTACACAACTTATAAAGTTGTGCTGAGAAATACATAAGAAGAGCAAGCAAGTTATTGGAAACTGCACATCAGGACACCTCAGTAATTTTTCAGTACTATGACGATGATAATCGGGTACTTTAATAATGAAGTACAGACTCATTGACTTCTGCAGCACTGTTTTCAAGTGCTGTAAAGAGAAGACGTGTGTGCTGCTGCTGCTGCTGCTGCTGCTGCTAAGTCGGTTCAGTCGTGTCCGACTCTGTGCGACCCCACAGATGGCAGCCCACCAGGCTCCCCCGTCCCTGGGATTCTCCAGGCAAGAACACTGGAGTGGGTTGCNAAAGTGAAGTCGCTCAGTCGTGTCTGACTGTTAGCGACCCCATGGACTGCAGCCCACCAGGCTCCTCCATCCATGGGATTTTCCAGGCAAGAGTACTGGAGTGGGGTGCCATTGCCTTCTCCGGAAGGCGTGTATGTTGCTAAGTCACTTCAGTCGTATCCAACTCTGTGCAACCCCATAGATGGCAGCCCACCAGGCTTCCCTGTCCCTGGGATTCTCCAGGCAAGAACACTGGAGTGGGTTGCCATTTCCTTCTCCAATGTAGGAAAGTGAAAAGTGAAAGTGAAGTCGCTCAGTCGTGTCTGACTGTTAGCGACCCCATGGACTGCAGCCCACCAGGCTCCTCCATCCATGGGATTTTCCAGGCAAGAGTACTGGAGTGGGGTGCCATTGCCTTCTCCGGAAGGCGTGTATGTTGCTAAGTCACTTCAGTCGTATCCAACTCTGTGCAACCCCATAGATGGCAGCCCACCAGGCTTCCCTGTCCCTGGGATTCTCCAGGCAAGAACACTGGAGTGGGTTGCCATTTCCTTCTCCAATGTAGGAAAGTGAAAAGTGAAAGTGAAGTCACTCAGTCGTGTCTGACTGTTAGCGACCCCATGGACTGCAGCCCACCAGGCTCCTCCATCCATAGGATTTCCCAGGCAAGAGTACTGGAGTGGGGTGCCACTGCCTTCTCCAGAAGACGTGTATAGGAAGTATATAAATAGAAGACTGTTCATATGCAGCCACTGAAGGAAGATAAGGTCAGCTCTCCTCTTTCTACTATTAAAGAAAAGCTGATTATGTAGAATGACAGAGATTAACCTATATTCAAACAACTTATTTTCAAAGGACAGCCCCAGAAGACATTGGCGTTCAGCACTAACATTCTGAAGTGCAAACTGTGATTCCAGTGGGGTGGGAGGTGGGAGGGGGGTTCATGTTTGGGAGTTTGTGTAAAAAAATAAATAAATACAAAAAAATAAAAAATTTTAAAAAAATNGCCCCAGAAGACATTGGCGTTCAGCACTAACATTCTGAAGTGCAAACTGTGATTCCAGTGGGGTGGGAGGTGGGAGGGGGGTTCATGTTTGGGAGTTTGTGTAAAAAAATAAATAAATACAAAAAAATAAAAAATTTTAAAAAAATAAATAAAAAATAAAAACGTTTGGAGTTTTTCAGAAGCTATAGTTTTGCTGTTCCTGTGTCGACTTTGAGTAAGAATACTGTGTTCTCCTAATCTTTACAGCTGTGTTTTGAATTCAACATTATTTTATGATTTACTAATTGAATTGAAGAACAGGTGGGCAGTTTTAAGGTAGCAGGTTGGAAACATCGGAAATAGAGGGAACAATGAAAGAGGGAGGAAACGGTGTCTGTTATGGCATCAGAGCATTTTTCTGTGAACGCTTATCAAGAACACGATTGTCATTTAAAATAACCTTGCTGTGATATGTAGAACCCAGAAAAACAAAAGGTATTAACCTATTTATAAAATAGAAATAAAGCCACTGATGTAGAAAGTAAGCGTATGGTTACCAGAGTAAGACGTTGGGGAGTAAACTGGGAGACTGGAATGAGCACATACACACCGCTGTATAAGTAACTAACAAGAACCTGCTGTACAGCACAGGGAACTCTGCTCAAAATCCTGTGACAGACAATAGGCGGGGATTATCTAAAAAAGAGTGGATATACGATGTGTGTAACTGACTGACCTGCTGCACACCCGGAACCAGCTCAACATTGTGAACCAGCATTGCTGTTGGGGCTCTCGGAGTGTCCGGCTCTTCATGACCCCGTGGACTGCAGCACTCCAGTCTTCCCTGTCCCTCACCATCTCCTGGAGCTTGCTCACACGCATGTCCATCGAGTCGGTGATGCCCTCCAACCATCTCATCCTCTGTCATCCCCTTCTCCTCCTGCCTTCAACCTTTCCCAGCATCAGGGTCTTCCCCAGTGAGTCCGTTCTTCACAGACCCTGACCTGCTCTAGGTTAGCCTTGATTCTGGAGTTCAGAGAACATAAATTTTATAGAGCACAATGATTGACAAAAGACATTCTGGTGTATTGTACCTGCAATTGTTTTTTAAAGTCTGCTTACAAAATGTACAAAATCATATTTATTATCATTCAGTTCAGTTCAATTCAATTCAGTCACTCAGTCGTGTCCAATTGCAGCACGCCAGGGCTCCCTGTCCATCACCAACTCCTGGAGTTCACTCAGGCTCATGTCCATCGAGTCAGTCATGCCATCCAGCTATCTCATCCTCTGTCGTCCCCTTCTCCTCCTGCCCCCAATCTATCCCAACTCTTCCCATGAGGTGGCCAAAGTATTGCAGTTTCAGCTTTAGCATCAGTCCTTCCAATGAACACCCAGGACTGATCTGCTTTAGAATGGACTGGTTGGATCTCCTTGCAGTCCAAGGGATTCTCAAGAGTCTTCTCCAACACCACAGTTTAAAAGCATCAATCCTTCGGTGCTTAGCTTTCTTGCTCACATCCATACATGACCATTGGAAAAACCATAGCCTTGACTAGGTGGACCTTTGCTGACAAAGTAATGTCTCTGCTTTTCAATATGCTATCTAGGTTGGTCATAACTTTCCTTCCAAGGAGTAAGAGTCTTCTAATTTCATGGCTGCAATCACCA